>VCRD01000084.1:195590-315492 GCA_006783055.1 Trinorchestia longiramus
TAAATGCATTGATTTTATTGATGTATTCAGTGCTAACCAATGTATGTATAAGTGCTAGGGCAAGAACAGAAAACAATAAATGCATTGATTATATTAATGTATTCGGTGGTAACCAATGTATGTATAAGTGCTAGGGCAAGAACAGAAAACAATAAATGCATTGATTATATTAATGTATTCGGTGGTAACCAATGTATGTATAAGTGCTAGGGCAAGAACAGAAAACAATAAATGCATTGATTGTGTTGATGGTTGTCGGGCGTGTCAGCTGCATGTTTTATTTGAGATTGTGGCCCTAAAATTCATTACGCTACATTACTTTACATGTTACCACCTATGGTTTGAAAAATGAAATAGAATAATAGCATATGGGACTTTAAAGATTGAGTGTAAACGCAATCGCTGTACAACTGATAAACTACATATACTGTACTTAACTCGGCGTTTGGTCAACGCTACACGAAATATTCATTGATGCTAAAACATCTATAAATTTTTGTTGGGCATAATTCGTACGCAGAATTAGTAACGAAAATTACTCTAAACTCGTTCAAGATAAAAGTATTGTATTTATTTAATAATGTGCTTCAATTTTACAGCTATTATCTATCACACGTGTCTACCTTACGAGTTTCCCCCACACATTTCAACATGTTTCAACCATAAAGCTGAGCATTGGAGTCTTTCCACCACATCCTTACGATCGTCCATCAAATAATTCATCGTGTTCTAACCACAAAGCTGAGCGTAGAAGTTCTTTCACCACCTCATCCAAACGAGCGTCTACCAAAATGTATGGCGGACAAGCATTTGTCCTCGAGTCCGGGGCACCTTTACTCATGGTTCACCCACCATGCACAGCGCTTTGTATGAACGAGTGCCTAATCAGACACAATGTGTCCGTCAGTGTGTGAGAATGTTCACAATAAAAGACAGCGATTATCTCTATTGTGTTCAATACTGTTAGCAGGAATTTTACATCCATCCTAGCTACTCGTAGCAATACGCAGACAATCCTCTGTCCAGTCAACGAAGAAGCAGCTTAGCCACATTCTAGCTTTGAGCTCACGCCTCCTTATGCTAACAAAATGATCTCAAACGAATGAGGTGCTAAATGAACATGGTGACTTGTATGATGTTTAGTTTCTTATGCTAATGTGTGATGCATAACCCAGGCTCCGTGAGAGTGAGCGAAGTAGAAGGTTTTTATTGTGCAAGTGAATTTCATAATTTTCGAAAATTCTTCCCTTGAAGGTAAAAAGTGAGGAAAATTCCCTAGATATTGTCTGTTCAGTATTTTTTTTTATTTTATCAGACCTCATATGAAACATACGAAGACCATGATTATGACTCTGAGTAAGCAGTACATCATATGACTACGTTAAAACAAAGTTGCTAATATTTTTAGCATAGTCACAGTTTGTATCATCTAGAATACTTGTGTGTTATTACACTTTTCTATCAAAATTGTTGTAGGTTTTTAAACTAAAAAAGATTATTTTAGTGTAGGTTTTATCTTCTACAATTGTTGCAAAGTTCAGTATTTGAAATTATTTGTAGATAAAACACAAAAATATGCAGTAAATAATATTCGTATTTTTCTGTACTGCCACACTATATATTGTGTTCTGAAATACAATTTCTTATTCGCTAAAGTATGAACATTATTGTAGAACTATTCTTTGATAGAAATATCATAAGTTTGGTGACAAAACAGGGGTGGTCAAATTGTAGTACTTAACGGTCAGTTTCAATATCCCAGCAGCTGCATACAAGTATGTGTTCTTGTTCGCTTAGCATTCCACCACAGAATTACTGACAAAAACTTTCATCAGAAATGAATCCTAAAATACGCAAAGTGTCATTATCTACTCTGTATGTAGTCTCATTTAAAGGCAAATCTGCAGCTCCGAAATGTTCTTTAAACGAACTTCATGACATTAATTATGTGTCCAGCAGGGACAACCGCCTCACAACTAGGCATCATCGTAAAGCCAAGTCTTTGAGATGCCTTCATCCACACCAAAGTCGATTAGCCTTTGATATATTGGTCGACAATTGGCTAGTTCACGACAACACTGTCCATTTACCCCCCTTTTAACGGCACAAAGCTCTTCTTATCTTTCTGACATGCGTGTAATTTCAAACAGGAATGTAATAAAGATCCCGTCACTGTTCAACTTATCCTACCAGTTGCCTTAGTGGGAACAGCGCTGAGATTTTACCTGCATTAGGTGCTTGGCTACAATTACGGTGAGCAGCACCAGCTTCGCACATTTAAGGGCTGCAAGGCTCCACTCTCTAACAGATCTGAAGCGAGATAAATAATCTTCAATTTTGTCCCGTAATGCCTTCATGTAATAGTTCCAACACCTCAATAACTCGGGTTTTCCCCTGAAAATGCTTAGCGGCTGAAGAACTCTAAAAATTCGACAAACTTCGCACTCAGATTGAGTCACGTTTAACAGTTTAAATTATTTGCATAAATTGAGCGAGCCCACGAATTGCAGCAAGATTGTGCATTTTGTAGTCGTGTTAATTATAAAGTAGTATTTCTGAGCCTTGAGAACTTGGGAACATCTACGAGTCTAATTTCACTCGCAAAAAGTACACCCCTGACACAATATCATCATGCATGAGTAGGTAGTTAACACGAGTAGCTTTACAGGGCTTTGTTTCGCAGCTGCTTACTTGCGTTTAAGCTCATCAATTGAATGAACAAATTTTTCCTTTGTTTATTCTGGGTAGAAATTCCTTGATACGCTGGCAACCTCTATTTACTAAAATGATAATTGCTACCCAGTGTTTATCGTAGTGTAGAAGTCGAGGGCAGTAATTTTTATTTCGCGTTGTAATAACATATTACTGCCACGATCGCTTATCTCGTGGAGCAATTTCTTTCAATTTTCTGACCATCGATCAAAAGAGTGACGCCTTGATGCCTCTCTTTCGGGACGTAATATTGTGAAATTGTCCAGCTTGACGATCAGGGTTTTCTCTTCATTAGCGGTATCATTCATTATGGTGTCGATGCCCTAACGACTGGTTTCAGGGACGACACCTCTTAACATTCAAACTTGCGAGGACGCAACCCCGTTCTAAGGGCAGCAGTTCTGCGACCATGTATTGCATTCTCAGTGATGCACGTTGAGACGCGGCGGTTTTCTTTGACAAAATAAATTGAGGAATTTAAAGCCCTTCCTATGTTTCATTATGACTGGCATAATTGTTACAGCATGCTTCTACTTTTGGCAATTATTTTGTTTTCGAGGCATATTCTTCGGTTGAAATTGGATTCCGGAGGAGCGAATGGAATCTAAACACTAAGGTCAAGTTTTCGATCTGTCATTAAAGGTGTGCCAAAACAAAGTTGTTTTTTGTTTTTCTCTTCCTGCATGTACGAATACAAAACTCTTACGCAACGTGAGCACTGCACAATCGATTAGATTTGCTTTCGCAGTTTGCTTAGCTTCGACCAAGCAAAAATCGCTGCTCGTGGCGACTAACATCCTATTAAGTGCTATTATGTATCATATGTAGGGTGTAAATGACCGTAATTTACTAAGATCGTGCCAAAATTTACTCTTATGATATTTAGTACGCAAACGTAACTAGTTTTGTAAAATGCAAGTAACAATCACAAGTAATACACGCATCATATTTTTGAGAAGGTATGTCATAACTCTGAACGAAAACTAACTCTCTCCCGAGTTCCATTCTTTACAAGTACACCTGCTAAACCGATGCCTCAATATATCCTGATAGATCGTTTTGAATCGTTGTATTCTGTGTACTTATGTTGTATATTGACAAGCCCCTGCAAGTTCAACTGTAAAAGCCTAATTTTTATTCCCTTTAAATTTATTTCTAGATGATCGCCGATTAAACGTATGATCAATCGCAGAAGTAACTGCTCCTTGCTGCTATCACCTTACCAAAATTCTCACTTTTTTTAAAGGCAAAATGGGCAAGTGAACTCCAGAACTCGATGCTCTCTAAATTTTTTAGAGCAGCGTCTTACGGTGAAATTCGAGAAGTGATTTCAGTGCATAAGGCACGAGAAGGCTCTACAGTCGTGACGACCGCATCAGCGTCACTGCCTCTGCGTCACGCCATTCATGAAGCAGCGCACGAGAAGTTCTGATGAAACCCGTGCTTCAAATTAGGTTCCGCACCATGTTCATTAGGCGAAGTGTTCGATTGTAGTCGCTGGCCGCATGGCTACATAATATACGTTCCTACGGTTCTCACTCACAAAATAATTTTTCATTTATGAGCAGTAACTTGTGTTTTAATTGACAATCGCAGGAAGTGTTCAAGATCATTGAAAATTGTGCGGTTTTCTGAAAATGAAACTCCTCAAACTCCAATCCAACTCGAGAAGAGCTGCACGTTCTTCTCGGCAAACGTTTTTAATTTGGAAAAATGGGCAAAATTCATTTACCTTTGAAATGTTCGTCAGTAAGTACTATTTTTTATTAACAAGGTTCTTGTATTTAAAGGAAAATACCATCCCGATCATTAATTACGCCTCGTAATTTTTTTTTAGTTTAGCCATTCTTCGTCATAACTATCGTCCGTAAGATCTGCTATCTGTGAAGCTTGAATCGTAAAGTAAAATGAATAGTTTGAGCACTGCCACATGGATACCTCAAGTTCCACACCTTATACGAAGCGATCCAATCTTCTCCTCACACATATTCTCTAAGCGGTCAAAATATATACCTTTGCTCACTGCAGTTCACTCCTTCAGGTAAGGAATCTGCTACTCCTAGCAATGCTCCTGGCTATTGAGTATGTACACAAAATGCCTCCAAAGATAAATAAATCTTGTCATATGGAAATTTAATTAGCAGTACAGACACTGAATTATTGAAGTTGTCCTTGGACCATTTACTATAGCAACAATTTCAGAGAGTTTGTAGAAATTTACTTTTAATTTGGTTTCGTTTTTACTTCTTTGTTGAGTCAGTGTTACTATATTCAAAATTGTAGCTTCTTTAACAATTCAGTGATATTGTTTTATCCAAATTAACAGTAGAACATAAATTCTTTCTGTGATTGAGTACCAATATGAGTTAATGATTTGGTGAAGACATGAACAATGCTAATCATTGATATTCCATAAAATTAACTACACTCGTTGAATAGTCACGTATTAATTTCATTTGAGTTAGTGGAGCGTACTATCTTGGTCATATTTAATATTCCAACGATCATCAATGAAGCGTTAGACCCCCAAACAATCTTTTGTATTTGCAATAGTCATCTGGCTCGCCTAGTCGAGGTTAGCGTCCAATATATCCCCGAACAGATCATCACTTCGCTTGAATTTTATATTCCTTGAATTGATAAGTAAATAAGAGGTAAAGGAAACTGATTCTTGTTTATTGTAAACTGTTCTGGTGACCAGCTTAGCGATTCTGTATGATGCAAAGTAGAATCAAAAGTAAGCTAGCAGAGAAACACCGATGTCATTAGGTATGACATTCTTATGAGAATTGAAACACAAAAATCAAGTGTTTGCCATCTGAAGAATTAATGGTGTTATCTATTATTGGTATTTTTTTCTGAAAAATCACAGTTCATATTTACTGTGATTAACTTTAAGATCACTATCAGAAGCGAAAACATCACAATGTTCAGGAGGGCGAGCTTAGCCAAAGGAGGAGGAGGTTAAGTTTATTATTTCTGGTACGAAACCACCTCCCATAATGATTGGCTACCACCTCCCATAATGATTAGCTACTACGGCTTGAGTATCGACGGCGCCATTGCAACGCACGTCGATGCAGCATGTGCTAAACAGAACTTATAAACAAGAGTTGAATGAATATACCCGGGAAAAGTCATTATATCCACAGCAGGAGCCAATGTTTAATTTGTCTGTTAATAATATTGAAGCGTAAATTTACTGTATGAGTCCTTCGTTCGTAATAACTTCGGCTGACCGCTAATTCTCGCAGATGGAGGAAAGAAATATAGAATAGAGCAGCACTCATATTTTTATTTTATTTGTATTCATCGTTTAAATATGTCTCCAAGTAAACAACATAAGCAAAAAAATTACTTGCGGTTAAAATCACGAGTTATTTTGTGAAGTACTTGCTTCTACAATTTAAATTCATCTCAGTAGCGGTAACATAAGACATAAAACAAAGCTTTCCAGGACTAACAAATACGAAAGTATAAGAACCTTAGAAACTGAACTGAATCATTAAGAAGAAGCGCAACGCAACTGAGAATTTTTTCGTGCTGGGTCACCTTGATAAACTCTTAATTGAGTGGCAAACACACCAATGCACTGCTGCCAGATGCCAAGCCTCAGGGTCACTGTCTGCTAATCAAGCTCCTTGACCACACACCCTACACTCTTTATGGCTAAATAAAGTTTTCTCGTCAGTTTGAGCTCCTTTACCAAACATTCAGGCGTCCTCATTGGCAAAAAATATTTATTCTCCGTTTAGATTTTCGCTAAAATATTCAGCTATACTTATAATTAACTGAAGTTTTCTCACCAGTAAATAGCGCTTCACCAAACATTGACTAGTATTCGTGTTAAAAATCAAATTTTCTCGCCAGTTACTGACCTTTGACCGAGCATCCAGTGCCCTTATTAGAAAATTAAGCATCTCCCACCTGAGGAAGGTCATTGGGCATCCTGGGCCTGTTGCACGCCAGTTGCGTAACATCATCTCTTGAGGGGATCAAATATCTGCTTGCCTTAATTAGTACACTAAGTTCTACACAACACTTAATGAAGTTTTCAAGTCTATGTTCGAATAGCTTTAGTTCCATCATATCTCACAATTCTAAAATTAATGTGACATTCAGGACACCATGATCTGATTCGACGTTTTCATTAGATAAAGAAATTAAGTAAGAGTGAAGCTTGATGGTTCTCTAACCATGACACACTCTCCTGTGCGACGATTTCTACACGACAGATTACAGATTTGTCCATCATAACGAACCCTTTATTCTCTTCATACACTGCTGAGTATTCTTTGTAATCGGCTCTTAATTTCAAGGATTGTAGAGTAAGTATTAACCTATAGTTTATCGTCGACTATTTGTAGTATTAATTCGTACTGGGTATTCCCAGTTGGAGTGGCACGTACCCTGTACAGTGTATTAATTCCAGCACTAGGCTTTCAGTAGGTAGGGTCCGAAATAAATGGTTTCAAAGTTCAGCATCCATTATTTAAAGGTGAAAGGAGTAAGAATACACAGAAAAGGCAAAATTAAATTTCAGACTAAGATCAAGCACGTACCAAACTTTGCACTGACCGTTTCCTTGCTTGATATGAGCGGTTCAAAGTTTCGAAATTTGAATTTCAATTGCGAGCTTCTTGTTTCTCTAGAACTCATCGTGCTCCACAACCAATGTACAATTATGTTCATATTTTCTTCCGCCTTTTTCTCGTATATTACTCCATTATTTTGGCTATTGTTTATAAGGACATCTTAGAAGAATTAGCTCTCTACCATTTTATCAAGTGGGTCCTAAAAGTGCTAAATGTAAAAAAATCTGGACCTATGTTTTTGATGAGCAAAGACACCTCTTGGAACTTTCCAATTTCCATTACATTTGTTTCATGTTGTTTGCTTGCTATTAAAGTACACTGTTGAACAAATTTGAAAAGGCCTAAATTAGTTCAAAATAAAATTTAACAATATTAACCCAGGAAAAAAATTAAGTAGCCTGTTTCATTGAATTTTATATCGTATTAATCATATCAAATAAAACTAACACATGCGCTCAGTTTTGTGAAATGCTGTTACACTTTGATTAAATATTTTCAAACCTAAATAGTTAGCAGTTTACTATGATGATGTTATTGAAAATTTAAGAGAAGCACAGCGCCAATTAAATTTTGTTGTTAATATCTGAACGTGAATTAAAATAACTTATTACAATAAGTTATCAATTTACCCCATCAGCGAACTACCACAATCTCATGAGGGGAAACTCTGGGTGCATTTTCCAGTAAGTTCTCCTTTCTTTCTTTCTCTGGTTGCCGCGGCGCTGGAAGTTGCGGCGCACGTAACATGAGTGGCAAAAATACAATCACGGCAGCCGCTTTACTGTAACCCATGTCACAACATTTGCTGTTTCATGTGAAGAAAATTCATCAGTGTCTGGGGTCAGGGGCAGCGCTCTGTGGCGGACTAGTTCACAAAGAACACAATTAGGATGAGCCAGCAATTGTTCTTGGCGGAATAGCAACCTCAAGCAATTTGCAAGCAAAATGAAAGGAGTGAATGATGAGCACGGCTAATAAAACTTTAAAACGCTTGCCGCCATGTGAAAAACTTATGCAATTTCAGTTTTCTTCTTCTGGGATCAAATTTTTAAAATTAGATGAGTGAATGAATACCGCAACCAATAAAAATGCAGCTGCTTCTTGTGAAATGTGAAGCTTTTGTAATGTGCCAGTTTTTTCTGCTGTGATTGAGTGTCTGTTTTTCTCATTAGATCATCATACATAAAGTTATTGAATTCTTTTGTATCGCAGTAATCAGGTTCATGAAAATTTGTTTTATGTTCTTCAAACTTGCAGTATATCATGAGAGTAATCTTTCAAAACAGGCTAGTAGAAAAAACTGAAAATTGGTAAGAGATCTCAACAATATTAATTGGTCTTCCTCCTCATCCCATACATGAAAAATAATTTGTCGCAAATTATTTACGATTAAATTTTTCTTTGATACGACGTTTAGAGCTAGTATTTATACAGTTAACTCCACTAGGAAAGTTCAGTCCGTGTTTGTCCCCCCTAGTAGGAGGTAATAACCAGTAAACGTATGAGAGAATGAAAGGGCAAGACATCAAACAGCAACGCAACGCGGCAGAAGTAGGCAGCTCTACTCACTCCTAAAATCTCCTATTAAAACAACCATGAGGAAACATCTTTGCTCACTCCTGGAATTTCACACATCAAACATGAGGAAGCATCTTTGCATTCTCCTAGAATTTCACTCTCATCAAAGATGAGGAAGCATCTTTGCATTCTCCTAAAATTTCACTCTCATCAAACGAAAGGAAGCATCTTTGCACACTACTAAAATTTCACTCTCATCAAACATGAGGAAGCATCTTTGCACACTCCTAAAATTTCGCTCTCATCAAACATTAGGAAGCATCTTTGCACCCTCCTAAAATTTCACTCTCATCAAACATTAGGAAGCATCTTTGCACACTCCTTAAATTTCACTCTCATCAAACATGAGGAAGCATCTTTGCACTCTCCTAAAATCTCACACATCAAACATGAGGAGGCAGTTTTGCTCACTCCTAAAATCCTGCCATAAAACAAACAAGAGGAAGCAGTCTTGGAACAGCAAGTGTTGGGGAGCCATTCTGTCGAAGCTTGACGTAGCAGAATGTAATTACTGCTTACGGTTCATTTACTTGCTGTAATCAAAGACTAAAGTCGTCTGTGCGGCAGTTACGAACTGAGCTTCAAATGGCTGGGGCCTCAGCTCACACCTGTGCCTAATTCTTTTAACGCAGCAACAACTGAGAGACCAGTTCTACCACTCCTGTGGTGCTAACGTTATCTAGATATGCATACATACTCTAGGCCCTATCTGATGTCCTCGGCAGTTGCTTGCTTGTTTTGCCTCATTCTGGTAGACTCACCATCTCTCTATCACACAGGTTTAAATAAATTTTACTACAATGTGTCCACTGTCTTTTGTTTTCTAGGAGATTGGAAAGATTTAGATGTGAATAAATATTTTAAAATGGCACATAAACTACTTAAATGTATCTAAATTTCATTCTCTCAAATAAAAGTTTTGAGTAGAATTAATGTTGCACTTTGCAGAATAATTTTTACTCACACAAGTAAAAAAATTAAAAATGTAAATCATGAAATCATATGAGTCCCAAGAGCTTAACGTGTACAGCAGCAGCGCATGCAACTGCAGGAAGTCCTGTTTTTGGAGTAGGTGGCAGTGAACTAGCACAGTTATTAAGAAAAGTTGTATCGAATTAAAGAAAACACCTTCACTTTCCGACTGTAAATCATTTTAAACCTTTGCGTAACATCGTAAAAGCTGTCATGCAATAATCAACGGCTTTCATCAATAAGTCATGCAAGACTGAAGTGATGATTGAATATCACAAACGCGACGTTTATTTTTGAGCTCGTAAGAGCAACAATTACAGGGTGCAGCAACATAACTTCCTTTTTTTGAAAGGAACTTTCTTTGAAAAAAGGAAGTCATGTTGCTGCACCCTGTATTTGATCACGCACCTGGACACAAGAGACTTGGAGTAGCAGTGAGCGATTATTTGATCAAATGTGTTACCATGTTTGGGCAATGAGTGAGTCGTGTGGTGTCTGTCCAGTTAGCAGTTTATCTTGTATTCTAATATGTTCATCCTGGGGAGAACGATATGTTTGTATGATGCCGGTAAATATTAATTTAAAATAAAAGTAATTAGAAATTTAAATTATAACCACTAAATCAGAGGCGAAGGAACGTTAAAATGGTGAAAAGTATGTTCAAGGGAAGTTTTTAAAATAAAAATATGTATATTCAAAGCACTAATATAAATCCCTTATTTATCTATTTGTCGAAATTTTCTCGGAATTTCTTGAATAAAATGTGGATGTTTCTGCCCTTAGAACTTCAGTATCTCCCTTTAAAAACCCTGGCTAGTTGCTTCTACTTCATCCCTACATTATTTTGCATTTATTTACATTAAATCGCGTTTTCATCTTTATTTATTATAAATTTATAATTACTGCACCTAGTCAACGCAAATAATCTCTCACCAGCATAGTTTGAGGTTCACTTTCCTTCATTTTGATGATACAGAATTTTTCATTGCTTGAAATTAAAAAAGATTTTCTTGCATTTTCATTGAAAGTGACACTTCAGATCGTCAGACCTGAGCAGCACGGCGAATGTTGAAGACTGTGAAGTTTTCATATCAGTAATTGGTCATAGCAATCTGCGGACATGTGCCGGAAATGAGCAGCACGGTGTCTTGTTGATGACTTGGAATTTTTAAGAGCCCAAGTCAATTAATTGAGGAGGCTGAAGAAGGCAGCAGTGGACGGTAACTCCGTCAAGGCAGCGTGTAATTAACCAAGATGAATGTTCACGCGTTGCGCTAGTGAGCCCTAAGCCAAGGATATACCCACAGTATTTCCATATTGTTGTTTTAAGTAGAGGCACGGGAAATTAAGAAGTTTAGTGGGGATTAGAAAAGCATAAATTTAAATTAGTAATAATGTATGTATTAGGATGGGCAGAAAGTGAACGCTATTTCGAAAAGAAGATAGAATATTTTGGTGCAATCAATACGGGCATGTTGAAGTGTCACCCTTGCATCTCTATACTTATAAGCAGTGGCAGTGAGTCTGCACTGCTTGGATTCATAATACAGGTATTGACCGGTACGTTATTAAAGGAAAAGTGACAGGGATTTATCCAAATTGTTTATTCGTGGCTTCTTATTTTATAACTTCATATGTGACCTAAACAAAGTCGTTTCGGACAACAGTTTAACAACACATTTTTAGTACATCGTGTCTGACTGCAGTGTCAATAACTGGTGTGGCATGGTTTCATTATTGATATTACGCCCTTGAAGATTAACACGGCTCAGGATATGATCGGGATACCAACGCTAGCTACTGTGTGAACTGGCGGAAGCTGACCGACGCCGGAAGTAGAATAGAATAGAACAGGCATGTCAAACATACGGCCCGCGGGCCGTATGTTCACTTGATTATAATATGTAGGGTAGGTTACAAATGTAGGCTGAATGATAAAGCATAGTACTGAAAAACAAAGCTAAATAGTTGGAGTTGACATTCTTTTACTGATCCGGCCCACCTGAGAACAGAAAGTCTGGATCCGGCCCCAGAGCCAAACTGAGTTTGACATGCCTGGAATAGAATGAGGCGATAGGAACGAGCCTTTTTGGCCTATTCTTGGGTTGGTACCAAGTCCCATGGTGTAATTCTAGCCATGCGATGGTCATACACAAACTGACCACCGCGGCAGCGGACCTCGAACCCGAGTCTTCTCGCATCGTTAGCGAGTTCGCTCACCAGTCGACCAAGCTGGTGCTCAAGTAAAGTGAACTCTCCGTAGTATTCGAAATTAACTACTTTAAATTATATAAATATGATCAGAGAGTTCAAGTTGAACCACAGAGTTGATATTTTTGTTCTCCTGGACACAAGACAAACCTTTGATATTTATGGTGAACAATATGCCCATCTCAGTCAAAATTGCTCAGGTGCAACATCACTGTAGTCCTCTTAGATTCCCTGAAATAACGAAAACAAGTAAAAAGCTACTGGCTGCATTCCCCATCAACCCTATTCACTCGACGTCGTGTCTAAAGGCCATCCCATCTGCTTCTCTTAATTAAAAACCTCGTACCACAGAGCGATAATAAGACAGCTACCTGTCTTCCCCGGCCGAATACGTACTGTGCTCTGAAAAGAAGTGCTGTACGCATCACCAAATGCTCGGGCTTCATTAATGCAACAGCTTATCATTACGGTCCCTTTAAAACCTGGACAGGTTCTGCTAGTGAGCGTTGTTAGAGTGACCTTAAACCCCTGTAACGTTTTGGAAAGTAAGCGTCCTTTTGGAACAAAAGAGACACTTGAAACACGGAAAAATGTCTTGCACATCTTCAGAACTGATGCCAAAGTTTTTTGCCTTCTGAAAGATAACATTCAATTTAACTGTTCGATAAATTCTTCAACCAGTGTATTGTAAATAATCAGTGTCGGTATTAATTTATGTATTACATGTTATGAAAATATTTTTTAATACCTAATGTTCTCTTCGAAAGAATTTTTCGGAATCACGAATGTCAAAACAGAAAAAAACAAAACATATATTATGATTTGCACCGAGAGAAAGCACGGGGGGACTTTTGGCTGTACTTAGTTGTATTGCTGTTATTTCTTAGTTTGTTTCAATATCAACAAGATTGAGTATCATGTGTCGACTGCATGATATATAATACGAGCCCAACTTTTACCTAAACTTCTACTCGAAAGTATCCTTGACTCGACCTGTTAACATTAATCCCAAAATATGAAAGGTCCGAGTAGCAAGAACTTTGGTTTTGTATGTGTAGAATTTTAGCTCAAATTAAGTTTCGACGAACGATTTACTTTACATTCGCTCTTTTACCTGTAAAATGGACAACCACTGATTATGATGAATAATCAGTGTGAACATCTGCTACTAAAAATGAACTTATCTGTCAAGAACACCTCTTCGTAATTTGCTTACTAAACTTCAGTCGCTGAATATGGGGACTGTACAATGTTATCAATACCGGATTAAGAAATATACCATCCTCACTGTTAACTTCGTGTTGGAAATGCAGGTTTGTGCAGTTTTCTAGGATACAAATACGAGTATATTCCTTATTTTAGAAGGATTTGCTTACTCCCATTCAAAAAATAGGTTGTTTTTTAAGCAGATAAAGCTTATAAATACAGGACTATACGAGAACTATCTAGATGATATCATACACGGTGTCCACTGTCTACGGAAAATATATGATACATCAGTATCAACGGTACCGATATCAAGGTTCCAAAATTTATTATTTTGGCTGATTGATTTTGAAACCTTCATAGCGATGCATACATTTTTCTTTGACACTTTGCTATAAAAAAATAAAAGATCGTAATCGTAGATTATTGTTACTGAAAGCGCTTCAGTTAATTTTGAAGTCTTTTTCTAAAATTAATTAGAGTTAATGAGTTTGATTGAACAGAACTAGCGATTTTTTAACTCATTGAACAAATAAATATATTATTTAAATGGCAAATTTTATCTTGAAGTAAATGTATCAGTTTTTCACACGTTTGACACTGTGACTCCCATGTACAGCTCCAGTGCAGCGTATACCCTGCCGCAAGTTCGATGCTGAGTAACACTTCTTCCAACTCGGTCATTTTAAATTGAGCTTAACTAATTTTAAATTGAACTTGACTTCATTTAAATTGAACTTTATTTACTTCAAATCTAACTTTACTTTTCTTAAATTGAAGTTTAATCATTTTAAATTTAACTTTACGTGCTCTAAATTGAACTTGACTGATTTTAAATTGAACTTTATTCATATTAAATTGAGTATGACCTTTTTAAATTGAATTTCAAACGGCTCGGATCTGAAAAAAACAATAAGTTATTTAAGATTACTGTTGACCAGTTTGGAGCAGATTAGAGCTCATGTATACGTCATGATAACGCTATTTTGAAAAAATACGTTCAGATAAAACTCGAGCACATTTTAACACCTGACCACTCCAAGGAAAATTAATACTCGTATCTTTCAACGCAACATACTGAGCTATCTTATATTACTAGAAATACAGTCCTATATAGCTAGGAATTTACTAAATAAGTAAACCAGTACCATGAACAAGATTGGCAGGACTAAGTAATGTACCTCTTCGGATGCAGAATTGCTGGTAAGACTACTTAAAAAGATATACAGATACCGTTAACCGTAATTCTCCCAGATTCTTTTTTTAAATTTTTGCTGTAAAACGTCAATAACCAACGAGAGTTGGTTACTGACTGATTAGGTGTCAGCATTGCATTAGGTACAACTAGCTCGCTATTGCATCATTATTGGACATCTGTCAGGTTACTTTAGCAATTTATTTGTCTTTTTAAAATGTAGAGATGGTGTGAGCATATGGTCACACTAGTAGAATTACGGCTAATCCCTATTCGTAGTGGTACCTTACTTCTGGCCCACCCTGTATGTGACTCAGTACTGTCTACCCGTGTGGCGTAGATGTTATTGTGCAGCAGAACAACGAGAAAACCATCACTGCAAGCCATGGACTCCAGTACTCCTAATACAAGGGGAAATATATAGCACTCATGTGACAACTGGTCACAGTGAGAAATAAGAATACCAATTTAAAATGCATGAAGATTGGGCCATCAGATTTGATGAGAAAAACAGTTCAAGAACGTTACGCAGCGTATTTCACTTCGCTAAATTATTTGTTTACCTCAGGACTCATGCTGCATATTGCATCATGAAGTCAAGGTTACTCCAATCAGCGAAGTCATTAGAAGGAAAGTTGCTCTGGATTTCCATTCCAACCAGAATCCTCCCTAACCTTGAATTAACCAAGAAAAATACATTTTCTGAGCACGAATTTTTAAATAGGCAAGTCCTAAATCAAATAAATTAAACTAGTGACTGAAAAAGGGTGCTTGCACTCCACCTTCCCGACGGCAACTATGTAGCCTTGGTCTAAAAAAATTTTTGTTACTTTTTCGCTTGTGTGTGCTGCAATTACATTTAATTAGACCGTTTCCCAACAAAATGATGACGCGCCTCACGTGAGCGAGAGATCCTTCAATGAGCTTGTTGTGCATATAAGGTCCTTTAAGAAAGGGAAACTCTCTGGCCTTGAACTTATTCTTCCTCAAGTCGTGACTCTTGCACCGTCTTGCCGTCCCAGTTAACTTTAATGAGAGACGGAGATGATGACAGACAGGAGGTAAACGTTGATTTTTATTAGCTCTCAAAAGCGACGCTTGTTACGGCAGCCGCAAGGTTGTCAAATACGGTATGAAAGAGAGGGAGGATGAACTCTGTTGAAGATCTCGACAGTTCCGTGACAGATTTGAGACAGAAGAATGTCATGGCTCTACGGCAGACGTAGACATGGAGATTCTGAAATTGTTCTTTCACGTCATCCACGAATCTCACCGCTGCACAACAGTAGTTGTTATGTAGGTGTTCCGGAATTTGTATCTGCATGTTAAATACTCTGGCAGTCCGAAATTTTCTTTGAGAGCATCGAAATGTTCATAAGCTGTCTTTGGTTGAGAAAAAAGATGAGATCCTGCTGAAAATTCTTGAGTCGAAAGTGGGTACCAACCTTCCTAAGGTCGCCATTCCTACACGAGAAGAAACAATGTCTGCTTTTGAAACTTTAAGGCAAACAATCATTGGTTAGCGCTTCCTAGTTCTCAGTCAGAGGCAACTTATGAGAGTAGTCCGAGATCATTAAAATAAATATTTGAATTAATTTATTAACTTGAAAAAATACAAGCTAAAATGATGAACGAAAGCAGTAATATTTTGCTGATTTGTGGCTGCCTGTACTCGAACAGAAAAACAAAACAAAATATGATGGCATGTTTTATTTCATAGAAGACCAGATTTGTTATCAATCTTAGATTTGTTTGTTCATTGATCCGCTAATCGAATAGCTTCTTCATTACTTTTATATAAAGAAAAATTTCCTAAAATTACATTGATAATTAAAAAGTTTTCTTGTTCACCTAACATGATTTGTAAAGTTTGAGATGACTTCTGTGAAATAATTAAATATAACTAGATAATGGCATATTTCTACCCTATCACTTCATGTAGCTCATGCTGTCTGGCAAACACTTCAAATAATGGGTTTATAAGTTACCGTATTTACAATTCGTATTAGAAACTAGTATCATCAGAACAAGATAACAAAAATCTCTTTGATCTAAGGTGTAACAATCTAAAATCGGATTAAAATAAGGACATTACACTGGTCGATACAAAACATGAGCTACAAAACTGAATTTTATTTCTGGGTGTTGTACTTCGGTGCTAAACTATCTTCAGTACTTGATATGGTACCCGAACTGTGTGGTTCTTTGGCTTTAGTATCACAAGCCTTACTCTTAGGGTGTTAGTAATTATAAGGAACCATAATTACAAAGTACTTGTACTACTATGGTACACGAGCTGTACTTCAACAATAGTTACATGGTATCATAGGTGTTATGATACTAGATAAACAATGAACAATCTTAAACAATCTTTATTTCCAATCGAGTACACAGTACATGGACATTAGTACATTGGTTTTTCAAATTCTTAAGGTTAACATTCTAAGAGTAAGGGTGATGGTGAGCTCCATGCGACGATCCCGGGAGGTTGATGGGCGTCTTCATGGGCGGGGAGTTGAGTGCTTAGCGAGTTGAGTGCACGGCGCGACGTACGAGAAACAACTTGTGTCCGTGGCTGGGTTCGAACCTGCGGTCTTTCTACATGAAGCAGAGACCCGATACAGAACACGGGCCGCAGACCACTCGACCACGGTGGCTGCAAATAAGGTCAGGAAGATCCCGCGATTGTCGGTATCGTAACTTGTTACAAGTTATGATGGTTTTACAGTCATGACATGATTAGTGTGTTTACGGTGCCACATACGCCACTGTGTCATACTACGATGTCAGTTCTTAAAGCACCAGTGGCAGTACAGTACCACTGTGCTGGCTGTAACATAATGATTATCACGAGGGTTAGCACGGGTATAGAGATTTTGTACTCTAGGGGTTACGACTATATTCTGACTCCCTAAAAAAAGAGAAGTTACGTTTATTGAAAGCAATTCATGTTCCAACAGTGACTCACTTTGTCTTGGGGTTTTAGGTTACTTCTGTCAAAGAAGTAACTTCTGTCACAGTCGTCAGTTCTGACGGTGAAGTTAATTCTGTCCGAGTAGTTAGTTCTGTCAGAGAGTCACTTGCGTCAGAGAAGTCAATTCTATCAGAGAAGTCACTTGCGTCAGAGAAGTCAGTTCTGTTAGAGAAAATAATCCTGTCAGAGAGTCACTTGCGTCAGAGAAGTCAATTATGTCAGAGAAGTTTGTTCTGTCAAAGAGTCATTTCTGTCAGAGACTTCTGTTAGTCTCTGACAGCATGCAGCAGAGCGTGTGTGAGCATCTGCTGCTGTTTCAGAAGCCCTGTATAATGTGATATTTTGTTCCAGTAACTTGTGGAAGTATTAAACTCTTAGTTTTCTTAGAAGAATTACTCTCGTACGACACTTATAACTGTTCTTAAATTCAAGCAAACTTTCAGGTCCTTTGAAATATCAGATCTCAGAGACTGAATATTAAAGTTCCAGAGAGAAATTTAGTATCACATCTGCTTATTTTTCTTTGCTGCTGACGTTTTTATATTCCGCTTCAGTTGCTTCTGGAGATGCTGCTGAGACTTAAACGTAATACAGGGAGCGGCAACATAACTTCCTTTTTTAAAGGAAGTTCCTTTTAAAGAAAAGGAAATTATGTTGCTGTACTCTGTACTTAAAGCAAGGCCTATAAAACGGTTATCTTGTATACCCTTCTTAGTGTTCTCTTCGGTTACTTGAAAACCGGCTCAATTTAAAAGGATTTAATACAATACACTTTTGTGCATTGACCTTCCAGAGTAATTATTTGTAAATTTTCTCAAAAAATTCTGGAATTTCTGTTCCGTTATGTTAAGGCCCACAACACGACGGCGAGTCGGATATGAGCAAATGTTTTAAATTTTCGTGATGTTGCAAAGCAGTGCGCCGTGCAATGGAGTTACAAAATTACTGGTGGTAAAATCAATTCCCAAAGTTGATGATTGGTCACAATTTAGAAACAATTTTCTATCGTACAAAACTTTTGGTAAGGAATTCTTTTCTTTCCGAATTCACTGCTCTAGACTTCTCTGTTCTTACGATGAAGCTTTACTGCTGGTCTGGAGTGAAGATTATATTAATTATCCCTAACCACGAGGGTAATTTACTGGCACGAGTTCAGTTAAGCTGTTGTTTTGAAGGCTACACATCAACGCTGGACTCCCAGACCTGCTCGATAAGAATTATTCACCGTAGCCCTAAACTCGTCACAGTTATCAAGATAATTTTGTGGGACACTTCTATGTCTGCAACAGAACATCAGAATGGTATCGATATTTGTACCGGTATTGTACTTCTTATTTTAAAAACGTAAACAGGAAAATAAAATTTAGGCAAAATCAATTGAGGTTGTGATACTTGAGGCGTAAAATAGTCATGTATCACGAAGAAAATAATCGCCGTCTTAGAATACATTCTTCACATTCAGATTAATTAAAAAACTCCAGGCAATTTTTTTGCGAATCGAGCTTAATTATGATCCGGATCAAGTTAATTTTCCCGAAGTAAATGTTTATGGGAAACAAGGCGCAGGTCATGAGACCATTCATTTCTTGTAATGAAGATTATAATTAATTCAGTTCAGCTTAATTTTAAACACAGTAGAAGCTCAGATAATGAGCTCGGTTTTCATGCAACCTGACATGTACGAGACAATGAATGCACTGAACTCGTGAACTCTGACCAACTCGGTTGAACTTTCAGGTTCTTTGCACAACTTCCCTTGAGCAATGTATGAACTTTGTCCTAAACCTCAGCATACATAGCACAATTCTGAATAGTTTACTAAGCTTTTTTAATGATTTTACCTTGATTAATATTGCATTGGAATTTATGATTAGCACAGAGATGATACGAGAAGTTGTGTGTATAGGGCAAGGTGCGGGCTCGGTCATGGGCATAATTTGCAGGAAATATCATAGGGAGCTGCAGAGATTTGCTTCATAACGATGTGCCGTTTTAGAAGCAATCTTGATATATCTCCAGTTTATGCTATCCCGCTGCCGACATGGTTGATGCGGCTAGAAATACGGCATGGGACTTGGGTAAACAACCGAATAATTATCGAAGTAATTATCTGACCCAAGAATGGGCCAGAAGGTTCGTTCCTATAGCCTCATTCCATTCTATTCTATTCTACAGTAATGCTGCACTACACAAATAGTGGTACTCGGGACGTTTGCCCAGCGTGATTTTCTGTTTTTTAGGTACGATATTTTTCATTCTAGTTAGTTATTTGTTTAATTTGAGAAATATACTGCAGCAGTTTGCCCTGCATCGAGGAAGGCTGCTGTTTTGTGAGAATAATGTATTGCTACAAGATGAAGAGGCTGCTCACTTCTGGTATTCTGGTAAACGATGTTGATCGTTTAATTTATGCAACCACACTCTCATGTCTAAACCCCCTTGCTCCCAATGAGGTAAATGTGTTTTGAGGAATTAGTTTTAAACGGTAAAATGAATTTTCTGTTTAAAATGGTTTGGGATGGAACAAATTGGAGCTATAAAATTAGCAGTGATAGCCAACAGTTTAATGTTGGCGAATAGTGACGGTGAATGAAGGCCTTAAGAAGCAAAATATGGATGTACTGAAATAAAGTGTAAATGAGTTGAACAAAAGTCGGAGCGAGTGTGTTAACTCATAGTGCAGGCATAAAGAATCGAGCCCGTGCAGTACAGAAGTCTGTCTCTCTCCCAACACATTGTGCTTGAAACCGCACTGTTCAGGAAAATATTTTGACCATACAGCACTCTTGACAAACATTAAATTTTAATGACAATACGTATCTTCGCATGCAAGAATTTTTAAAGAATAAGATACATGTCGTATCTTTCATGGATCTAAAATTATTAAGTAAGGTATTAAAGTACTATCAAAGATACGTATAGTAGGTTTTTTCAGAATCATGAAATAAAAAACACGACAAGAGATCAAGCTTAGTTTTGTGGTCACTAGCAGAGAGACTCCATGTATGATGTGCAGGGCATTTTATGATGGAAGTTTGGAAGTTCTAAAAGTAGTTATCGTCACGAATAAAATTTGATGACCCAATGTGAAGTGGGGAACTGGAGGCAAACAGCATTCTTATGATAATCGTCGACACTTCCCGTATGTATTATGACATCAATGCTTTGAATAAATTACTTCATATTCGAGTGTTTCCTAAGATAAACGTTAAATGATGGAATGTCCATGATTGTTTTGGAGTCCACTTATCATATGTACACTCAACACTGCTGCTATTCAGTAGTGTTTGGTGTTGTTTATATTCAATGCGGAATTAACTATAAAATTCAAAGGTAAATACATCGTCGGAATTTTTCAGTGTTCGTTGATGAATACTAGTACTCATCCTCGCTAACTTGCCGCCAGCTGCAGGTCCTCTATTGACACCATCAGTCTGTCTTTCTTTGAAGTGATCATTCGAAGATAATATACATTTGGCAATACCTTACATATATATTTAATTTAGTAGCTATTCAGGCCTATCAATCTAGTCAAAGCGTCAGAAGATCTTCTTTGTAACTTGAAATGCGGCTTATGTTGTCTTTGGAACAGCGTGGTCAAAACTCTGTTCCTTCATACCTTGTTCGTTGTCTTAATTTATCAAAATATTTACTGCCTTCTTCTCACATCTTTATCATATCATTGGTTGTCCTACTGGTGGAAATACAGCATTATACTTTGATTTAGAATAGAATAGAATAGAATAGAATGAGGCTATAGGAACGAACCTTCTGGCCCATTCTTGGGTCGGATAATTACTTCGATAATTATTCGGTTGTTTTGCCCAAGTCCCATGCCGTATTTCTAGCCGCGTCAACCATATCGGCAGCGGGATTCGAACCCGGGTCTTCCCGCTAGCAAGCAGATTCGCTCACCAGTCGACCAAGCTGGTGATGAGGAAGAGGATGTTCTGATATATTTGTATACGTACATGCATACATATTTTTAAAGACTTTTATAGGTTCTACGAAAGATACGATACCTCTTTTAATGTAAAATCTGAGTGAGATAGCAATATTCTTCAACATTTTATCCCTCCTGTATCTATGTGACAATTCATGCACGAGTCATATCTGAATAGATATCTTTAAATGACTTACTCAATATTAATTATTATCTGACCATGAGTGTCAACTTGAAATAGTCCTTTACTCCCGATAAATCTTCATCTTCGAAGTTTGATCATTTGACTATTCTAGCCATCATAATTAAAGCCTACTTCCCACAACACCGTGTCTGGAAATCGGTAATCTTGTGAAGTACAATTGAAGTTGCTTCAGAACTTCACTCGTTAAAATCTAATTAGGAGTGTGTAAAACTAAAACACAATCAGAGAGCTCAAATTCAAGTATTTGATCCATCATTTTGACATCGTTTTTATACATCTCAAGATGAATCGGAATAGTGCTCGCGACCGAACTTTAAAAAATGAGCTTAATTGCAGTAAGGCTTCAAACAATTGGTAGAGTCAGGGTTGAGGTCTGGTAAAAGTACGTGAAAATTCACGTACTTTTTACCGAGTTTTTTCGATTGGTCTGCCAGTGGACGCAGGCTTCGCTATGGAGTTTCTACATTGAAGGATGCGCATTTGGTATCCACAATAACATAATGACAATACACGTATACCCTACCGAATTTCTTCCTATCTAAATCTCTAAGAGCGGAACAGAAAGCTGGACCAAGTAAGGAAGCAAGCAGGTAAGGAACCAACAAACTGTGTATTATTATACTAGTGGAATAAGAACCATTGGATCCCTGCCCTGGGACTCAGACTCACTGACCCATCAGGGACGTCGACGGCTCCTACATATGAAGGTCGTGCGCAGAGGTCCAAGAATTTAACATCTGAAGCGGAGATCTTCCTCCTTATGTGCTGCGAGAGGGAAATTCCACCGTAGTATTGGGTCGGCCAAAAAGTTCGTTCGTTTTTTTAAAGAGGAAGATGGCATTTAAAAAACGAACGAACTTTTTGGCTGACCCAATATTTCTCGATGGCAGGGTTTTCACAGCCCAGATTACTGGGAATTAGAATTCTGCGGAGATTCACAAGAATATTATTAGTCAAGAACGATACCACAGGAATGTGGCTCTCTAAACACGGTACTTTATTGAGTTTTATGAATACTTATATCAGTGAATGATATATTCATTCGTGATATTCGCGAATACCAGCTTCGTAATATTCGAGGTTGTCCTAAAAGCTTGTCTTCTCATCAAAATTCTATAATATTCCAATGCATTAACTTCTGCACTACTTTGAATATATGTTTCATCTAAGTTCAATGCACTTTTGCAACACTAATAAATATTTTTCGCCACCTTAGTACCAAGAAGACTTTAATCATAGAGGCACTGTGACTGTACAGGACCTGTTTGACAGACCTCAACACATCGGTCTGTTCGAAGGCAGCTTCACGGATCACACAAGCCTTCTAGTCAGAAAATGCAGGGACAAGTTCACGTAGTCAAGATACCGAGCTGTCGACTCAACGAAATTAATTACGTTGTGTTTGAATGTTCTTATATGGTCACACAGTCTGCTGCATGCTCCTCGTATTGTAATTGTACTTGTAGTTCTGTTCTCACATCTGTACGTGATGAGAATCTATGACTTAAGATGTTTTACATCCATTTTACTTTGGAACTTTATACATTTATTCTTTAAATAATGGATTAAACTGTTTGATGGCAGATTTCAGTGGCATGGAGGCACTTAAGTATACATGCATGTAATTTTGACTGATTTGTATTGCTACTCAGTTCTTCGAATAAACCCATTCCATTGTTAAACAAAGAATGATTCCCACACAATCATTTAAGTCTTTACTTCCATTATTCCTTGCTACAATAGATATTAGCAAAGGGTTTCTGTCTTACCTTGCTTTACTGTACAGCTATCCATACTTTATGGTCCTTTTCATCGTGTTCTTTAAGTTCTCAATTTCACTGCAAACAAAGAATACTAATTTTATTGTTCCAGATAATTTCAATAACGTACAGTTAATGGGTCTGTATCGACTCAAAATGTTATCATGCCCCCTTGTATGAAAGTATGATTTTTTATTTATATTCGGATATCAATTCAGAAACATTCTACCATATTTACCTGACCGTGTTTGTACTGCGTTATAAAACTGTTCCTTGAAGCCTGTTTCCACAACCACTTTAATGCACAATCTTATTATATGACGTTCTTTTCGAAAGTCTGCTTCATCGGCCACATTCAAGCACCTATACAATTATACTCCTACACAATTTAGATCTATAGCTCGTAAATTATAAGCAACCATATTTTTCTGCTCACTCTGATAACATTCACTGTGACAAAGGTGGTATTAGGATGAAAAATGAGTGTCTGCCTTTAGGACGATAACGCAGCGACTGTAACAAAGTGTAGTTTGATTTAATGCGGCCGTGAGTCTGGACAATGTGTTCAATTGCAGACAAAATTTAACGGCTCTAGTGTACAGACACGTAGCGAAGGGAACAAACAACTCCAGGATTTTATGTCTTGGGATAATCAGCACAACTAGTCAGTTCTGTCCCTGAAGGAGTGGTGACAACTGTTCATGTACGATAGAGGAACAACGGCTTTGAATTGATGAACACTTGTGCTTTAAAAGTAATGTTGCTCACATGAAAATTTCGTTCACTGATTCTTCTATGCAGAGGTACAAATTCTGTGCATAGTGATACATTCAAGACAATTCTTAGTGCTTGTGACTTATTAGCTGTTGTTTCATTATCAGGCTGTCTCTGATAGTACATGCATTTGTAATGCCTGTCCCAGTATTTGTCCCACGGCATGGGACTTCGGTATTGAACCAAGAATGGGCCAAACGGCTCGTTCCTATCCCCTTATTCTATTCTATTTGTTTGTAGTGGCAGCGCTACTTAACTCGTCCTGTTGTTATTTTTCTCCATCCACCGCTGCATAAGAGATCTGAGGACTGTCGCTTGGTTGCACTCTATATAAGCGAATGATTGTGACCAATGAAGCTGCATTACAAGAAAAATACTATAATAACAAGAGGATACTCTGAAGCAGGCAACACTGCAGTGACGAACTGCTTTCAATAGTGACGAACTATTGAAGAAAGCAGTTCAGTTTTCAGTTATAAGACTAGTATTACGATGGTTCAGTCAGCGAAATGGCTTCTCAGACTCCACTCACAGTGCCGTGAAGGACGATGATGTCGTAGCCTAATTGAAACAACTGAAATATTCCAAGTAATTTAAAATGGGAAACTACGGTAATACTCGCATATATGAACGTGCAGTAAATAGGACAGACATGCACGGTCTAGTGCTAGATGACGCAGTCTTGACCTTTCATCCAGACGCACGCCTGATTGGGGACGGGATTCTAGTTCAGCAAATGCACTCCTGCTAACCTGAACAAAAAGTGAGGAGATTCACGATACAAAATTTTGAGCACACGCTTACAACATTCGATCGAACTGCAAGCATGCTAGTGGCCCTTCAGAACATCATACGTGTATAGTAATTACTTGTATAAATGCATTTACGAAGCTCAGAATCTAGAGAGACTGCATGGTTAGTAATGGCTTGACAATGAGATGGAACACATCACCGTACGTGTAACAAGAGGAGTAACTTTGTCTCGGTGTTTGTTAAAAACACGTTCATAGTGACGTGTGTACTCGCAGGGGCCGCTGAACTCGTCATGCGTGAGCTTTGTCAATCCGTCATGAACCATGTCAACACATTAAAAACCATGTCTACCCGTCGCAAACGCTGCCAACCCATCGTCAACCATGTCTACCCGTTGTCAACCATGTCTAGCAGTAGTAAACCTTGTTAATCCGTCATAAACCCTGTCAATCAATTGAGTATCATGTCCAGTCGTTGTCAATCTTGTCAACCCTGTCAACCCTGTCAACATTGTCAACCCTGTCAACCCTGTCAACCCGTCGTGAACCCTTCATGAATCCTGCCGTGAGTTCTATCGGGGTTATTCCTGTTGAGAGTAAATCCAGTGTTTGAATCTCTATCCGAGCTGGTAAAGAACGAGTAAAAATTACACATTTTAGGGATAATAATAGGCAGCCATATTTTACGTACGTTTTCTGAAGAGTTAGAATGTTATGGTATCAGAAATAAATGCATGAAAAATGAAACTCAAATAGAATAACTGCATAAAAATTCTATCGCTGCAAGTGTAGGCCATGGTAACGTCAGCAGAAAAAAGTTTGTGCACGTTCTTCTCTGTGCGTGATAATGAACAAGCGACAACCATGCGTGCATGCAGCAACTTTGTATCATTGAAAAATCATATCGTTAATCTCAACGAAAAATATGAAATTCATTGAAATATGCGCATGATTTAAGGAGTGTTAGCACGCTATGTGGTTTGCACCAGTGCTCTTCAGCGTACCTGAACATGTCTTGTCAGGCAATGGGCAGAGCCCCCATTTTCAGCATAAATCTCAATAACAAGCACTTATGAAATAGCTAATCTAATACATGTTCCCTAATTCTTAAATGGGAGTGAATAATGCTCACAAAAACATGTGTGTGGATCTGTTTACAGTAGCTTTACTCACCACTCTGAAACGTATTCCAGGATTTGTGTTGCTATCTCTTGAGATTAAGATGATGAATGGCTTTGAAAGCTCCTCTGTGAATTGAAGCTGTGTGTGTCTTGAGTATTTCCGACGAGTCTCTCTTTGTTTGAGTGGTGCTAAAATATTAAATATTAAAAATATTGTTGCGTCTAACACTAATTGAATAAAAGTGGAACCAATCCATCACTTAAATTCATGCTTGCCAACCATATCCAAATAAATTATATTTTTTCGAATATATCATCATTAATATTTTTCATACTTCACCACATACTTTAAAAGCAGTAACCAGAGACACTATTCTATGACACTATAATAAAATATGGCTGCAATTCCTCTATCCCTCTCCATCAAGTTGCGTGACCTTCCTTTCCTGCTAGGCGTAGCAGAATATCGGTGTCACCACTGCCTTACCGAACATCATACACAAAAAAAACTTATTCATCAGATGAAACAACGAAATTCATCAGCATGAGCACAACGTTATTCATCAGCCGTGCATGTTGAAGCAATGTTGCTTAGGTGAGCGTTGAAATTGTATGATTTTTAATACATTACCTACACTACGCTTTAAATTGTTTTGGTAACATGCAGCGGTGTTTAACTAAATGTTTAACTAAACCGCATCCTCTTTTTTGGCGTTGTTTCCCTTTCTTTTGGCCGAACTGTCATCATTTTAGACACCATTGCTTGAGTTACGTTATATAATTTACTACATTAATATATAATTTGCCTGTAATCGAACTCCAACAATATGTTCACTTCAAGTTTGGTTTCTCACTCATTTTGTTATTTGATCAGTGTACCTTTAAAAAAATGAACTGGAGACTTACGAAATAGTATAGTAAAGGAGTTTGAATAACCAGTGGTTTGAATTTGCATTCAATGTCAGTTGTGACTAGCAAAGAATGCAGAATGGAAAAATATTGTACGTAGACAAAATGTTCATGATATTTTGACCAAGGCTTTGCAGATTCATTTCATTTCTAATTTATTTACTTCAAAGGTCACGGATGGAGAAAAAATTGTTTCAAAAATATTCCATCACATAAGGAGCAATGACGGCCCATACCAAACATTTGTACGGTGTAATATACCGCTGAGAATTTGTGTGCATTCCAACAATGATGTTTGTTAGACAAAGAAACTCACGACTCAAAATCTGTTTCCGTACTTTTTATTCTCGGTAGTGAAAAACAGAGGAGCTTCAGCAGGTCTTTATACATACAGTTGACCCATCAGTCCAAGCCAATGCTTATCTTTTCGAATAATAGGTCAGCTATTCTATGTTTACTGAGTAGATGTGGAGTATACATATACCTATGTTGCGTTGAAACAGAAGTTAAAAAATTCAGTACATATTTCCAGTCAACCGGTCGCACATCTTAGTTTAATTATCCTCGGTTTAGTGGCACCGGCTTAGGACTTTGAAATTTTTCCAAGTTGGTGCCTTCTCTCAGGATATGAAAACTCTATGCCTAAAATTTGATTTACTGTGCAAGGATGGCTGGTCTCCGCTGAGGTGGTGTTATTGGAATGCAGACGCTTCAGGCGTGTGGACACTTGTGATCTTGTGGTACAAGGTACAGCAACATAACTTCCTTTTTTCATAACTTTTTGAAAGGCAAAAAAGGAAATTATGTTGCTGCACTCCGTACATGATGCACTCCAGCGAGTGTTCGCACCAGGCGTTAGACTGGACATCATCACCTCACCGACATTGAAGTTCTCTACGTTAAGATCGTTTTTGCTAGAATCATGTTTGCTAAGATCGACTGCACTCGCAACGTACCAACAAAACTATGTCGGCCCCAGAGAGATGGATGTTGTGGTTGACACAGCCGTCCTCAGATAACTCGCTCTTGCTCCTCTGCAGTCCCCGTCTCTAAATCACTCGACAAATTCTCGAGCCCGACAATCTTTTACGTTTACATTCGACTCGGAAAGACAAGAGTCTAATTTCTTGGGTATTAATACAGCTGCACGAGCAATATTTTACTGCTTGCATTGAGTTCGAGGGCTCCAGATGCTACTTGGCATTCAAATCGTGCTCTATGCCCGGCGTTACTCACGTGGGTCGGATGCTATTCCGAGATATACGATCGGAAAGTCGGATCTTCACGAGAGGTCACTAAGCTACGTTCATAAAAATAAAATATTTTTACCAGTTTGAGGAAGATTGGAATTTGGCATTATTTATTTTTTGCTTTTATGTGTCTCGTAATGGAAATTTCAATATAAAAACATACTGTAGTGGATTTAAATATCAGGTTAAAATGACAGTGATGTTCGATTTTAGGGTTTATACTAAAACAAAAAACCGAGTATAAAAATATTGAACCATTTATATAATTTACATTACATTCGAGAAGTTCATTCCATTGGTCAATAGGCAAATAAATGCCACGATTTTCAATTTATTTTGTTTTTCATTGAAACAATGAATTGAACTTGTTCCTAAGCTCTTCTTTTAATGTCAACCTTAGACCATCCAGATGGTTCTGTAGTCTACTAAATAAGTGATATCAAGTGATATCAAAAAGAACAAGGTCAGAAGGTCATGGAGTATAAAACAATATTTTCTAACTAGGGTCTTCCATGAGTTATTCTGTTAATCGAGTCGTGTGTGTACGTGCAGAATCGTGATGGAGGATAAGACTTTTTGCATTGACTAAGGAAGGTCGTTTTTCGACCAAAACAGCTTTTTAAAGGCGAATTTGATTCACTAGAGATTACCAATGACTTTTTGATAGCAGACTAACAGTTTACAATGGACATTCATTCAATCTTGCCTTGCATATATATTATGATATTTTTCCATTGTTGAACTTGTCAGCTTCCTTGTTTGATCTAGGGACAGCTGCGTGTTACGTATTGATGAAGCCTCGCCAGTACGTGATCACAACTAATAATAAGCACACCCAGTAATCGTGTCTCATAGAATACACACATAGAGTAAAACACATCTAATTAGATTCTTCGATGGGCCGAACGTAGGGGTGGATACAGCTCAGGCTTCTAACAATTTTGGTAATCTGAAAGAAAAACCTGTAGCCACTCGTTCTATCATTTTTAAATGATACCACGAGTAAAGTAAGTGCAGTCTGAAACTTCAGTCAAGAAAATCAGACATACCTATCACTCCACATGATGTTAGCAACATTCATTACTGAAAACGAATTCCAAAAGCTTCATAGTTTATTCTTTTCATTATGAGATTGCCATTAACTTTATTTACTCGTTTAAATGATTCCTCGATTATTCTGATGTTATTGTTTATGACTGCACACAAAAGCTTCACCTTAGAACTATGTTTCATTTTGTTTGCTTGTTGCTATTATGAATTCAGAACAAAATCTCTGAGTGGATGTACGCATAACATACCATACTTGTCAAAAACAATGGGCAAAATGATCCGAAACTGTTCCTATAAAGCACTTGTAAATAGCGCTGATCTGCTGCATAAACGAACGTAAATTTTTCTGATGCAAGACATGCAGAACTTTAGAAAGCTTCAACTCTGTAGGCTTTTGTGAGTTTCACCTTAGAGCTTTTTTGCCTAAAACGTAACTAATTCCAATACGACCCTAGAAGCCTGTTCAAAATTTCTATGGCAATTATTAAAGTTGTGGGTAAAGTTTTGCAATCCAACACCGTGAACGTTGAAGTTTAAGTAGATATTCTGGGAACAATATGCTGAAAATGAAATAAAACTAACACTAGCTCACCTTCATGACTTAACCATGCCAAACTCAGTACTTCATTATTTCTTTCCCTCGCAATTAGCGAAAAACTCTACCCCATACAAGCTGCTATTTGGAAAAACTCCTTTTAACAGAAAAAGTGAAAGCTACATTGCAATGAATTTTGCAGGAAATCGAGCTCCTGTAATGACGAAGAATCAGAAAAAATATTTTTCCCCCTAATGAATCAAAAACACGTGAGAAATAAGGAAACAACGTTTAAAATCCACTTACCCAGTTATTTGAAAGTTATTTGAATCCTTTTAAGAATTTGAATGCCGGTAAAAAATCAGTGGAACTCAAGTAAGTCTAACAGGAGCCGTAGCTGGCAGCAGCTGGCAGAGCCAAGCCTCTACCTCAGATTGTGAAGGCACCTTCGTGACTATTATGCAAATGCTGCTTGGTTAAATTCCGTTGCGTGTCTGTACCTTACAGTTCGCTGAAGGCTGCCGTCAGAACTCGAAATAAATTATCGAGTGATGCACTTTTATGGCTTTCGGTACAATGCGATGTGCCTCAAACACCTTTAATGTTGAAGGCTTCGCAATGACGCAAAAGAATTGAATTGGTTCAGAACAACTTCGCTTAGAGGCTTAAAAATGTTTCTTTCCTGACTTTAAAGCATTACGGAATATTTGATACATAATTGAAAGTACGTTAATGAGAGAATCATTGGTGGTGTGTGAGATGATCACTGTAATTATTTAACAGTTAATTTGGAAGAGAGTTTTAACCAGACATGTTTTTCAAGTTTTTGAAAAAGAATAAACTTTTCTAATATCTGTAAGATATTACCCATTTCCTGGTTCTAAAGAAAACAACTTTTGCTACAAAGAGCTCCCCTACATTGCTCATTTTATGTGCGTTCCGCTGATTTTTATCTCTTAATCTCCGGAGGTTTAATAAAACTTTTATAAATCTTCTAATGTATATTGATTTTCATGATTCAAGACAAGCACCTAAACTTCCTATACAAACGCACGATATAAACTCATTTGAGGTGAACTAATAGCATGAACTCAAACATAAATTTGTAACCTTGATCGATAAGTTAGAGCTAAATTTGGTTTATCAGCTAAAAATAGGTGTAAAACTATAAAATGATTTGAAACCTTTGGGATAAGCATGAACTTAGCCCTCAATCCTAGGGTTAACAACTAACACATTAACATAAATTTGAACTTGTAATGCAAACATAAATGTATGACGTAGTTATTGTTAATTTTATTATACATATGTTCATACTATATGTATTTTATAGTTACACATCAAAAGGATATAAACATGCATACATACATTCGTAAACATACACTACCAGCCAAAAGTTTGGGACCAGCCTTGGATTTTCCTCTGTGGCAAGGATGATAGCGAATTTTATGCTTTTGAAGAATTTACTTTATTTTTTCTACCTTAGTAAACATGTACAGTATATACAGGGATTTCTCAAGATGATGTGCACACAATTTCAATAGCAATACTCACTAAATAGCAAGAGGGAGAACCTTCACTTGTGTTGATTATTTTCGACGCCATGTGGAATAGACACGGATAATATTTAACGAATATGCAGTTGAATACAGTCTTATTCTTTGCACTGAAAATAAACAAATAGGTTTAGCGATGATGGAGTTTGAAGTTGGTCTTTCAGACATGCTTCTCCCCTTCTCATAAAAATCTTGTGAACGTCTTGAGCGAATAAATGGTGGTTGTCATTCTAATAGTATTAACACAAATCTAGCGATCGTATTCACCAAATAAAATAGTGGCTGACATACCAATAGCTGACATACCAATAGCAATAGCACTAACACGCAGAGTTAATCCTTTTTTTCAGTCTATTCGGGTGGTTCATCCTCATAGATTATGACAGTAATTAGCAGTAATGTACTGGTTATTGCATGGACTTTATCATTGAGAATGTCAAGATATTTATCAGCAGTAATCTGACCATTAAGCGTTATAAAAAGCTTACATGAAAACCCCGAGGTATGCGCCAAAATCATCCTTGCGTTTGACTGGTGGAGCTATGCAGTCTAAATTATGAGCTACTCATGCTGTTCTTTATATATAAACCTAGCTATATATAAGGAATATATTATATTCTGAAATATCAAACAATAAACCATGTTTTAATTCTTCAATTGTCCAACTCTTATGTGTATTACGCAGGGTATTTCGAAGCTTAAAGTAGAATTCGATCATAAGTCTTGAAATTGCGGCTTTTGCTCTGCCTTGATGACCACCGTGAGTACTGCGCGTGTCAGAACGTTATTATTTATGGGAGTAGGAGTGGTGATGTCACCCTTTAGGCAGTCATTTCATGATTTATGCGCAATCTTTCAGTTAATGCTCGGCAGTTTCCAACATAGATCAATGATTTGTGCCCACTATTCCCAGTTACCGAAGATGTTTTCCCATGTTCAGCATTAGCTATTATCACTGTGTAGCCACTGTCGCTCCTGACACTCGAGCTAATTTGGCTGTATACATAAATGCTTCCGCCGATCGCGCCCCACCAAATTGTTGTTGTTAGAAGCCTGATTGGTAACAATTGCTCGTCGTATATATGAATGTATAACTTTCATTTCCTTTTTAAATTTGGCACCAACATACAATATAAAATATTGCCTTAAAAGTACAATCCAAACTTGTTATCTAGATCAATGTATTCAACCTAATGCCTCAATGTACCGCAGTATCTAAACCAACGATCTAAACATTCATTCAAAACTCAAAAAGTTGAGTGTCACGTTTGTCCGTGCACCACCGAGCATCGTATTGTAGGACCGTCCTCAAAACAGGAGAACTTTATTTAAAGCGCACAAGGGATCTCAAAAACTTACGATTTTGCTCATTACAATGTGAAATATAAGCATTCACATTCATATACGCTTCGATTGTTTGCATGTACGCTTACAGCTGCTGTAAGAATTAACTCTTACACCCATAACTGTGCCCTATAACAACATTAGGAGCTCAAGTGCATGTTGTGTTGACAACTCTTGCATTTGCGATGACATGCTAGGAGAAGGTGAGATCATGTCTTGAGGAACAGAAATTACATAATTACCTCCCATTGATAATCCCATACCTTTAATCTCTATTTTTAAAGCTCCCTTAATACTCCAGACTCATTCAACCAAATCACACGTTTAAATTGATTTAAAATATTAACGTATATCTTACAGTGAACACCGCTGCAGGATTCAAAGCGTCTCGTCTACCTACTGTGATATTTGTACGAAGATCGGCATAAATGTAATTGTTCGTTGTGGTTCATAAACGTGGACTTTTATTGGTAACAACATAAACATTAAAACCAATTGCAAGTGTTCACATGAGTTTTGTTTGAAAGAATACATCTCAAAGACTTTATTTCATTGTATTATTTAAATAATTCTCTTTAATTGGGTTTGAAAAATACTTATTCGTGTTTTTGGTTAACTTTGTATTGTTTTTATTGATTATTTTTTGTACTAAATTGTGTGTTTATTTTACTCAGAATTGTCATTTTATTGAATTGCAGTCAGTAATTGCTTTTCAGTTTAATGATTTATCAACATAAAGAGGAAGTGAGCTTGCAAAATTCTCACTCTTTTCTTTAGGGTACCTAAACATCTTGAAATTTATGGCTGTAAGAATAAGGAACAGGTAATTACCAATTTTGTTCGCACATAAACAAGATACCACGAAGCAAAATTCTCAAATGTTTAAATTCAATTTATTTTAACACTCAACTATTATTAGTTTTAATCTGATTAGTACAAGAAAAAGGCCAGTTGTTTTGAATAATCCTGCATGTTCTGCATGTGGCAGTTCCTCACGCAAGAAGGCTGTCGTTAAACCACACTTTCAGGCAAACAGAACACTTTAGAAGATGGCAGGGTATTAATTATTTTCAGCACGAAAGTTTGTCTATTTTATTGCTCGATTCCGAGAAGCCCAAACGAGGATCATGAGATCAATGTACACAATCTTTCAAATCTGATTCAAGTCCTGAGCTTCCAGCTGTGTACAAATCACCCTTGATTAACATGAGGTGAATACGCAAATGAGTTTCATGATGCATTGAGTAGGACGGGCAGAGACTTTTTGATATAAATGCACTAAAATGTAGCAGCACTGGTTAAAGATAAATGAAATCAACGAACAAACATCACTTTTTAATGACAGGGTTGTTTGGAAAGTCATGTCGTTTTATAACAAATAATTTTAAAAAAAGTACAGTATATTTGTATAGTTCTTATCAAGGATGTGAGCACCATCGTATTATTCTCGGTTTTTAGATTGCTGCAACACTTGAAAAAATTACATATGGTTCAAATTTTGAAATCAAAATTTGGCTATAAAAATGATTTCGATTCAAAATGACAAACGGTAAAAATGCTGGAATGTCGTGTTCAACTTTCAAACGCAAACCCATGCCAAATTCCCTCATCACATAGTTTTCAAATTTACTTTCGATGCTTGCACAAGACATTTAAATTTACGCTCGAAATTTCAGGTAGCATTCTAAAGGCAGTCATTCAGAGCAGGTCGTCTTCCTCAGTGAGGTTTGCCAGCGATGTAATGATGGCCATCTTTTAACCTTTCAAGCCACAGCTGGCTCATACGAACGTTCAGTGCACCTAGAAACGCTTTATGATATTTTAATATGTAGGTAAGTGCGAAACTCGTACACTAAGCAATGCGTAATGACGGAAATGTGGTATTAACAATTTCCAAGAGAAATGAGTTTATTGACTATCAATGTCAGTCAATTAACTTAATGCAGGTCGAAGAGATACCAGGCTAAACTATTGTACAGTTCCCGACTGCTTGGCCTTCACTAAGGCGCGATTCGTTTATTCATGTTTCATTGTTTTTGAGCAACGAAAGTGCTTTTCGTACGCCCTTGCAGTTTATGTTTATGATTTGCATAAGGAGAAATAATTGGAGCAGAGTAGACCCTGTAGATGGATTCTTAAAATGCTGTCAAGTATTGTACAATGGCATGTTGTTCCAGCCCTGGTATAGCAGCGCAATACTGTCTAGTGTCATACAATACTGTCTAATACCAAGCTGTTCAGCACAATAAGTCTTGCAAGGTGTCCAAAAATGGGAACAAAATTTAACAAATATGGTAATGCTAACATATTGCCAAGTTAGGCGTTGAGAATGAGATAAATTGAATTATAAATAAAATGATATGATAGTGAAAGAGACATTACGCATGACTTCCTACAACAATCTTCGAACTATTCATGTGGAACATAGTCAGCAGTTCAATGTTTCCATTTATTGGCAGATTTTCCTGTTTGAGGTTTTAATAAAAAACTATTTGGGCCTCCAAGTCATTAATTCGAACCATGAAATCTTGAAGCCTCAAGACGCCGCAATCAGAGAGAGAAATAAACGCAGCAAGACTACAATTTAGAGTTAGTTTGTGAGTTCAAGACGCATAAAATTTTTTTCCAATGTACAATTGACTGTAATTTATCACAATTATTATTTGGAAGTGGTGCTGGGTAGATTAAAACGTACAACCAATTATAACTTCTTTAAAAAGTCAGTTTAAAATTTCTCCTAAAGAAGTGGATATACAAAAATCTTAGCCTCTAATACACGACTCGAGCAGTTTGTTGACGGTCACTTTCTCACTATTTGGTACAACCAGCCTGATGAAAAACAAAAAAGTTCTTAATTATAAAAAAATTCAAACTAGTGATCACCCGACTCTTCTGAAACTACATCGGTCGTAACTCGTTTAAGGCCATTTTCTAAAATTTATTTCCCATCCAAATTATTTAACGTAAAATCGTAAAATCGCTTCAAATGTTGCATTAACCATGAACATTTAATTCTTAAATGGGTACTTCTGCAAAAGGAAATATTTAAAAACTTTAAATTTCGAATGAAGCCCACTGTAAAAATGAGATACATGATCGTGCGCAGTAGGTGGGGGAAATTGAGAAGGACGTGGAGCGCAACAAATTTAGCCTTAATGTACATCACGCCCGTCACTTGTGTCCAGCAGGGGTGTGAGTGTGAAAACTTCTAGCTCTTGTTACTCCTGATGGTCTCCATATTTCTGCTCTGTATGAGATTGCACTTTCACCATCACATTTATCATTTGTTTGATTATATAAGTTCATGTGCATGAATTTAACAGTTAGTGGTTTCAAGCTGTGTTCCGTTTTTGATTAACACATTTCTGCTTATCATGCAAATGAAAAACACTGATACGTTTACCATGAGGTGTTTAGCATGCGTTATTCTATCATGAGCAAGATAATTCATATTTTTTGGTTTGCCATGATCAGTTTTCTGTTAGGCCTTTCTTATTACAATCATTTCACGAAGTGTTAATTATATTTTGATGTTGTGTTCACAGCTGCGGTGATTAAACCAGGAACATAATGATAATAATAACAATGTTGTGTTCACATATTCCAAGTTTCATGCCTGTTCGTTTCTTCACAGATCTGTTTTTTGCGTGTTTCATCATCTCTTCTCTAACGAATTTGAATAGAAAGTATTGCCCAATGCTTGGTCGTCCATCAGGCACATCATGAACGCTTGTCCGGATATCGTAGAGTACGCACCAGGTGGTCGACTATCATGATCGATCATCAGTTGTTTTCTTATCCCATTCTTAATCACCATTTGCTTCACTTTGTTCTTGACGCGCATTAGCTCTCACTAGCCTACGAATGCAATCTATATTATTTTCTAGCCCCTTTATTGATTTTCTAGTAGCTGGTCACGAGTTTCATTTCCATTGCATTCGCGATTGCAGCATCGGTGATCTTGACAATTATTGTTGGCTTTTTACCTATTTGATTTTAATACCATATGCTTATATTTTACTTGATGTTTAGAGCCCGCCTGCATCACTTGCCCAACGCTGTTCTTGTCGTTCGTTCGGTTTGGTACCCGTGGCGGCGGAAATTATGGCCTTGACCTGTTGCTCCTAACGAGCTCACAATTAAACTTTCCCAGCAGCCAGTGCACCGTAAGTGTGTGCTTGTGTGTGCATGCATTGTGTTGCGTTGCGGCTTACATATACTGTGCTGCTTAAGGTAACTAGTCTTGGAGTCAACTGGTTGTTCATTGTCAGGAAGAAGACCTATAAAATCAACTACTTGTTTTGTGGGAGGGACGGGAATCACTGATTCCGAATGCTTGGTGACTGGAAACCTCTGCATTAGACATAAATAATTTCATCGAAACAAAATATAAATGAATAAAATAGAAATAATGGTTTTTATTTTAAGGCATTAGTCTTTGAAATACCTTATCATAATTTTTTTAGGTGGTGGGTAACCTCTGTATAGTAAGTCATATAACTGCGATACCTTCAATTACACCATTGAAGTAAAACTTAAAAATAAAAACGAACAAAAGATGCAAAAAGGCGTTTACTTCGAAACAAGTATCATGCAATATCAAGCATACAATGTAACAAGCATACAATGTAACAAGCATACAATGTAACAAGCATACAATGTAACAAGCATACAATGTAACAAGCATACAATATCATGGTATACCTTGTGTTCCCATCATTAAGGCACAAATCATAAATTTAATCATGTGACTCAGAGTGAAACTTTAGGTTGTGATTCATAATTTTATGATCGATTGCTTAGCGTGATGTGCTTATGATCCATAAAATTTAATTTTCATTGTAATTAACTGGAAACTTCATAGTGGTTATAAAATCGGAAGTTCCATGTCAGAAAAATACTAAAAATTGAAAACGAAAAATCGAAACATGTCACATATAATAAAGATTGAAATATGGACAGTGACAATTAGAATCGTAAAAAATATCAAAAGTTCTAAGGTTTCACATCAGCTTATTAGTGAAAAACATCTACTGACGTTGACACATGAAGTTCATGAAAAACTCATCCTTTTAAAAAGAACGAACCGATAAGTAAATACGTAGAGAAACATAGTTGATTTTCTATCAACTTCTGATCTGTAGCTAACTGAGAGCTTCATTGGGTTTGGTAAAATCAATAGCAAAATATCAGAGAAAAACGAAAAATGAGGAAGGAAAGTCAAACATTTCATTAATTGCAAATATTAAAATATCGATAGAGGCAAAGTGAATTGCTGTAGACTAAAAATTCTGATTTTTCACATCTGCTTATTGTAACAAAATATTTACTAACGTTGGTGTATGAACTTCATGAATACACTATAATTAAAAATTAATACAAGTGAGAATGAAGCTAGCAAAACAAATGCCCTGACAAGGGTAATATGCAAAAAAGGTTGAAATTAAATGAATGATAAAATCAGTGTAGCATCCTCTATTTGCAAAATAACCTCAGAGACCTCGTTCACTAGACATCACTGCTACATTTGCCACACGTACGGATACATAATATTATACAAAAGGGTCATGAAACATAAATGGAGGGAATTAAAACTCTCCTAAAGAGTGCTTCGAGAGCTTGTAACGCTGTTTAAACATTGGTAGAAGACAAGAGGTAGTCTATACGAGTACATTCGCCTTCTGCAAAAATTTATGTGGAGGATATTTGCTTTGTTCATTGACGAGAAGTGAAAAACATTTTACCCTGTTCCATAACGAGACTTGAAAGACATTTAACCCTGTTTCATAACAAGACTTGAAAGACATTTAACTCAGTTCCATAACAAGACTTGAAAGACATTTAACCCTGTTCCATAACGAGACTTGAAAGACATTTAACCCTGTTCCACCACGATACTTGAAACATGTTTTACCTTATTTCAAGATACGAGGTAGAAAATTATTTACCTTTTTCCAGAGTTGGAGATCCAGTGTGAGACGCAGAATAAATTTTGTAGTTTCTCATGTTGTTTGGAGCTTGAGACGTTTTGACCGTAGTTCTTACGTGACACGCGCTGTTGCTTCCTTAAAGCTTACAAAGAGTTAAAATACTTGCCCATTTTACTGCAATAGTCGTTAGCAGCAAGCAGTCTATCTTTTTAAGTTTTCTGTCTCTTAGTTTCGGTTGCACTGCAGCTGTGCAGCAGTCAGAGGCGGTATACTGTCTTTATTTAAAGAGACAACAATTTATGGGCAGATTTTTTATAAGACTAAGTTTTCGTTCTGTCTATATTTATAAAATGGTTCATTTGGTATTGCACATGAATCATTGGGTAATATTAGTTACAGTGTCAATACAAGTCATTACCTATTGAAGACTTTCTCTTTCTGGGTTCTTGAATTAAGTCTGTCATTATTGACCTGTTACTTTTTTACTCAAAATGAACGATGCTGCAACTTGAATTTGTGAAATGTAATTTAACATAGGCTTCATTCTGTTATTTCCTTTTTTTCAAACTTAACGACTAAAGGAAACTTTTTCTCATTCGCTAAAGTCACGACGTGGGAAATGGATTTCCAATTTAACTCATTAATCTGAAAGGTTTTTCCGCCATCGATTTTTGTACCCATCAATCGAATCTAAATTACTACGCAAATTTTGAGACAACAAATTTTTACTGCAGTAATAGATTTAAACTCTAATTCACATGCTTTAGATAAATTGAAGTGAGCATTTTTAATTAATCCTTCGATTTTCATTGGCAGCCTTCGTAAGAGATGTCGGCTGTGGGGAACCACTTCTCTGAGAGTTTCGTCATCATTGTAGAAGCGACGCGCCATTGTGTCTAAAGTAATTATAATCCATCTGACGCTGAGGGCAGGAAGTCATTGAGAAGTTACTGGGCCAGGGATGTGGAATAAGGGCTAAATCTATTTTATTGTAGTTATTATTGCTGTTATGTTCAATTGTTTTCATCAGTTGAGGTGATATAATCCTAACGGGGATAGAAAAATGGTACTACACATCGCTGAAGTAACTTTCCTGTCCCAATTGGCTGAAAAATAAAGCGATTCTTGGTTTTATATGGAGGGTTTTTTCACAGTTTTCTCAAGTATTTCAGTTTAACATTGAAAACATATTCAGCGCATCAGACAGTGTAAATTCTATTGGTTTCAGTTAGAAGAGATCTTTAAAAATGTTGCACGTTTTTGCAGACTATGTTTTCAAATTCAGACACTGACCCCGAGCTGCATCTCTATTGCCTATGAGGCCTGCGATTGGAAGAAATGCCTCAACTTATGCAAAATATCTAACAAGCTTCACGCTTTTAGTTATATCATCTTTTGAAGTACTAAATTGTTTCATTTTTTGCGAATGAAGGTCGAGTTCATGTGGTGCGAAAGCACAATAGGATATTAGAGCCATTTCCCAGTGTTAATTTGAGCTCATCTAGTATACAGTGAATGAAACTGGAGATGCTGACCCTCGTGGGAAGGCAAAAATCACACAATATTTTGTGCCCGTCTCACATGTTCCACTACCAGTCTACCTTGAAAGCAAGGGTAGAAAATAGGCTCAGAAAATCATCCCCTCAGCACAAGGTATCACCAGGAGAAGACAACTCAATGGAGGAGGAAGCTTGCTAACTTGTTCATTGCATTAGCACTGGCAAAAAGACTAGCAACGAGACCTGCAGCTCGCTCGAAGTCTGTTCCTTTGGATTCTAAACTCTAAAACACGAGCAAACATTCAACTAAACAAGCGCTCGAATAAATAAACACTCAACTTTAACTTTAGATTCAAAAATCCAAACATACATGAAGCAAACACTCAACTCTACTTTTAGATTTTGACATTGAACATACATCAAACAAACTCTCAACTTTACCTTTAGATCATAAATACCAAACATATATTAAACAAACCCTCAACACTACCTTTAGATTGCAACCACCAAACGTACATGAAGCTAACACTCAACCAAGCGTTGATGCAGAAAACAACTCACAGACAGCACAGTTTGTAACTAACTGGTCATTGAAGGGAATATCCAGGAAATTTTTAGGTGAGAAAGTTATATCTCCTCTCTTTCTTCAAGCAATGTTTGCATTAGGAGTGTTGAGAAAACGAATAAATGTCAATTCATGGGAAGGGGTATTGAACATTAATTTTTATGCCATAAAATTGAATTGTATCTGAAAGTTTTAGTGTTATTTGTTGAGGTAGACTAACATTAGAATACATCTATGTCTAAGGAAAACTCATTATTTCATTCTCTTACTGACTGAACAGGCCACAGAATGAAGGGATTTGTTGTGACCTAATTCCTTCGTGTTTCTTTGAAAATAGACTAAACATATCAGAAATAATTTCTCAAAACGGAATTTGGTACAATTGATGCTCAAAATCAAGAGCGAATAGAATGGCATGTGTATCAGCAGATGTTTAGTAACATTTACGGAGTTATAATTTCCAATTAATGGAGAGTTATTCACAAATTGACACATTAATTTCTGCCACAATGTGCATTTATTTTTCACATTCCATTTTTGAACACCGATTTATTTTAAGATTAACTCTGATGCTTGAATAAGGGCTTCTAAATTTAAAGAAAGGCTTTATGGTTTGGCAAACTCAATCACGTATCCTGTTCAGTTCACTGACATTTCCTTGTTATGTTTATTTCTTTTAGCTCATGTCGGGCCGAGAAAACATGACACTTATGCATTTGGGATGAAGAGGAAATATAAATGTCACGTTGAAATTTTTTGCTACAATCAATCACTCATCATAAATAGAATTACAAATATTTTCCCTCTTTGTTAAAAACCATTTCCTGAACGAGAGATTTTACTTTTTAAATCGAAGTGCTTTAGTTGAAAGCATTTTGAACGCAACAATTTAAGGCAAATCTATAATTCACCAAAGGAGTTTTTGTAAACGTTCTGCTAACGAAAGTGTTTCAGGTAAATACGGACTTCAGAGCGAAAAAACTAACACTCATGAGTAAAAACTTGTGAGATAAACTGGCACAAGTCATATTGTGCGAGAATCTCAGACTTCCTCAAAAAGAGAATTGCACTCCTAAAATTCATTAAACATTTCTTGAAAGGAAAGTCGAGGTTAAGATGTCGTTGCTGTTCAGGCAGGTCTACGGAAATTGTTTGGTGGTTGCCAACATTATCATCAAGAGATCTGGTTCGTAAAACAAAGGGCATGTTATTCGCGACATATGCGGGGAACGTTAATGGCATTAGTTTTCTTTTTAATATTGTGGTTTGCATGGTCCTGTGAATATCATTTGCGTGCAAGTTTGAGGCAATATTGTTGTTAGCATTACTTGCAAGACTAAATCTGCATAAAGGTAACGCATAATTTTTAGAAGCTGCATTCTTACACTAAATTAACGAATTGAAGGTATTGCGATATGTTCCTGAAAGAAACCTTTTGTGTTGCACCACGGTCATCTTAAAAGAAGAGACTATATGGCGTTTAATCCCGTTAGGGAAAATTTTCCACTGATGATAAAATTAAATTGCAATTATATGCTTATTGACTTTCTACATCGAAAACATACATACTGGTACGCTGAAAACGTACGTCACAACGTACCAGTCGATTTTTTAATTGTCATACAATACTGTATTTTTCTTCACTTCTATGAACATTGCCTTTCGTAACCCCACTTTGCGGGCAGCGCAGTCAGTACAGCACACCACTCAACTCACGCATTCCTAGCAGGGATGTACCGTACCGAACTCGTGCTTTTGAAGCCGTCAATTCTTCTTTTATTAGTTTTGGTCCTGGAATTTGAACTACGACGCTTTGTGTGAGCGCTTAACAAGCGTGTGAGCGATATTATCCTCGTGGGCAAAACTTCAACGAGGTTGTGAAGTAAAAATCTTCATGTCCGTGAGGGAAGGAAGGGAGACTGTGTGGGACGAGTGTGAGAAGCAGCGGGCTTTGAAAACTGTGAATATTCTCGCCACATGGGAATGTTTTTCATAATGGATGAAGAATTGTACGATCCACGTTTACAAAACGATTGCGTTGAGAAATACACTTAAATTTATTGTAGCACGTAATTCTCGTGTGTGTTCCTAGAGAGGCTTATAGTGTTCTCGAGTTACATTGTATGTAATCTGGTCCACTTACGCATGTTGTTGCATGATCTTCTTGTTCGATTTGTTAAATTAAATGTTTTTATTCAAATTGAATTTACATTCTTATTCATGCACTTATAAACATATAGAAAAATTAGAATCATACGAGCTTTAAATTAAATAAAATGACTAAAAGTATGTATTGAACATTGGTGATTTCACTAATAATTTCGTCAATAATTGAACATTTTAAGTCACGGCGGCGTTTATTAAATTTTTATCAGATGTTGCGGCGGGTCAATTTACAGCATTCAAAAACATTACTCTGGGACATGTTAATTATATATGTAGATTACACATCACAATGAAAGGTCTCATTTTCACTTTAACTTTGCGTACTATTTTGCAGTTGAATATTATAAAAAATCGATCATTCATTTACTATTGCCATTAGACAAGTAGATTTATTTGCCTGTAATCTAGCTCTATCTTGGTGTTACTATGACTGTAATCAATAAATAAACTCCAGCTTAACTCCCGTGGAAAAATAGTCGGCATTTCGCAGACCTGATATAGAAAAGTAATATGCAATTGTGTATGCATGGCGTTCTGGTACGGATGTTGAACATGGAGAGAAAATTTTAATAAACATTATTCAATTGCCGACTGTACACCAGCAACACAACACGGAACAATGTCATTAAAGGAGCCCTAGCTCTCAGTCATTATGGAACTCTAGCATAATACACGATCATTTTCTGTTGTATACCCGCTTTACGTAGGGAATACATCAATGAATTCGTTGGAATTGTAGATTTGTGGCATATAGAACGTGAAAATCTGATTTTTTCACTCCCTTGAAGGAGCATCTGTTCTTCATTTGCTGTACGAAAGGGCAAAATATCGTTCAAACTTTGCAGATGAAACTACTCGGATTTAATGAACAAAAAAGTTACGAGCTTAAAATGCATTTACATTTTGGTATTCAATTCACTTACTGATATTGATATTTATTACTAGAAACGTACGTTTAAATGAGAATAGCTTGGCTGATTAAGGCCCTGTATATTTTTGAATAATATTCAAGGTAATTTCTGCATGATGAGAAAATTTCTTAAGACTCTCCAGACCCTGACCACAGCTCCAAAAAGCCCAACTCATTTAGTGACTGAAAACTACGTAGCCTTCGCAGGTACATTAATGTTAAATAGTATTCAATGTTTAGCGGGTGTTATTTGTGACGACTGTTGTCGTACAGCGTCTCACAGTGGACAGTGTTTAAGTAAGTATAAGTAGCAGAAATTGTGGTATTACAGTATTTATTATAATTTTATGTTCAACATTATACTTATATACAATATTTTTAACGGATTATAGTTGTTCTTATGAAAATGTAATAGTTATTTTAAAATACCTGCTATAGTATTTTACTTGGTATCAGTTATTTGAATTGACACAAAATATGGGCTTAAAATTTGGACCTCATTCTTTGGATTCAAAATATTATCAGGTAAATGAATTCATATCAAAATAAAATATTTCACGACCTAAAATGTGGGTCTAGATGAGACAACTAAGACAACTTATCAGATGACGAGCGTAAAATTATAAATGTCATAGAACTTTGAAAATAATGTTGTAGCTACCGTTCAATATTTGAGGGTCCTAATAATGCGCTCGAACTACAATACAGGCATATTCGAAGATAATGTATGCATGATAAAGCATGTATTCAAAGGAATCGTAGACCTCTTAATATGACAGAATCTTCTGTAAAATTCATAGCGGCGATAGCTCAAAAAAGTCATTAGCGAGGCTTTACATTAATTAAAATAACATGAAAAATAATCTTTCAAATCGACCAGAATAAGGTTAGTAGATCTCTCATTAGTGAAACTTTCATTAGCACAACCTCAATATCGATTAAAACTCTCATAGTTAAATTTTTATTAGTAGAACTCTCGTTAGTAAAACTCTCATAATTAGTAGAACTTATTCTTTATCTACGTAGGTTTACACTCCCAATCTCCAAAAAGATAATTTACTGATATTTATTCTCGTAAATAACCGTCTAAAATTTACTGAGGAATATAAAAATCAGGGATATATTCTCGGGTCTATTTATAAGGCGCGATGAAATAAAAATTGGGCTGTTTGAAAAGAACAAGACCATCCATGTTTAAAGAAAAAAACTACTCACTATACGAACTGTAATCATCGTTCTGACGAGTATCATCTCCACTGTTACTATCCCCACGATACCGTCCTCTCCGTTACTATCCCCACAATACCATTGTTTTGTTACTATTCCCTCGATATCATTTCTAAGTGTCATCCTCTCTGTTACTATTCCCACAATACCATTCTTTCGTTACTATTCCCTCGATATCATTCCTAAGTGTCATCCTCTCCGTTACTATCCCCACAATACCATTGTTTTGTTACTATTCCCTCGATATCATTTCTAAGTATCATCCTCTCTGTTACTATCCCCACAATACCATTCTTTTGTTACCATCCCTTCCATATCATTCCTACGTGCCATCCTTTCCGTTACTATCCCCACAATACCATTCTTTTGTTAGTATCCCTTCGATATCATTCCTACGTGCCATCCTCTCTGTTACTATCCCCACAATACCATCCTCACCGTCAAGCTTAGAGATCAGAGTATAATGGCATTTGTTTGCTCGTGTATTTCAATAAATAATGATTCAAAACAATGGCTGAGGATTTTAAGAGATGATTCGTTAATAATGGCATTAGTGTTCTAAAAAGGCTATTGTAACCTTCTTGTTCTCAACCCAATACTTTGCGGAAGAAGCAGAAATTGCCAGTTTATGCAGTTAATTTTCTAATTATCCAACAGCTCAGGGCTTTTTTGTTTGAAATAATACACTAATCATTGCAAAGTTTTCTTAAAAGCTATTTGAAAACTTCAGTCAAAAATTTAAACCAAGCAGAGATCATGGTATAGAGTAGTAATTAGAAGCGTTAAATACTTTTCCATATTTTGATATTTCGGCCAATAGCACTTTTTGTAAAACCTGTATTCACAAATTCTCGTATACCAATAGAATTAAGCTAAATGTTAATGCATGAGTTAAACTCTAAACTTACAGCCCATAGATGTTAGATAACACAAACTTTCACAATTTTTCGAAGATTTTTGTGTTGCACTGCATATAATGCTTTGTTCACTGCCTTAACGTCTACAATTCTGTACAACACTATAGGGGAATACGTGAGAATAGACTCCACAAATTCCTTTTTTGTTGACGCAATAGTCGTCTTTCCTCAAATGAACACAATGACGAGGATTTTTATCGCGAAGTTGAGGTTCTACAATCCCTTTAGCTTTGCCTCGCTTATATTCTCTACAAAGGAAATTTTAGAGATTTTAGAATTTTTATAAGCGCTCCCTCCGCGACGGATTTCCCGACATAGACCTTCCGTAAAAATTTGTCCTGAGTCAAAGAGGCTTGTTAGAAGAATATGCCAACACAGTCAGGGTTGCACAGCTGCACTTCTGAATCGAATGCATATAAAGAGAATACGTTTTTGATTTTGCATGCATGTGATTTTCATCGTTAGCAATATCGTAGACGGATTTAGATTTCCAGCGTGAGCAACTTGGCTGCCATCTTGAGGTACTGTTACTGCACGCGTAGGGTTGTCCGGAGTTTTTATGTACAGGGTGCAGTAACGTAACTTCCTTTTTTTCAAAGCAAAGCCCTTTGAAAAAAAGAAATTATGTTACCGCACCCTATTTAAGCCATTAAGATGTCCTCATTACCATGACTAATCACAATACCATAGGTAGAAAGGATTACGATTAGTAATGAGTTTAAAATGAAAGCATCATATTATTTCAAGTGTCATGTATAAAGTATTTCTTTTCATATTTGAAACGTTAAAGAATATTTCTATAAATATTCATGGATATACACACAACTTACTAAGTTTAATTTTTTTTATCGTTTATATTCTTAGCAGACATTTCTCCAGTATGTCTTAAGAAAGCAGGCATGTGGGCTGCCGGTAGCCGTGTGTCAAATACTAATAATGGGTTCAAAAATACTAAGCTCAGCCAAAATTTCTAAATGAAAATGTCAAGGTTATAAGACGAGCTCAGACCCTTGAAGTGTGAGAACTGAAAATCTTCTCCTCCTGAAGATACATCGCTCTTTTCATATCGTGACTTTATCCTCAACATCACCAAGAAAAAGGGAAAGGTACAGTAAGCTTGAGGGTCTCACCATGATTTTTCCCAGTTCCAAAAATGCACAAACAATTTTGGCCATTTCTAATACACCGCTCTAGTGTATTTCATTCGTCAATTAATTATTATACCTGTACATTCAGAAAGTAATACACAAAACAGTGAAGACAAATGATCAATACTCACGAAGTTGAGCCGTAAATTATGTTCACTGTATATTTATGAGTCTGTTTTCTCCCTCCAATCATTAACAGAAGTTGATTTTGTCCATAATCGGTGATAAATGTGTCACCTCTCTCAGTGATAAACGCATTCCATAATACTCTGTTTACAGTCAAACAAAGTTTGCAGTACAAAGATCATTTAATAATTACTATTCCTTCTAGTAAAGCCTGTACTTGAGCTTGCTCAGTTGAATGTTTTATCCTGAACGAGTATATGTTTTGTTCAAGATTGAGTAACTGGCAAACGAAGCACTGTGCAGGGTACAATGACCATTAACATGTTCCTAATTGGAATTCCTCAGTCAAGGTTTCGTATAATTTATGGATGCCGAGCAATTACTTCAAAACAAGGTAGAAATTATCAAGCAGTATAAGCGGGTGAATTATTGTGGTACTTTTGCTGTAAACGTATACACGGAGTAGGACGCATGCTAATTGCAAACGGAAAGTTAAGGAAAAAATACACGTAAGGGGGAACAGCCTTGTCTCTTCTTCAGTGATGATCTATAACCTGAGCAATCTGTGTCGGGTCACGTTTCTGTGAAGATAAATTGAGGGCTAAATTTCCAAAAATGTGTTACGCCGTACATGAGAAAAGATCCTTTGGGATTACACGAAAGTTCAACTTTGAGTTTTGGTCCATTGCAACGAAAGAAAAACGCTTTGTGAGCATTTCAGGAAGATAAATTTGGAATTGTGGCCTTTGAAATGCATGAAACAGGCTTTGTGTGTCGCTCGAACCAAGTTGAAGGTGAGGAACTGCATGTGAGGTCAGAGAAATTTAAGGGAACTTCAACGCAGTGATGGGAATGATCTTTGCGATGGCAACGCCATCTCGGTGTGCACATTTGCAGGATATTAATTTCTTTAAGATTTATGTGTTCTTTCTAAGTCAGTGACAGAAAATTTATACCCTACTGACTGTGCAAAATTCAGATACATTTTTCGTTATTGCTGACTCATGAGCCTCGGTGTCTGCGTAGGACATTTCAAACTGTCATCAACAATCATTAGCAGATCGTAAGATAGCTTCGAGGGACTCAATTACAAACCTCTTTCGAAAAGATTTTTTGCTGGTGGCCTGATGAATGTTTTCGAAATCAATATGACCGTCAAAAGCAGCAGTGCAGTCATCACATTTTGAAATTTTCACGTACTGTAAATATCAGTATATATCTTTGCAGAGCAAGTATGTAGACAAATTTTTTACGTTAAACCGATTTCATTGTGTACAGGTACATTTGAAATTACATTTCTAAGACCCATCATTTCCAAAAAATACGTACAGAGATAGCCTGTAAATAACGTCGCATATTACGTGTAAATTTGCAGATTGTATTATAGTCGAGAATGACGATTGAATGCGTTGTCAACTTAACATACTCTTTAAGGCCCATTTCTTGCACTAGTCACACGTATTATTGAAATGTGTGAATGTTTTCAACAGTATTTACGGAAGCTGAGCGATTGAAGTTCGGCCTCACAAGTCTACAAACGTGACTGTGCAGTTGGTCTCAATGTCATCGACGTTGTTTGCAAGTTGCCATTTTATCTTATTTTAATGAGTACATTGTATACCTGACCTTAACATTCATTGATCAATGATCGTAAATACTGCATCAGAGTTACACAGTAATTATATTTCTGAAATCTTCTGCTGCTTTATTTGTTATTTAGGTTTACTCAACTTGGAGAGTCCGAAGATTATTACTAAGATTGCTTCGCAGTGGGACTGATTTACAACCACATAAAGTTATTGATGTTTATTGTCAAATGGAGACAGAGAAAATTAACTGAATTTGTCTTTGCAATTCGTATAAATACGTTTTCAGCGAACGTGTCTCATGACAGGTTCTGTACAAAGTTTTAAATTTTGTGAGTTGGATACCGTTTAATAATACTCTTTCATTCAGTAGATTGACATCAGGCACGTTTAATTAAACTTTCATTAGATGTGTCCAACTTGCGAGCTATCTGGAGTCAGCGAATAAGACGAACTATACCAAAAAACAATTGCTCGTTCATAAAAAAGTCAAATTCGTCAACTAACGGAATTAGTTTCTTTAATTTTGCACTACTAGTTTGTTGATTGATTTGTTGTTTCATTCTTTAGGATTTTCTACAGCTCCAAGGCATATTTTGTAGTCGGCTGCAATTTTCATTAAACTTTCAGACCTGCATTCAGGTTTATGATATCAGTTTATGAATGAACGATCGTGTACCCAAAAATTGGGGCTTGGTTTTCAAATTACATCTGTAAAAGAAGAATGTGGTATGAACGGAAGTTAATCAACCGCTTAAAACCAGAACGTATATTTTGCACAGCATATTTTTGACGTGGCTGGAGAGGCAAAGGCAGAATTAATGGATAGAATAAGTTAGTTTCTGCTCCACTCATATTGTTGAATCATCACGAATTTAAAGGAAAAAGAATCTTATCAAATGTTTTCCTCCCATTCTTCTCTTTCAGTACACTGAGAATTCCAGGACTTCAACATATAGTCAATGCCGAATGATGAACGATATTCATTAATAACCAAAATTTTGGTGAACAATCCGTGTTTAGGTGCTGGATCATGCTGTTTCGTATTCAGTTATCGTAGTTTATAAATGGCTTAGAATGAACGCTCTGCGTCAAACTTGATTGGAATAAACTCATTAGTTACGTTAGCAATGTTGTTACTGATCAGGGTCTGAAATTATATTTCAGGACTAAACTAAAAAGAGTAATAGAATACAATAAACAATGTCAATTAAAAATGACGCTCTCTTTTAAATAAAGGTAAAAGAAAATTATGAAAGGATTTGCAGAAACAGAGATCTTGGTTCTCAAGCATTGGTAAAGGACAAGTTGTTCAATCCTAACCAAACTACATTAGTTTGAAGAGGTCTTAGGTGCATGAAGTTTAAAGTAGTGAGTTCCACGTCGTCCACAGGGGCTTGTGAAACACAGGTATTAAGCTGTGAATCTTCTTTGTCATTATGTTTCAGAAACTCTGTTATAAACACGAGTAATGTAAGTGTAATTCTACGAAAGCATCCAATTCTCTTCTCATGATTTGTCAAGAATTGTGATAACTCTCTGATCAAATAAATAGTATACATATCATGTACAATTTGCAAGAGTTCATGAGAGTTACCTTCCAAAAAGATAAAAGCTTAAAAGATCAAAATGAACGCAGAAATTTAAAAAACGAGATTTTTTCTCACGTCAGTCGATAATTATCATACATTCAGTAAAATTATTCTCATCAAATAGGTCTCGGAACAAATAATTTAATTCTTGGTCACTCATCATGAGGTAGCTCAGGTCAGAAGTTCAATCTTGAATCTAGAATATAACGTTCGTCATAAAGTGAGGTATTTAATATATTTATCCGGTAGAGGGTAGGTGCAATACCACTGTTAGTGCATCCGTATAGTCACCACCGCAAACAACATTGCGCCGCAAATCTCAAAGGGATGGTCTGATCATGTTGAGTTTTATAGCTGCTGCTGCTGTGAATTTCATGCTCTCAGAACAACATTCATCACAAAGTGTTGATCACAAGTTAGGATAAGCAGGGCGATGTTATCAAGCTAACATAAGTCACGAAATGCATCGTAATATGGGCATCGTAAAAGGTAAACACTTCTGTTTTCGTTATTTTCAAAAGCAGCCGAGAACAGTTCTTTTACGAAGATGACGAGCTTTTTATTGTTGGCATCGCTTTTGAAAAGCTATTTTCAAGGTTGACGAAAAAACGCGAGCCAACATCGAAATTGAAGCCTTAGTAATTTTCTTCATAACTTTTTCTTTGACGTGAGATATTTTCTGGGGTTTCTCTGTCGTCAGTATTTTGCCATAAATTTTCTTGGATATTTTCTGAATGGCGTGATTTTTAGTTTCTCAGGATGCTGCAGAGGAGCGGCCGCTTTACCCTTTATTAGTCGGTCGTCAGAGGCACAATAAGAATCGATTACTTGGAAACCTTGGCCTTTTTAAGAGGGAAATCTTCCCAATTTCTTCGGTGGAAAATTGATCGTTCCTGTAGGAAGTTACACAGGCCTGTTCAGGTACACCATTCGTTAGGGTCAGGATCATGATATGTCCTTGCAAGAAGAAATCACTACTTTGATGGAATCAAAACTGCAATCAGCTCGTTGGCATCTTATCTTAACTCGAATGGGTAGAGTCAGAGTTGTAATGAAAAGTAATTGAAAGTAGCTGAGGTACTAATAATGTTAGTCATTACCTCGACTCGGAAACCTAACTGCGGTCACACACCTGTCTTTTGAGATACATATCAGCAAAAGAAAGGAACTGGATACCGCATTACGAAGATCTCATGGACTGCAGATTTACCAAGACAAAATGTTAACCAAGGTTTTGAAGTCATCTCCATTAAACCCAAATCTGTCATGTATGATGGATCAAATGTTTTGTTCTTGAAGAAAAATCTTTTCAGCATATCTGATCAAAGTTGATATTCGAACATATAATCATTTTTAGTTCATACTCGAAGGTCTCATTTTAGTTTCAGACAACGATTGGAAAAAAGTAAATATCATGTTATATTCGTGAGAGGTACCTGCAGGAGAAACTACAGGATAATGAACTCAGAGATACTAAAGTAAAATAAATATTTGAAATAATCTTCTTAAATTAACAGCATTGTTAAGTATTTGCAAAGGAAATACTATTATTTTGGATTTTTTCGCGATAAAATAAAAGCGACAAGCTCTCCTAGTAAATTTGACGATGAAATTACTTTAGCACATATACAGAAAGAACGTCAATAATTTGCTGCATTTTTCGTAGTGCGCATTAAATTCAGGAGATGTTAATATAGTTCAAAAACTTTGAGTTAACAGAACTTGATGAAAGTGGCAACCGTAAAATTTAAACTGTGGCATTGTTAGCAAACATTTAAAACATTGTCAAAATGATTGTTATTTACTAGAATGACTCATTCTGCTTACACTCATTGTTTCACTGTACAGTATCTTTGTAGGTACATGTACCTCAACGTGATTTTTAATGACAGGTAAGCAAAGGCTTGGAAACTACGCCAGAGTGAAGGAAATCCTGTACTTAATGTGATAAGCAGGCAATGACAGAGATACTACTTACAACCAAAATGCATACATAAGAAGAGTTTAATGTGATAAGCAGGCGATGACAGAGATACTACTTACAGCCAAAATGCATACATAAGAAGAGTTTAATGTGATAAGCAGGCAATGACAGAGATACTACTTACAACCAAAATGCATACATAAGAAGAGTTTAATGTGATAAGCAGGCAATGACAGAGATACTACTTACAACCAAAATGCATACATAAGAAGAGTTTAATGTGATAAGCAGGCGATGACAGAGATACTACTTACAACCAAAATGCATACATAAGAAGAGTTTAATGTGATAAGCAGGCAATGACAGAGATACTACTTACAACCAAAATGTATACATAAGAAGAGTTTAATGTGATAAGCTAAATGCGATATCAAGATGAGCTTCCCACTCACGCAGAAATATGAATTAGGTGGTTTTGACCACATGCATTTGTGTTCTTCATCTATATAAACTTATTTGAATGAAATAAGTTTACCCGTGTATATATAATGAAAATTGTTTTTTAAATAAATCTAAATTAGTCAATAGTTGTATGCATGCAATACTCATAAATATTTGTTCAGTATTTTTAACATGACGTGCAATAGACATATTGACTTATCACGTGCTAGTTTGTTGAGTTTAATGCCATTTAGATGTTCGTTATGTAACTCAAAAATTAAGTTGTGAGAAACAGAGTATGAAATATTGGCTGCGACGGACGTATTTTCAGTTGAAGTTCTCGCTATCAGGATGAACACAGAATTATACTTATTGATGCAAAAATACTGGAAAACCTCTATGACAACATATTACGTAGTGAACAAGTTGTACATGCGTAACATTTAGAAATAAATAATTGAGTAACGCTGATGGAAATCAGTGCTGTGATGTATGGGACATACCTGAGACTTACTGTACGAAAATGAACAAAATTACCTCTTCACTATCAACGCCCGGATCATGTCAGCATTCAAATCCATAGCTGCGGCTTGTAACTAAAATTTTAAGCGATGTTTTAAAATTGTTATTATATCAATATGCAGCTTGTGATTTTGTTTTTGCAGCTCAAAATATTTCTGAGTTACTGATACATCGGGTGAAAACTCCTAGATTTTTCTTTCTGATGAGTAATATATGAGATAATTGTTACCATATCAGTTCCTTCATACTAGCCTCACTACGTTCTTCCCATCTTTCCTACGCCCGCTCCTTTATTCAACACTCTGATGAATACGGTGAACTACGTGCTAAATTATTTTTTTAATCTGCGTTGGTGAAGTCAATTGCATCATACCATGCGTTACATGTACATATATCGTCCGATATCCACACGTGACATTTATTCTTTAAAGTTAGCTAATCTCAAGGGCTTCAATAATACATGTTCCATAGATACTTATAAATCTAAAATGTCTAAGTAATATTATATCAGAGAAAAATTCAATGTCAATACCCGCGAAATACCAGTAAAGTTTAAAATTTTCAGTGATTTTAATTCGAGGACGACATATAATTTATTGGCTAACTTGAACATAGTGACATTCATAGTGACTAATTCTGGGAAGCCATGTACTTGACAGAACATGGTCTTGTACAATGTTCCTCGGTCAAAAAACTGCCAGAAGCTCGAGTTCTTGGAAAACCATCATTTCCAAGTGACGGTGGAACTAAAATTCCGCAGTGAAGAGGTCGTACGGCGCTCGGTCAACACGGACAAGCCTTCTCAAAACAATGGAGGCTAATTTTGTGCGATGCGGACAACTGACTTCGAGCAGAAGGACGATCTGTTAACCCCTGTCTGTCGTGACTGGATAATGCTCATCAATGCTACTTAATTGGATTAGTCATTTGTCCCATGACTAGGCTGAGCATCTCTATACTATGAACTTGGAGATGCCAATTGTTCAATCGCTGTGGAAGAATTGTTACTGAGATATTATCTGATGAATATATGTGAGTTTTGTCTCCTGGTCTGATAAAAATTTGAACTACGGAATAAAAATATTTCTCCTGAGAACTATTTTTGACTACATATACGTGTGTGTGTATGTAAAGTGAAACGGAGACCTAGAAGATATTCAATACCAGCAGCTTAGCGTGGGGTCCACCAGTCACAGCAAGGTTAGGTTACCATCCTTGTTGAAGAGGATTAGGATGGACACTGGTATTCATGTCGTTAGGAAGGCTCCCAGTTCTTACGAAACTAACCACTGACAATAAACTCTAAACTGAAATGAACCAAGTATATGGAGCTCATACATGTATATACTTATATACATAATATTTTAAATTTCAAAATAGGATTGCAGGTAACAACTTGTTTCAAGCAATGGATTTGATAGTTTTGATATATGTTGCTCATAGATTTTTCCCAGACTTTTATGTACAAATTTGAGATCAAAGATTACGTAATTCTCTCATTAAAAACGTGACACAAACAAACATGGAAAAATTCATATGCTAAAACTATGTGATTAAATTAGAAACGAATTAACGCATCTTAAATTCATTTCTTTTACATTTGCTGCGTTCGTTGCTTCAATCAAAATTGGCACCGAGGCTTGTTTGAAGCAGAAGGCTTTCTCAACCATCGCGTCAACAGCAAGGTCGTTGATGAAGGTAGTTTCCCATATTGGTAGCGCAAATTGCAAAGCATATTGTTTAAAAAATTGTTGTAGCATAATTTTTTCCTTAATTTAAGTTGATTGACAAGCAAGACGAAACACAAGACTTATGTTAATATGGCTCAATTTATTCTTCAAGACACTCCAGTCGTGCTATTTGGAACTGTGTTCAGCGAATGATGGCTTTTTAATTATGCGTTCCTTGAATATTTTTTCTCTTCATCATCCCTGTTACATGACTGCAGTATCTAGTGACGGTGTCTTACATCAGATGCTGATCAGCTAACGACTTGCAGACACTCGTCTCCACAACTGACATCTTATCCTGAGAGATTTTAATATTCAATACTAGAATATTCTAAATGAAACTCTGAAGATTTATTTCTGTCATTTTAATAATGAATTTGAGCAATACAGCGTGAACAACATGTAAGTTCATTCCAGAAAAAATCGGGACAGAAATCTGTTGTTCGTGAGTTTATTCAATACCCAAGATCCTCTTGCGAGGATCAAGTGCACTGCAATTTTACGACTGTCAAGGGAGAATTTTATTCAAAAGCACTCACGTTTTTTCCTTGTACTTGACCACTTGTCTCTTCTGCAAACAAAGATCTTCAAACAAACCGGGCTCCGCTGCCGGCCTCGTGCTGCGAGCTCAAGTTTACCACAGTCCTGTGCTTCATTCACAAGTTCCTCATTCATTACTGCCCAGTCCTGTTCAGCACTTCATGCTCGTGTCCAAGATAGTTCTCATTTACACGTTCCCCATTCATTGCTGCACAGTTGTCAAATGATGCAAGCATTCATTTGCAATAACATCAATATCAGTCAAAATTATAAATAAATTTAGCGGTGGGATGAAATAAAGAGCATTAATTTTTGTCAAATCCGATGTTTTTGAGAAGTATGACCTTACCTTTATGTGTTGTCACTTACAAAAACACTTAAAAATAATTCATGAAATTTTGCTCTCTTGCGATCCATTAATTTTACAGAAATTTGAAAGAATTACACAAATGATAAGCTAAAAAATTTTCCGTTTGAGATGCTAAGGAAATGCAGCTAGCCAGACTACGCGGTGACGATACTTTGATCAATTTGCCGCGGGTCGCATGCCGACACACCAGGGGTCCCACGTGCATGTCTGTTTCAACGGCTCTCAAATTTCCCGGCCAAGTGAGGGTCCTTCAGACTGTCCACGCTGTAAAATACTTCCGTCTAGTTTACGTACCACATCGTATCAGTATACGAAGAGGAGGTGGAAACTATGCCACCCGAAAGGGCTGAATAGTGGAGATTCATTGCTGCTCTATGGGCCACCTGCGGTCCGAAGAGGAGTAAGTAAGCAAGTTTACGTACCAGACTATACAAGATATCATGGTACTGCACTGTGGTTCCTCTCAGCAGTAAAGACTGTTTGATATGTGTCTTATTTGACTGGTTAACGATCAATGAGAACTCGGGTAAAATTACTAATTTTTCCAGTGAATAGCACGAGAAAAAACTGATAATAAATGTCTCTGGAAGACGCAGTAAAATAAGCCAAGTTATTACTGAGAATGTTAATTCCAAAACCAAACTGTACTTTGTATAAAATTCAGTGATCGTCAAACTCTATAATCTTAAATGCCCGACTTCTACACGATTGCTGAGGACAGGTTCCTCGCTATCATAAAATTCAAAATTCAACCACACAACTGAGCTGGAAAAGAGGCAAAATACTTCAACGCTCCAAGGACTTGATAGAATACCAGGGATCTTTTGATGAATATTTATTTATGAGGATTATTACTTAGCAAAAATTCGTCTAAAAAGAAGTGATGTTGAAGGGCTATCTTTAAAAGTGTGATGTCATTTCGACAACTCTTTTACTAACAGATACTTGTATTTTAACTTCGCGTACTTAACAAGTCATCTTTTTCCATCTCTTCGTTAGGACAGCGCTGTTGAGAGCTCTAAAAATTTTAGAGACAAATTACTCAGTCTAATAAATGGGGGTACATGTAAAACTTTTTAGTAAAAAAGCATTATAGAAAATTAGAACTTAATGTTATATATGTTCCCTGAGTTCCATCCTTTAAAGACTATTAGACACGACCGACATATTCTCCTAATTCATCGTATAACTTTCATAACTTGGAGTTTTATTCGAAAATGCCCTTTTCTGTTGAAAATGTCTGTGCTCTGTGACCACTACCAGAAAAAATTCTGAATGATTTAAGCATTTGAAAAAAGTCTGAAAAAAATTATGTTTCTGTTCAAATATTTCTATCCAAATAATAATACAACTCACCTCATTGCTTGCTACATTTGAAAAAAAAACGCACTGACAAATTTTGTTCACACGGAAATTTTTTAATTAAATTTTAAAATTTTAGTTCTTTAGTTAATGCTGTGAACGCGGCGGTAGAAAGAGTTACCGGGCGTAGACAAAGGGTTCAAAACTGCTCAGGTTTAATCATCATCAGTTGCCTCGACTTCATAGTTCTAGTAGGTTTCAATATATTGTCACTTATCAAATTAGTACTTAAGCCTTTCCTTGCATATGTCGTATGGAATAATGCAAAATTTCATGTGAACGTTTGCTCTAAACGTTTAAATTCTTCTCACATCTTTTATTAGCATGGAAGTAGGTGTTTGACATACTTGTTTTAGTTCACTTCTTTTCATCACAAATCAAACAGGTTTCCATGCCTATTTTGAACATAGTGTATTTTCATGAATGTAATTCCATTTTATTGCATGATGAGTTGTGTACATGTGATACGCTAAAAAAAACTTCATTACTTTCTCGTTATTTTTGTGTAGAAGTGAGGTATTTTTAATTCCTTGATCGTGTTTCCACAGGCCTAAGGTATATTTAAATTATTATAGCTGGCAGTGTAACACAAAGACAGTGCCTGCTAAACAGAAGTGTTGCTCAGTTAAATGCAAATTGTAATAAGCAAAACTAAATCTGACTTCGGAGGTTAAATTTTTGAAGGCATGTAAGAAAATAATACTTTATAACCTACTGAGGAAATTACTTTAAAATGATAGAAGGTAAATTGATGATACTAATGTCAATTGTACCCACGTGTAGTATTTATGACTATATAGTTATTAAATTGATGATACTACTGTCATTTGTACCCACGTGTAGTATTTATGATTATACAGTTATTAAATTAATGATACTACTGTCAATTGTACCCACATGTAGTATTTATGACTATATAGTTCGCAGGAACATGAGTTAGACCACATGGGTGTTCTGCACTGCTACTGTACACTGTAGCTTATAGTGTTGTGTACACTGCACTGCTACTGTACACTGTAGCTTGTAGTGCTGTGTACACTGCACTGCTACCGTACACTGTAGCTTGTAGTGTTGTGTACACTGCATTGCTACTGTACACTGTAGCTTGTAGTGCTGTGTACACTGCACTGCTACTATACACAGCAGCTTGTACTGTTGTGTACACTGCATTGCTACTGTACACTGTAGCTTGCACTGTTGTGTACACTGGACTACAACTGTACACTGTAGCTTGTAGTGCTGTGTACACTGCATTGCTACTGTGCACTGTAGCTTGTACTGATGTGTACACTGGACTACAACTGTACACTGTAGCTTGTAGTGCTGTGTACACTGCATTGCTACTGCCGTCGCTCCTGTGCACCTTAGCTTGCAGACAAGGTCAGCACAAGGAATGACAATGTGTTCTTGTGGCTTAATTGCGGACTGAAGAGACGAGACTGCATTTTAAGAGGCTTACTGGAACTCGAAGGTCAATCAACTTCCCATGCTAAATAAATGAGATGCAGTAAATAAAGAGATAATGGATCCAAGTCCAAATATTGAGTCCGAATATTGATGGGAGGTACCAAAATAAACTTTATCATTGAATTCTTGTTCACTTCAGTCGATTATGCCTTCATGGAAAAGATCCATTTATGTTGTACTCACAGTGTTTTTGATGTACCTAATATTTGTGAATTCTGTGAATTACATTTACATAATTTTTTCTAGCTATTTCCGTTCATTCAATTTTGGAGCTCATAAAACTGCTCCAAGAAAAGTTAGATTGAATAAATCAAATATATATAAACAAATTCAATATCACTCACGAAAAAATACTAGTTAAAATATACAATTTTAAATCATTTTGGAACATATGCAAAATGCCAACATTCACAATGTTTGAGGGTGGTTGCCTTCATTTTAAATGCTTAGTGTTGCTGCTGGTAGTTTCAAATGATGGTCAATGAATTAGATAAACAAACATTGAGCATCAGGACTCATTTTCATAGCTTCAATTCTACTTACTGCAGGTCGCTGATGTGCACAAGCAAACTGACATTTTATTTGTATACTACCATGGGATGAAGGGAAAAATTTGCTGGCTTTATTGTGTGCGCAGTAATCTGAGAGCGTTGAAGTGACAGCTCGTGTATTGGTAAAGTTATTCAGGATATTGGTAATGTCACTCATTCATGGACTTTGATATCTCAAGGGTTTTCAAGCTTGGAGTTGCATAAATTGACTTCTTTTCCATGCATAAATAGTATTTTGAAACGTGAACTTGACGCCAGTTCTGTTTAATAGTTGTCCTTTATACTAAAGGATGATTGTTTTTTCTATATTTGAACAGTTTTATGTTCAAGTGTTCGTATGTTGTTCATAATTTGTTTGTTATGTTCATAAAACAGTAGTAAGTTCGGTCAATGACGTTGTAGCATTAATGTCTCTACGAGGTCGTTATATTCGTAATGTCTGTAGCCTGAAAGATTCTTAAATGTTTCAGAGGGTACCGCATTGCGTCGTGCCTCTTGATCGTGCCATAAGGCAAACAATTTGAATGGAAATTTTCCAGGGAAATTCACTCGCCTCCACTAATCGCTCTCATATGACTCGCTAATGAAGAGCTGGCGGGGATGAAGGCTGGGCATGATGTTCATTGGAATTTTTTTGACTCGTCTAGTTCTCTCGAGTCAAGTCTATACGATGGAAATTACTTCTCATGACCCTGAAACTTCGTATCTCACAAGAAAAATTTGCAGTTTGTCCTTGGCGTTTGGTCTTAAATGGAAAAAGTCATTGCGCTGATCTCGTGTTATTTGTACGTGAGTAGAAAAATTGTACCCGTAGGGGTTTTCTTGCTTGTGATTTTTTTTCAGATTGTCCAGGATTTCAGAAGGACACCAAAAGTTGTCATTGAGAATGATGAGTAATGTGCAGAGTTAGGTGAACTATTTTCAGCAATGCAGTAACATATTTCAAGCCAACACTGATGCAGAACTGATATTGGAATTATATTTAATAGATTACTATGCTCCTGCTCCAGAGTTGAAAAAGAATCAATATGAAATATTCTTCACATAGCCTCAGAAAATGAACCTAAGTATGTAAATTTCTCATGATGTGTTTATGTTATTAAACATAAACATCTCCGTTCTGTGTTCTTAGAGTCCAGTTAATAATTATATCAATGACTTTATTCAAAAAATCATTTCTCTCTATTTCATCTACCGATAAAACCATGTTACGAGATCAAAATTAGTTTGTATGTAGTGTATACCGGTGTACGGGTGTTCAGCTTACTCCTAGAGTGTCACTTTTGTCCAATAATTATAAGATTTATAGTAAATGATATGGAATTAATTACGCAAAAGAATGTTCACGTAGTGTGCTGAATCGTCGACAGATTCAAGTTCCTAATATTAGCAACTTACGTCACAAAATATCAAACTTTATTATGCAAACAGGAGTATGTGGTGGAAAAGTTTCATGTTTTAAGCAATTGACTTTGAAAAACGAAGGGGGGTCAACTTTGACATGGGAGAAATATTATTCCATATACTTTTATGCGAGATAATGTTGTCTTTTCTGTACTTCCTTATGGTAATTCGATTTCAAGTCGTTGATTATATATTTAATTATAGGTCTTTAATCACCTAAAGATGAAACTTCGAACCAAGTATTTTCAGCACGTAGTAAAATATCGTTTGCAACCATAAATTTATGATGAAATGAAAATCAAGTGACTCATAAGTCTCCCAAACAAAAAATACGTTTCTTTAATAGTTACAGGGAAAAAATTATGATTTATTTGAAGCAAATTTATTTATGCACCCGTGTTTATGAAGCAATATGCCACGTGACAGCTAGGGTTACATGACTAGGCTGAGTTGAGAACAACTAGGCTCAAATGAAGTGGCTTAAAATGTATGTCTTCTAAATTAGGTGGTAGGTTGGTTTACCTGAATAAAGCTCAGTAAGACTAACTGTAGACTCTACACGATACAGAATTAAACAGAACTGAAGTAATACAGTAAACACTTCCACACTAAGCTGAGCTGGAAATAAGAAATAAGCTGCCAGATTGAACTAACAAGGGTATAAGTTAACACTTTTCTTAACTAATACTTGAGCATCACACGCTTAAGCTAGAGCAGAGAAATAGTCATGTGATTTGAAGTCGTGTGTGAACATAACTGGTTTCTAGGTTTTTTCACGTAGAAATAATCTAGGTTTCTCTGATACACTGCTGGGTCTGTAGCCAAGAACTATCAATAACACGCATGGTGAATGCAAATGCACTTGATGTGTATATTGAAAAAACCGGGCTATTTTTATCTGACAGGAATATAGAAAAACGATTACCGAAAATGTTTCATGAATTAACTCATAGTGGGAGTGATTTGCGTAGGTTTACAGGGTGTTCAATAATTCTCGTTATATTCAAATAAAAAATCAATTATTAACTCAAAAATTTTAATTAATTTTTATTTTTTGTATATTAATAAAATTATACGATATTCAAGAATATTATTTATCATCGTAATGTTTAAAGATTTCGATGAAACAATAGCTATTTTGAAGGTGTATTAGACGGAAAAATCTTTAACGAATACTACTGAAACCTTATAAGTTAACAGAAAACTCGTCTGGAGGACATAGGAGCAGTTCAAAGAGACTGGACGAGTAAAGAATAGGCTTGAAGAAGGTCGTCCTCAAACTGCCAGACCCTCAAAACTGGAAAAAATCCACCAGAAAAGAGCGAAGAAGAAACTCGAAGAGATCCCTCAAAAATCTGGCAAAAAAGAGATGTATTCTTCAGAGCCATGTTCACTTTTCTCCTCGAAGGCTTGAGGACCTTTCTTCATAAACATAAAAAGAAACAGCTGTTATCTACAGAAACTGCGACAAACGTCTTGAAATATCTGAAATCGTTCTCTGTCGTACCAGCAAAGGTACGCTACTGAACCTCGTATTCAGAACAAAGAGAAATTTGATGTTCAGCATAAATTTAACGTGCAAAATGATCAATTTTGGGCTGAGACCGGTTCAGATTGGCACCCAGGTTTTCACTTAAAAACGAAAAATGGCGTCAGTGTTGGTTTGGGCCGTGATTACTCAAACCGAAACAAAGCCATTGGCTTTTATGGAAGAAGGGATTACAATTATCCAATAAAATCACTTCAGCGACATTTCTATAGAATCACTGTTGTCGTGCGAAATGTAAAAAATGCCAGTATTTTTTTCAGCACGACTCGACACCCTGATATGGAACTAAGAAAATACAAGAGTGATTCGCATATAATGTTTCCCAACTTATGTTAATGAAGGAATGACCATTGCCAAGCCTAAATCCTGTCAATTACTGTATTTTGTCCACACTATAGAGTGGAGCACTTCAGCAACGCATAGCCAAAATTTGGAGGCACTGAAGCCAAACCTTGGAAAAGAATGAACCAAAATCTCTCATAAAGTCATTTGTAACTCGTGCACGTCATTCTCTATGCGTCATCAGGTTGTTATTGACCTATACGGAAGGCATCTTGAATAAAATGTGTTAATTTTCAATTACTATTATTTTAACTAATATTTTCATTTTGTTGGATCTGTATACATTTATTTTTTAGATAAACTTGAACTTTGAAATTTGTGAGGTTAATTATTGAGCATCTTGTAAAGTATGATCAAATCAGCTGTTCATTCAATTACAACAAATCCTTCGTCAGGGCAAGGACAAAACGGAATAGAATGTGATGAGTTTGGTTGCAAGGGTAGCTACTCAATGGAGTCAAACTGCTCAGTGCAACAAGTACCTGATAGAGGACTGCACTGCAGGCGGGATCACCTAATGTGACGGACTTGTTTGGTTAGGAAGGCAGCCATTCAGTCCTAAAGAGACAGGGCGAAAGTAACAGAATACCCACCATAACGGGCAGAGCTGGTCAGGTCTATGCTTGGGAGTCTGCCAGCATTCCTGAACACTTGAGAAACAATGATGGATGATGTTACTCTCTAAGCACAAGGTTTTCCTGAGTTTATTCCCTCAAATCCCACACGGATATTAGAAGTCTCCACGAGCCTCCAACTTTTTGAACCTCAAAGTCGAGAAGAGTTGCCTGACTCGCAGCCTTGAGTTACTCTGAATGTATGTTAGCTGACTCTAGAGTCAAATTTGTGCGGTTCGAACTTTTTTCAACATTTTTTATATAAATTTTCTACTTAAGTTATTGCCACCAGCAGCAGATGACCGACTATTTTCATCTACAAAGTGCAGCCCCCAAATATTTTGTTTTAGGCATCAGTGAAATGCACCTCCGACAGGAACAGCTATCAACGTAGAGGCCCAGTGCTTATCTGCAGAATATTTGAGTGTGATTTGAATTGGTTCTCTCATCACGCAAAGCGGTTATAATATCTTCAACTGCAGTGACGACACATAGAATTATTCAATTAACACCCTAAGACGTCGACCAGTTTACGAAGGTCATGCTAGGTATAAAGTTATGAATGTGTTATATGTACAAAGTTACTTTATAATTCATATACACTTCTGCATCACTATACATATCTAGTTACTTGCAGTTGCTTTACCAATATAACTAACCCGCATCCAACAAACAAAGTATATTTGGTTGCCGGAATCGTTTTCCTCGCTGGTTCTTGCACTCAAACTTCAATGCATTAGAAGGGGTGCATTAATACTGTCAGGGGAATAACGTTCTCATCACGAAATTTTAATTGTAAAGAATCGTGCTTGACAATAATGATGTACGTTCAACTCTTACACAGCTATAGAATCAGCATTTGAAAGCGATGTAGCCTGTAGCCAAACGTGTAAAACTTTGAATCCAATGAAACCTCAGGTGAGTCGATACGGTGCCCGTAGGATCAAGAAAAAGCCTGGAAGTAGGTTTTCAAGGGTGATAGTGCACGTTAATTACATTATACGTGGGTGGTAGCACTGCAAAATCAATTGAAGGGTGGATAGCACTAGTGGACTACTTTCATTTTTTCCCACGGTAGAAAATGCAAGTAGTCCACTAGTGCTATCCACCCTTCATATAGTAAACTACTGGATCGTAATCGCCTCTGTCAGCGCTCTGTTAGCGACAGCACGGGAATGGACTACTTGCATTTTTTCCCGTGGAAAATATATTATATTTACCACGGGAAAAATGCAAGTAGTCCACTAGTGCTGTCCACCCTTCAATTAAGGACGTCTGTCTGGGGGAATCAGTGATGAAATTTTAAATAAATGCAGGAAAAGGGACGTCCAAATCTAGGATTAGCTGCTGGAATATGAGAAGATTAGTCAAGGAAGACCTGAACAAATCAGCAGCATTCAAAAAGTGCAAAAGATAACTTTTCTTAGACCAATTGAAAAAAACGAAAGAGCTATGTCTAAAATAACAGGCTTTGGATATAAGGTAAATGTGAAGTTTCGACAGAATGAAGCACGGTCTTCCTGATCCAAAAACTGGCTTCAGTATTTGTTTAGGCTGCCTTGATATCTTGTAGCCAAAAATCCTCTCTGATTCTCATTACAAGAGAAGTAGAAATTTACCAGAAATATCATGCGTCCCTATTGGGTAACAAAGTTGTCTCTGAGTAACGCAAGTTGAGAAACATTGTCACGTTTCAACAAGATGAAGAAACTTACGTATGTGTTCAGTGGTGGTTTCAGCGAAATTTTATGGCATTCTGTTTTGAAGACATGACTTCCACGTTCTCCGATATCAATCGAAAGTGCTTTGGAATTTATCCGTTTTAGAGGGTGAAGGTCTTGTTCTCATCTGGATTTGATTTCACTGAAAGACGCCTTGGTAAAGTACATACATACATACGTAGAAAATATTGCACCATAATCTGGATGTAAGTACAATAGTGCTGTCGTTTTTTCCGAAGACCGTCGGGAATACAATGAGTGAGATGCATAATGTAATGGACAATTAGTGAGATGCATAATATATTGGTATTTATATTGACTCTTTTTTCATAAATTTCGTTAAGTGCGGTGTGACCACCGGTGGGCACAGGGAGGATCCTTGTAGTGCGGGTGACCCACCGGTGGTCACAAGTGGGTATTTTGTATACCAACGAATATTATCGAATCAATGTAACTTTGAATGATAGTTTCTCTCACTTCAATGCTCAATGTTAATATTTAGGAGATAAATAATACACAAATGAATACTGGAACATTTTACTTGTGCTAAAATCATAAGAAAATATGATTTCCGTGAACGCTCCAGGCAAACTGTTCTGGCAAGACTTGCCATCTACCGCAATGCAGCTATGCACTCCTTTCGCGCGCCGCACTTAACGTGTTAAGCGAAAACGAGATTTTGTTTAATTCTAGTGGTCTGAAAGTAGAAGCCAATATTGATCGAAATGTTCACTAAATACCAACGTAAACGAAAAGTAAAGGAGTTTACTGTAACGTGCTCGCCAACAGTCATTGAGCGGAAGTCCTGCATCAAGTACTCGAAAGTAAAAAGTTTCAGCCTTATTATTTCGTCAAAACATCCAACCACTTTCCTAGAACCTTGAACCGTGAATACAATAAAAGGAGAAGGACGTTCATGCAAATTACTGGAGACTAATGTACTTAAATTACTAAAGCCTTCTAATAAAATTAGCAATATATTTTTGTAAAAACTGATGAAATTTATTATATTGTGCACTACAAAATCTTCAGCTAGGGTGTGTTCAGAGGAAAAATTTCGGTGACTCACCAGGGCAGTCGTTGGTCATGTGTGCGGTATAAGTGACTGGCAGAACAAACTGTGCCTCATGCAATTACTTATCAGTGATTGGGGTTGCCTCGAAACTACCCTTCAATACTAGAAGTGGCCATAAAACTACCATTTAATACTTAGAAATACCATAAAATTACCCTTCAGTTTTTAAAAAACACCATAAAACTACTCTTCAGTACTTGTATATACCATAAAACTACCCATCAGTAGAGAGGATTGTCATAAAACTACCCTTCAGTAAATAAGATCTATATACGCAAGAATACGTTGACTTAAAGATGGAGTTTTGCACGCATGAACTAAGCCTTTATTTTCGAAGGTGTTATTAATTTACTGAAGTTATTTATTGAAACGGAATACCGTTCTGTCTTCGATTCATTTGTGTATTAATTGGTAAATAAAGTGAAATATGTTGTTCGGGTTTATACATGGTAAAATTAATTAAAATGAATAAAAAATGTCATGAATACGAAGTATATTTCTTAAAGTAATAATTTGAAATAGAATTACCATTACATGACCCATATAAAGAAAATTTGTGAGTACTTCGAAAAATAAACTCTTTACTCGTACCTTATCACTAAGCTCTCTAAAATTGAACGTTCTCAAGAAGCCGTAGAGGCTTCATTTCGGACCAAATACTGGGAAAAGAATCCTTATAACTGTACTTATCCATACCACTTTGTTGTCATATCTCCGTGTGATATTCCCAAGTTAATTATTCATCGGTTTCATAGTGCTACTATTCCTCGGACGCTGGCCACAAAAGTTGCTCCATCTAGGGGTGATGTGGGGGACGGATGCATCAGAACCATGAACTTCACTATCTTTATTGATATCCAGTGTGTAAATGTCTGAAAAATTCAAGTTTTGCTGTCGTGAGTGTCACATATACAAGCGAGCCAGAATAACACTTCGTGATAGGCTGCTTTGCCCTAAAGCACTTCGAAGGCTGCAATAAAAATCTTTAGGCTCTGTCCGACAGGATTGTGGTATAGTAATAGTATACTTTGATACTACGAACTTTTCCATGATACAGCCAAGAATAAAACGCACCAGGCTGTTTTAAAATAAATAAGAGTGTTCGCATCTCATGTACGGAGGACATCCAGGACATGCACGATTTCGCATCCGTATGTGAAAAATATCTTTATTTGTGTTACCTACAACAGTTGCCTGCAGTGTGGGCATAGAAGAATGACTGTAAAAATCGTAGACAGAAAAAAAGACTTAAAAAGAAATTGGTTAGACACTGCAGTTCTTCAAATCAATTAGAATTAAAATGTTTCTTTCTTATATCATGCCATACTAATCAGGCACGTTGTTCCAATCAGACAATTGTGTGTCTGGGTCAGTGACGATTACAAAATAAATAATGATTTTAGTTAAGACTGATACTAATTTTTTTATGTTATTTTATGACACTGTATTTATAATTATTACTATTATAGAATCCTTAAACTTTGTAGGACTTCTATATTTAAACTCAGCGTTAACGTCAAGTCACCTTTTACCTCGCCATTGTTTGTATTAAGAACGAGTGAAGTCGCTCAGAAAATATGAAATGCTTTTTGAATGTAGAAGAAATTAAAATGCCTTGAAAAAAATCTCTTTTGTCTAAAAATGCACTTGAAAGCTTGCCGTTTTCTCTGTAGTGTTAATTTTGAGGTGACATAATTAGATGTTAAATATCAACAAGTTCTCCCATAATATCCAAGTGCTCCATCCGTCTTTACTGAACACAGGACATCTCACGCGCTGCTGGAGTCTTGAAGTCCCGAATTAAGTACTGCTAGGAGGATAAAAAAAATAAATTATAACATTCTTATTGAGTTGGTAGTTGTCTGGTTAGTTTGTGTTGTACTGTTTTGTGATCTGTTTTTGGCTTGTTGTTGTAAGACCCTCTGAAAAGACGAAAAAGGCTACACATATTATGAAGATCATTCCTGAATGAGTGAAAACTATGCAAAATAAATCTCAGTTAAAATAGGTCACTTACTTAAAAATCAGCAATGTTTCTAAGAAACATACGAGATCTATTGAAGTATCGCTTTAGTTAATGAAACGAAAATTACATAGAATGGTTACGAATATTTGATTTTCACTTTCTGTGCAACTTCGTTCACCATGCGTATGTATGTGCGAGTATATACTTCGTTTACATATACTGGGTGTCAACAAGAAATGTATACATCGATATGAATGATAACGGTATAGTTGATATCGATGTACACATTTTTCGTGGACACCCTGCACACTTCGCCAATAATTTCTCTCACCATAAGGTTCACGATGCCAAAGTACAATATTTTACATGTGCATGCAGAAACAAGGCATACTAATTGTTACGCCCGTGTAGGTTTCCCCGAAAGCGAGCTCGAAGCTCTTGTGAAGTAGCCACTTTACGTGTGGTTGTAGGACACGGTAACCTTGCATACCAATCTGGATCCGGGTCCGGCACGTCATCCTCTGTTGGTGTATCGCAAGCAGCCTCCTGCTCCTGTCACTGCAGAATGGTGGAGCATTGTCATGCAGGATCTAAAATATTAAGTACGCACCTGAGCATGGTGGTACACGAGGTACTAGGGCTCAGTACATAGCTGAGCATGGTGGTACACGAGGTACTAGTTTTCAGTACATAGCTGAGCATGGTGGTACACGAGGTGCTCAGACTATGCAGTTGTACCGTAATGCGGACTAGGAGTAGAAGTAATGGCAAGCTGTAAAATAAAATATTTATCACGCTCGTGAGTTTATAAAAATAGCATGGACAAAAGAGAACCTTCGATACGTCAAACACTTCCTTTCATTTTCTGTTATTATTGTTCTTGCTAGCAGACGCTTAGTGCAACGAAATAGCAGCAGGTATAGAAAATTTTCTAATACCCAGAAATGCACTTGAATTCCCAAATGTGAAGGGCTAACTCAGCAATAGATATTTACACTGACGACCCTTCTGAGACATGACGACTGTTACGAAAAAATAAAACGGTGGTATGCTAAAGTTAATGATGTAAATTAGATAACCCATGCGAAAATTTCTTAGTTTTAGAAGTTCATTGGTTTAGGCTTCCTTAGGTAAATAAATATGCATGCGATTGTTCAAAGCGACCGACTCTTTAATAATATATCTACTGTTTATTTATTCAAACTTGACAGTACTCGGTACTGAGTTCACTTATATTTTGTAAGTAAACAGAATAGCTACTGGAATTTCTTCCTTACCTTTTTAAATCATAACAAACTTTTAATTTTTGAGTTTAAATGTTCCGTCTATATAGGCTATGAACAAATATTCCACTAAAAATCCAATTTGGAAAAGCTTCCTTCAAAGCCTCTGTCCTAATGCTAGTTCTTGTAATATGTCATTTTACGCATATTAATTTCAGTTTTAATACGTCATATTATTCGTCCAGAAAGCTCCTTGCTCTATTCCTCAAGGCTTTAACTACCCAGCCTTCGATTATTTTCTTAGCAGTTAAGTATGAATAATTAACAGCTCTTTCAATGTTACACCAAATTTCCCTAGAAAATTTCGCAAGTTAGTAATTTCTTCCTTGGAAATCAATTCTGCTTGTGGTTTGTCGCATGAAAATTAGTCTTGAATACAAAGTAGGTTCTTACTTTATAAAACGTATACCTGCGTGTACTTGTATGCGTTGTTCTTCCAACCACAACCAGTCTTGTGAGTGAGGGTCTTACCTTAGGAAACTTAAGTATATGTGTATGCTTGTTCTGCATATACTTGTTCTTAGCTCTAGGAACCAGCTTCTTAATTAAATTTCAGAGCATGTGCGTATCCATGAAATACAGTTTCTGTTAAGATAAGTATGTACATGTTATTTAAATACATAGTTTGTTTCAACCTTGGCTGCATGTATATTTGGAAAAAATATGCATAATTACTGTTACAGTTGGCATTACACTGTGAACAGCGTAATCTATGTTGTCGACTGTTCGTAAAGTTTGTTCATTGAAGGAACATTTTGTCGTTGGTTTGGGCTGGTGATAAAGGCAGGTGGAATGAGCACTACACAAATTCAAAATTCAAGCAGCATCACCCACACAAGACAAATACGAGTAATTGTGAGGTACGACTATTATTGTGGTCAGCGCATTAATGAAGTTAACTTCGTTATAGAACTTCCATTACAAAATTGTTTCAATTTTTAGGTCATTAAGGAAAAAATTTCAGGTCTGAACTCAAAAACTCGGAAGGCTGCACATTTTGTGCATATCCCAGGATTCAGTTTCCAGCTCGTGTTTGTCTTGGTTTCAAATGATTCACGTTAGGCTGAAAAAAAATCAGCGTATTCTTGTACTAAAGAGAGGTAGGTACGCATGGAAAATAAGAGTGAAAGCAAATTGTAACTAATTAATTTAAATTTATCATGATTCCGGTAGATGTAGCAGCATGTTCATGTGACGTGTCACTTACGTCGAAGTCACCTACTTGTAATTTGTGCTCAAAATTTCGCTCTGCAAATTTCAGGGCTGCGATACAGTTACCATTCACTACGTTAAAATTCGTCTTACCTCAGTAAAACTGCTATATTCTCGGTACAAATTGTAGAAATACACCTTCTAGAAGACAATAAACGACAAAAATACAGGGTGTTCAAAAAGTCTCTTTACAATTAAACAAATTTATTACGACGGGAATTGATGAGATACTTTGATTAAATTGATTTTATTACACTCAATAGTTATCAAAGGTTTGACTGCATTGCATTTGTGAGTTTCAGGCATCCTGTTAGAGTAAAAATGTTTAAGGTACTCTTAAATGAGTCCTTAAAAAACATGGAAACTCGGCGTAAATGCAGAACTAAGCATGAAAAAGATCCACCATCATTTCTGTTAACTTGGGGACGGCACAGGAAATTTATGAAATCAGGGACAGTGGAAAAAAGAGTTAAAGTTAAATGCAAGAGTGGGCGACAATGAACATCTGAGGAAAGTATCGATAGTGTCAGACGAGCTTTTACTTATTCTCACCCATATTTCATCCTTTCTGCTGTCAAACAGTGAGAATTATTACGTTCAACATTACACGGTACAGGACATTACTGACATCAAGCACAGGGCTACTGATGCTATTGCCACCATTGATGAAACAATTTTACACCGAAAAGGATGAGAAACCGAGTACTGTCTTGAAATCAAGTACCTTTTTATTGGCACGAATTGTACCCAAATAGAGGCGTGTTAAATAAAATGTTCAAAATTTCAAAATTTATTTCTTATTTTGCAATTACTTCCCCATGTGTATATTTTATTTTTTATTATAATGTACAAATTTGGTTTAATTGTACGCCCTGAATTGAGCAGTCCACAATGCTCGAAACGTTTATTCTAAGAACACAGTTTTTTACTTGTGTCATGTATTTGGTGTCATGTTCGTAAAAAGCCTCACTGAAGCCTCAGAATTTCCATTTCAGCCTTGCGTTCATTTTTACATAATGTATATTACAACGTTAGTTCTCTCATTTTTGTTCATTTTAACGTTTTCGTTGACATCTCCTGAAAAATTCTATTAATAATGTTTCATTCTTTTTCCCTTCTGATGCATATGAGGCTGTTTATTCTAATGGGTGAGAAAAAAAGTGAAGTAAGGGTTTCTAAGTAGTACTAATGAAAAAAAATCAAAGAAAAATTCGAACTCAATTTAAGTTCAAAAGTAAACACCAATTTTTATGCTCCATTAAAGCTTCGATTTTTCATTCAACGAAAAACACGATATGTCTTTAATTCAAATTAAGTGGTTGGTCTCAGTATTCTGGTGCAGTTTACCGCCGCTAGTGTCAGTTGTAAACAGCTGTGATCGTTTATCATGCATGTATTTGGTGTTCATTAGAGGTTTAAATTTCATAGCTGGTACATCACACAGTCGGGACGTAAACCCACTTCCGTCTATGAAGCACAATTGCCGTCCAGAGGAGCTCATCCAAACCTTGAGTGCTGCTATAAAACTTCATACAAATGCTTGTACATTAGATGCCAAACTCTTCTCAGAGCTCTTCAAGGCGCCCGTCGTTCGAATCAATAACTTTGGAAAATTGTCCAGGCTACTGTTGCATAATGAATGCGATTGTTACCTCGGATACTAACTGGACAATTTTTCAAACTAAAGATGCGTCGTGCAATGATGGTGTTCGTGCTCAGCTACCTAGGCAGTAAAATAACTTAGACATGATTAATTTATTTATCAAAGGGTTTTGAAAGCTTAATTTAAGAAAAGGGAATTTATCTAAAGTGGCAATTTAAAGTTACTTTACAAGTATACTTCTCTTAATTTTCTGCCCCGTTGGACCTAGAACTCTAAAGTAGTGAAATTTTCTGCGTTTATGGAGTATGACGTCTATCTGAGCCATTACGAGGCCAGCTCTATTTGAGAAAGAACGTTAATAATGAACTGTGTTAGTTTGATACTAATATCTGTTTACTGTATAAAAAACAAAACAAACAACTTTATTTCCAATCAAGTACACAGTACATAGACATTAGTACATTGGTTTTTCAAATTCTTAAGGTTAACATTCTTAGAGTAAGGATGATGGTGAGCTCCATGCGACGATCCTGGGATGTGTCCATGGGCGGGGAGTTGAGGGCTTACCGATAAGTGCGAGCTCACGGCGCGAAACGAGAAACAGCTCGTATTCATGGCCGGGTTTCGAACCCGCGGTCTTTCCGCCCGAAGTAGAGACCTGATACCTAACACAGGCCACAGACCACTCGACCACGGTGGCTGCCGGGCTGCTATAGCCAGAAAATGTTATTGACTTTATCAGCTTTTCTTTTGAATATCAAGGATTGAATAAAACTTTACATTTTTAAATCTAAGAAGGAAAACACGAGAAGTCTCAACTTGATATTCTTCGCAAGTTCTGTTTTTGCACCTCGTCGGAGATGAGAGAATAGCTTCGCTGTTGTGCCTGCCCGTGCCGCTGCTCTGAGGGTTTGGCAGAGGAAATCCCTCAAGTTTCATGATATTTAAGAGCTCAGCCGACATGAAATCATTCTGGGGTGATTCAGTTCTGCCTATATTTTAATCTGAACAATCTTTGGTATAAAAAATAGCTTGAAGCAGTGGCACAACTGTTTACTCGTATGTGCTTCTCATAATAGCTAATATAAATATTTACTGTATCGAAAAAGATCGAGTAGGTACCTTATTTCAACGTTTATCGATCTTCTAAATTATCGTTTCTTTACGAGTGAATCTAACATCAGTACTTTGGACACCCAAGACATTGTTGTTCTTTGTTTGCACGGACCTGTGAACACTGTCGGACTTCCGTTCTGCAGGATTTCAAAATTTCTAGATTGCGCGACTTTCGAAAGTACAGATATTTTCTGGCCTTGTTACAATGTACGTAATGAAGTACCTTGCATGTTTATTACTGGGTAACAGAAAATAATGTGTCAATAACCTTTGCACCAAGGACCCAAATTGCAGTAAATTCAAGAGAGCAAAGGGTGATATAATCTGCTACAAATATTCCACAACGATTTCTAAACTCCTGTGTTGTATTCTACATGACAACGCCAGCGTAGAGGGCTGTGTTACTCCGAAAAATTAGGTTACATTGAGATATGGAAAGGCACATTTTATTTCCGTAGGAAATTTAAGGTACCATATTTTAGATTTTTAAATTTTCCACAGTAAAAATTAATGGATTCTTACAAAGCTAATGAGAGTGGTGTCTATCGACATTAGTTGCTTCACATGATTTTGTTAAATGCTATGAAAACCACGGTTTTTTCCTCTAAAAATGTAAGATGCTATAATTTAGATGATCAAATTTTAAATAAAAAATAATAACGAGGATCTCAATTGTCAAAAAATACTGGAATCATCGACTAATATGTTGAGGTTTACTTTGAATGAAAAGAGTAGCTCCTCGATGAGTTAACATTTCAGAGATAAAAGATCTGACAGCGAGGGTTATGGAAAGACATAACTCTTATAGTTTGAAGAAAAACATTTCGTTTGGATATCCAAATTTTCCCTTGACCTTCTGAAAAATAACAAAAATCTTGGAATGCAGTACAAGGTGCATAAATTTAAACTATGATGCTCTGTAATCTTTATAGAAAATTATACTCAATTCTTATACCTATTCGAGCACTGATAAATTCAGATGTATGCTCCTAGCATTCCAGCTGGATAGCGAGTGGAGGAAGAAACATCCCTTCTGTTCCATACTGATGCACAAGATTGACCACCAGATACCTAGAACATGGCCACTTCGATAGCACTTCTACGCGTAAGAATGTCTGTGATGCAATCGGCGATCCTCTTCGCTGTGTCTACGCCGTCGTGTAAATCTAATTCATGTTTCACTCTACGAAATTCACAAGGTCAATATTCAATGTATATATTTAGTTACAATGCCAGTATTAATATATAGTAAATTTGAATTAAAAATTGATAGAAAAGCTTGTTAACACAGGAAGAGTTGTACAGGTTTTTAATTTGTGATACGTTTATGTTAAAATTTTCAATTGGCCATACATGAGACAACCGTTTCTCAGAACGTCCTTGATGGCGTACTATTATTAGATGTGAATCATTTTCATGTTCGTTGTCTTGATGAGTGTAGCCACCCTGTAGGTATCAACACTACCGTGCCCTTGACAGTATAAAAATCGTGAGGTTTTTGAAGGTCGATCCTCTCTGAAGTGACGGTAGCTGCCGTTGCTGAACCTGTCTGAGTGACGGAATTTAGGTGATGAAAATGTCCCGTCTTGCGTCACCTATCATTTGCTGTGCACGTATGCGTCACCTATCATTTGCTGAGCACGTATGCGTGACCTATCATTTGCTGTGCACATATGCGTGACCTATCATTTGCTGTGCACATATGCGTGACCTATCATTTGCTGTGCACATGTGCTTGAGCCATCATTTGCTGTACCCATATGCGTCATCTACCATTTCTTTACTACTGATGCGCACTATTATATGACGGTCAGAAGATAAAGAAAATTTTTCAGTTAGTGTGTCATCAAAAATGTAAAAACACACATTTTCTCAGTTGTAATGTTAATTTACCTATACATACACCAGATAATGAATATGTATGGAGATTTGTCTCCACCATCGTGCTTTAAGGTTAAGAATACAGTACTCAGTTTGCGAACGTGAATCACTATAATTGATTTTAACATTAGAACAAACAATGCTTTTAAATTCAATTTGTAACAATTTATCTCTATTTTCACTTTATACATTTAAAAGCAGAACCGGATCCTTCCGGTAGCAGGAACCTATTTTATTTCGATGTTTAGAACAAAGGCAATTTTGCCTCATGACGCCAAGGGCTTCGATGCCGCTGCAACGAGCCTCGATCTCTCCTCAAAGCGGCCAGCGGCGCAAGCAACCTCCGAGAGCGCAGTCTTCCGGCTAGGGTATTATCGGTTAAAATCAAAAGTTGACCGAGCTCAGGAGGCAGTCTAAGACCCAGTAAGAAAAAAGCTGCAGCACTAGGAAGGTAGGGCCGTGAAGGACTCGGGGGATGGGACGAGGCAACTCCGGGAAATAACGAGGCCAGCCTTCCATCCAGCTCGGAAACCCCCAGCTACACGATCGGCGTCTGCAGTACCCGTGGAACCGACGGAGGAGAAACTAAGACCGTGAGTTGGACGCCTCCCTGCCTCGATCCCACACGAGTGTCGCTGCAGTTATACTACAAAACATAGCGGGAGAAAGGTTAGACCCCTAATCCCAGCTCATATCCAAACTACACGCCCAATCCCTATTGCACTACTATTACACGTTTAGGATCCCCAATCATTTGACTATTTACTGCTGTCAGTGTCGACGTGACTATTAGTCAAGAAGAGTAATGCGAAAACTTGGAGGAAATCAGAGAGAAGTAAGTGCTTCTAGCAGAAGAAGATAGTAAGAATAGTTTAAGGTTTAAATGTTCAGGAAAAATGTAGAGAAAGATTTTTAATGTGCGAGCTACTCACAGGAAAGTAAAGGAACCAGTCATAACCAAAAGACTCGCTTTTAATTCGCCAGAAAGCTGACTGGTAACTTAAAGCGGTTTCTAATAAACGTAAGTTTTAAATTGAAGGAGCATTAAAAGCAAAATAAGCATTAAAGTTGGCAGCTTAATATAAGGAATATAAATGACTCACGCATACAAACTTAGGGACAGGAGAAAAATAGGTTTAACAAGATTTTGAGAAATTAGGACGTTGACGGCTCGGCTAGGAATTCCGACTCCCGAAGCAATGCCTGCTCCTTCACCCGGACGCCTCCAGTCCACTCCACAGCTCACTACTACATTAACAATTAACTCCAGTCTTCTTCATACTACCATTCTCCGTCTTCGACCGCTTCTCCCCATCAATTCAAACGTCAAACCCCAATACACTTCCTACATGCGGGCAACATCAGGTCTATCCTAAAGTGTCTACCAGAGACCCACAAGACCAGCTTCAAACAACCTTCAGTGGAAATTTCCACACATGCATTGGACTAAATTTTAAAATCGTTGTCAGCATTAATAGATTCAGTAACGTACATATGCGTTCCACGACCATAATTTAAAACTGCTCTCAAATAGTAGTTCTTTAATCAATAGAAGATTTTCATCCCACATATACAACGGTGTACAATGCTGAGTGCTGTTGGCTGTCGACAAACTGCTTTCGTAATGTTATACCTTAGCCGAAACTAATTTTATTCATTCACATGAGCTACAACTTGCTTCGTACTATTCTTGGATAATGCATGCGCAGCAATGCCTCTGCGATTTACCTCTGCCACTAAATTTTGTCGTTTACGTAATACTAATTTCTTGATGCCGATTCTTGACTTCACAGACACTCTGAGATTAACTCAAATTATCCCTTCAAAAAAAGATTATTTAACCGTGTAACTCAAAATTGCAGCTGAAAATTGAGACCGATTTAAATATTGGGATCCTAACATTATTTCTGCGCAGCTTGCATTCCTGCACTGAGAGTTCACACAACTTTTTACATTTAGCTCCTCAGGGGATATTCGAATGGACATCATTGGTAGTTTAAGACTACAGTAACATTGGTAACATACGAGTCGCTTTAGGTCGTCCAAGCGACTATACCTGCCACTTTACGACACTTCTTACAAGACCTCCAACACACGCAGTGTCGCTTCGTCACACAGCTATGAGAAAAAAATGACCACCTTTTTTCTCGTGCCCTTAATACACTGCGGAACATACAGAACATGAGAAATTCCTTCATCCCACGAAATTTACCGTTCTGCTTGAAAAATTTATTTCTGAAACCTACTCAAAAGCTAATTGTTAATATATTTGCTAGCTATCTATCATTCACAAGGAAAATTAAAACCATCTGAAATTTTCGTAAAATTATGATATTTCTGAAAAATGTACGGATGCTTCGAGTGGAACCACGCAGAATAAACCTGCTGTAACTTCTTTCAGCCTGGGTGCTGAACCTCAGAGTAACAATAAACATTCTTGAAGCCAAGGAGCCGCTTGGACTCATCTCCAAAGCTCCAATAAATGTGAAATAAGAAGAAGAACAAACAGCCCCAGCGTTATGGTACCCGAAAAAATACTGACGTAACACAAAAAGCTTCAATCGTAGGAAAATGAATTTTTCGAAAGATGATAAAACACTACAAAACATTGTTTAATCTAGTAAATTCATGAATTCATGTTATCAGACCTAAACCATTATAGGTGTATCAACGAGAATACACAGCATAGTCATAGGAGCACATCAATATTCAGGAGTTAAGGATGGCCATCTTGAAGGATTATTCTTCAAAAATAGGCATCGTAATCTAAATAAAACAGTTTTTATCCTTTTTACAACTATGTTTGTGTTTTTCTTTGACTTAATCTTTCTGAGTTAAGCGTATTTCTTTTTGTATCTCGTAACGCTGGACCTCCCTGTGTAGCTGCCCACTATGTGTGGCGTACTTAAATATGGAACTATGGTGCTATTCCTATTCATTTTCCGAATCAGCTTCCTAATCAGCTGTCTTGTACAAGTTCCCACTCAACAGAATCAACTATGTAAAATGGTGGAAGCTTTCGAATTGTACATTCAAGCCTTTTTTAAAATGACGTTATTAGATTACTTGCACATTGTAAAATTAAATGAAATATTTACGCCTTCAATATTAGTACAAGTCACTCTCAAGGTGCGCATTGCTTTCCTGTAGCGAAATTACTGTGACTTCTATAAATAATGGCAGCATTAAATGTCAAACTCAATGCGGCATTTGTAGCTGATTTTCAAGTTCTCCTTTCATTTCATCTTCTGACATTCGTGATTTGACTAGAGATAAAAACAAATATAAGGATTCATTTGGCTATCCCTTAATAGGATGTGGAAGACGAATAGAATCCTGTATGTACTCAGACAGTCACGTCTTATTATCATGGAAGATAAATATTTTTTACGAAAGTCATCCCTTGCAGAGATTGAGTGCTGAGATCCGAACATTGCCGTGATGCCTTTCTGAGTGCCAGTTCCCCTCGTTATATCACACGCAACCACTCGTTAAATGAAGAACAGGGGACAGTTCGAGTGATGCAACACCTGCACAGGGTCACGTTCCCAATGACTCATGGAAAAAGGGTCACATTAGCGTGTCCATCAAAAAGAGGGCCTCACGCCAAGCAAACTTATCCAGGAGACCACAGCTCTCTCTCTCCAGAACGCGTATAGAGATACGTCAAGTTTGAATTAAAGCCTTCCTATTTTTACCTTCCATCTCGTACAGTACCAACAGCTCACAGTAATGGTTCTGTAAGATGTAGGGATGCATTGTTTACTGCCAGAATGTGTAAGAGTACTTCAAATAGTAATGCATAGAGGCAGATAGCTCCTCAACTTATTAGTTTTTTATGAGGTAGAATGATTGAGGATTCAGCAACACGTCTCAGTCAGCTTAAAATTGCTAAGAACTTTAGCATTCTCGTGGGTGCGAGAAAAATCAGACGCATGACTTAGAGATGTGAACGAAAGAAAAGAAAGAAAGAAAGAAACTTTATTTTCAATCAAGTATAGAGCACAAAAACATTGTATTTTTAAGTTTAAACCACAGCATCTTACGACTAGTGTCAATGCTCCACCGACTATTCCCATCCCTCGTGCTGCAACTTGAAGTCGAGGCTCGTAGGAACGCTTCATGGGTTTGATGAAGGTCTAACTCCTAACGTCCTGCGTTGAAGCCGACCAATGCAGCCACAGGACTTGAACTTGGGTCTTCCCGTATCGCATTGCGGGACACCCGAGTTAAAATACCCTCACAGTCGTGATCAGTTTTTGCCTGATCAACGGTTGAGGACATACACGTCCTACCTGCTGTGACGCAGGGTATTCGAAGTTACACTTTCATCATCAAGCTCATGAAGCTCCCCTACGAGCTTCTTTTTTAAGTTTCAGCTCAGAGGACAGGAATAAGCGATACGAACATCATCACTAGTCTAAATCCGTTAGCTTTAAGAGTTGAAAACCCGATTCTATGCATTGTAAATTTATTCTGTACCTTGTGATATATGATAAATTAAGTGGATTCGTTTCATTTTTGTGACACTGTTCTTCCAATCAGCCTCTTTGTGAGAGAGCTACTGAATACGCTGCTTGCAGTCATCGCACTCGTTTGTTTTTTGGTTGTTTCTTCTTTCTGCTAATAGCGTCGGTCTAAATTTTTAATCCCTAGCTTGGTAAATTGTTTGATCATCCTAGAATTTCACTAAGTTTATATGTTAATGCCCTTTCGAGTACAGAGACAATAATTTATAGTCGTCCAATTTTTGGTTAATATTTACACAACTATTTATATTTTCAGCAAATAACTATAGAAAAAGAATGTTTCAACCTCTTATCCTGCGAAATTCATTGTTGAGAATGGCTTCAATTTTAAGAAGTTTGAATTTAATATTTTTTAAATGTTCTTCTTCGCCACTTTCATTTATTTTTTGTTTCGAAAATAGATTCTCCAAGCATGTTTACTGTACATATACTATAAAAAATATAATAGCAGTAAGGGGATTATTATTAAAAGTCTTGTGTAAGTAGAAGAACAATGTACTGGAAAACTATGCAATGTGATGGGAAAAAGTAAAAACCAACTGTATATGTACGCTTGTAAAATGCAAGAACATACAGAAGTCCTAATTTTGCAATCTTTCCCAAGCAAAAGAGGACGACATACTTCTACACTTTCAATAGAAGTTCAGTTTGTAAGTAAGATAAACTTTTTTGACTCGCTGACCTTAAGATTTATAAAATTTCTTAAAATTTTCAGTTGCCTCCAAAGTCATAAACTGTTCTCAACATATAAAAAATAACGTACAAAGCAAGCAAACATGGTCCTGACATTGAAAGCATCAAGAACGCTACTAAGACAAGGCTGTTATCCTGATCCCCCTATGACTGCCAGAGTATGCAAATAACATCCATTTGGACTCAAACAAATTTCTCGCAATGATCTCAGATGCAATACTCCAGCTGTTGGGCTCCAGCCATCTAGTCTTGATGCAGAGGTTGAAAACATTCATCAGAGCTGTGGAGCCACACTTGGAATAGAGGGAAGGAATAATTGGAGTCGGGGTTAGACTTTCTAAAAATTCATAAGTTCGAGTTGAAGGATTGAACTTCCAACTCCACAGCCTGGTGTTCATTCAGGTACTGGAAGTGCCCTGCAGTTAAGATTAATCATTCTTCAGTGTGTGAAGCTGATTTTATGCATGAGCTTCAAGCATTGGTTTTAAATAAAATATATTTCCGGAAGATAGTATTCGTAGATTAGGGTAACTGATTTTTCACTTAAGACCTCTCTATGTTTTTATTATACATATGTTGTCTCTTATGATTCCTTGGTGATTTTTATCATAAATGGTACTCGACAAAATTCAGCAGGGCATGAATACGTTATTGCATGATATCGCCCTTCTGAAATGATACTGATTTCACTGCATGACGCTGAAATGAAACAACCCGTTAAGATTACAACCAAACACCCCGACTGGATGCACCCATATAAAGTAACTCGCAGACTCCGTACGGACTATACAGACATAGCTTACGTAACTGTCCCTTTATCGGAAAATTAGCGTGCCTTCCTGGGCATCATCTCTCACTTTCGCTGGCCTGGGCACTATAATCTTAGGACACGTCTGGCCGCTCGAAGGTCTCCAGTCAGAGCTACTCACGATCACGAGGAGATAGCGGACTCACATATAAAGAGAACGCAAGAATATGCAACACTGAATATCCTTGCGAGTTGCAGCGTTTAATCATCTAATAATACAATAAGCATTTGATTGTCATACTTTTCTTCGAGTTCCATAAAATCTTCGTAGGGCATTTCCAATGCCGGAACAAAAAATGTGTTTACAAGAAAGGCCAATAATTAATGAATTAGTTGTATGAAGAAGCGTAATAAAGTACAGGGTGTCTATAAAGTCTCTTTACCATTTTAAAAAATTATTACAAATACAATCGATATGATATTTTATTTAGATTTATTTTATTATATTCAGTGTTTATTAAAGTTTTTAATCACATTTTGCATTAGTGTGTTTCAAGGATCCTGTTTGTAAAAGAGGTGCTGTTGAGACTTTATGAGAGACTTTTATAAGAGACTTTATGGACACCCTGTACATACCTTCGACAGATGCAAAGAGAAAAATTTCTCGTATTTCGCTACAAACTATGTAATTGGGAAGTAAAAACACTACATCTTTTTATAAAAGTTATTCCTTGGTTGATGTTTGAACAGTAGCAGCTGGATATTTACAGCTGTCGTCTACATTCTCCTCCAATGCTGCGTAGAGCTTCCCAAAAGCACTTCATCTACGTTTGGTCTTCCCGAATTTAAACGGAAAGGGCAGTGAGTGGAGGGAAGCATCTCCAGGCAAGTCAGTTCACTCGCATCATGATCGATTGTTCAATCCATGAATCGTTCATTGAGTCTATTCGGGCAGGGAGTCTGCGCTTCTTCCCTGGCTGTGTGCGCCCATTAAAAACTTCGGTTCTTTGCCTCCCATTTGTCTTCCGTGAAGTGTTTTGCTCTCTGGCTCCTAAAGGAGAACTTTCTCCGTTTCAAAAGAGGCTTCGTCATTTAGAGGTCACGATTCTCCTGCACGGCATCCATTATGTCGGGGCGCATTCCTGACCGCCGCCTCGCTGCTGTAGAACGCTGTTTACTTCACATGTTGGTGCAGTGAATAGAATATGGGCACAGAAACGAACTGTTTGGTTCATGGTTACGTTGTTACTAAAGTCCCATGCTGTTGAAAGAAAAAGTATCAATCATGTACAAGCACCTCAATCACGCACATGTATTTCGGTCAAACACCCGCAACGCAGTCTACATAGGCCCCAGGAGTTAAGAAGGGTATAGAATTAGTACTTTATAATACTGAGGGTTGCTTATCACACATTTGTCAAGACGATTTTTTACCGTGTCACCGCGCCAGGAGAAATGATATTTTCGTGTAGCTGGTTCCAGGTTTCGATAATTTTAACTGAAAAGAAGTTTAGAGCCTGAGATATGTTGAAGTTTATTATCATTAATTTTTGACAGTTTTTTCTGGTTCGCACGTTTTCGTCTCTGGTATAAAGACGATCCAGGTCAACATCGTTACGGTAATTTGGTGAATTGGTAGCTTATCTGAGAATAAATAGAGTCGTCGGACATTGATTGTAAAAACAAATCCTAACTCTATTTTTATTTTAAGGTATACGACTAGTCTCAACAACGTCTGTAGCCAAACAAACAGAAGGGAAGTTTTCTTCCTCTGATATTTTCTCTCTCATGGTCATGAAGGGCTAGAAAACGCTAACAACAAGTAAAACCGCGACTCAGATCTTTTCTGCCATGTGAATTTCCATTACCAGATGAAGCTCTTTTGCATAACCAAGATCAAAGACCCTCAGGTCTCTCTCACTCAACAGCCCACATTACAATGCATACGTGAGTGCTCATGAAAATCAATTCCCACTAGAATTTAAACTAATAGCAACACGGTTTGACTGCTCTAAATTGAACGCTGCACACTGTGTTACATGAATTAATTCTAAAACTACGTGTTTTAGAATCAGCGGATACGATTGAATATAGTGGTAAAATTATTCAAACGAAGACGAATATCACCAGCTTGGTCGACTGGTGAGCGAATCTGCTTGCGAGCGGAAAGACCCGGGTTCGAATCCCGATGCCGACATGGTTGACGCGGCTAGAAATACGGCATGGGACTTGGGTAAACAACCGAATAATTATCGAAGTAATTATCCGACCCAAGAATGGGCCAGAAGGTTCGTTCCTATAGCCTAATTCTATTCTATGTATATTCTATTCTATTCTATGTGAGTCCGGTCAACTGCAAAGCGCCGAGAAAAACCTCTCTGTGTCACCATTGATGAAGTTAGGCAATGTTGAGCAAAAACTGTTGACGATTTGATGCATATTAAGAGGATGAGCCAACTTAAAAAAGTTTTAAAATATGGAAAGGTATGGTGAATATTATCAAAAGAACCTGCAGTTACCAATTCGAGTCATATTCTTTTCTTTACCATATCGCTGGACTATATTATTTTTCTAACCATATTGCTGAGCTATATTCTTTTCCCAATCATGTCACTGGGCTATATTGGATTTATTATTATATACCTGGGTTATATACTAACAATGGAGTGGTATGATTTCCTCCTCCAAGAGGGGTCATGCAGTTGGGACTTCTGTTTCTTTGGACTCCCTAAATCCGATCATTCGAACCTACGGTGTGACCAGTAAGAACATCTAGATATTTTTTACTTCTGTTGATTCAAGAGAGAGGCTCCTTGACAATAAATGCCCGTAAGCTTATGAATGCCTCGACAGGCACTGCAATGCCAGCAAAAGCACTTGACGCAAGGATCACGGTCAAGAGATGTATTTACCAGGCACACCGTCTGCAGTTCAAAAATACAGTATTTTCGCAAGTTTTGGTAAGATTGTGTTTAATGTACAATGGAATTAATGAAGCTATTGAACCTCAGTCTTATTTGAGAATGGTTAGAAAATAGTGGAACGTCAGCTGTGTGCACTCTTAACGAAAATGTATTCTGCATTTTGAATTTTTGCGCTTTGCTAGATGATTGTAGTCTTGCTTGAAGGCTGATTGCCTGTCTGCAGACGGTGGAGATCTGTCCATCATGAGGTCTTCGAGCTCCAGGAAAATGTATGGGTTGGGTTTGGAAGGACTGGTATGGAGGAACAGAATAATTATATAGTCACCTAAGTTCCTACGTATTATTCAATTCAGAAAGATATGAAAAAACTCTAATGGCATGCCAAGATCCCTCCAAATGTGGCGTTGGGCTTACCCTCGCGAAAGGAAAACCAATAAATAAGATGAACACTAAGGTTATTCTCAATCCAGTCACAGCTGTGAGGTAGGTCCGAAAGAGAGGAGCATTATGTTCACTTAATTTAGAAGGGATTACTTCTAAATGAATCCTATAACATACAGTATTTATTAAATTTTTGTGTCCTTGTTTACAAAACCGCAAATACCATTGTCTGAAATCTTGAACTACCTTCAAGACATTTGCTTGAAAAAATAATTAACTTTTACTGTTTCCTTGAGTCAGAACTTTCTGCACGCTTGCTATCATAGTTTTATCAACAAGATACTGTGACACAACTCTACAGAGAGCTTATTCAGTAGCTAAATTGAAATCATTTTGTTGGAAACACTCGCTTCAATATTTTCCAGACTTCATGCTTCACTGTTTCCCCATGGCGAGCCAACTGACGAGCTTTTGTATGCAAAGCAAACTCAAACATTTACTTCTGTGATCACTGAAGCTTGAAATTTTCATGTGATGTTTGAGATTATCATAAGATATACCGAAGAAAGTGCGAACACAACGACATACATGCTAGAAACAAATGCAAGAAATTTATTCAAAGAGTTAAAGAAGTTGACAAAACTAGAGGTGAAATGTCAACTAATGCACGGTTTTTTCGCGCTTTGAAGAGATCAGATGTTTTGTTTGGCTCTTCTGGGATATAATTCAAGATATTTATGCTCAAATTAGGGAAGGCTTTTAGTTTTTTCATAACCCAACTTGATATTTGGTGTTTCCATAGAAGCTTTTATAATATACAGAGCATGAACAATCAATTGCGATAGTCTGGTACGAACATCAGGAGAACAGTATAATAAAATCACAATTAAAAGTTTGTACTTGCTTCCTGCTGCTTCTACAGCTCAATTAAACGATAGCCTCATTTACTGTAGTTCGACTTAGAAAAACTTCTATAAAATTTCCCACGAAAGGCTAATTGTTAAAGTGATAAGGCACGGCTCACCATACTACTTACAATGATACGAAAATAACTCCCTGATCACCACTCATAGCTTAACAATTCATGAGTAATTCAACGACTGGAGACCTGTAACAACAGAGCTTCATTTATAGAGCGTTTAGGTATTCCTAACGGTCGATTCAAGTCTGGTCTTAACTCTAGAGCGAGAAAGACCGAGAAGTTTCTTTCTCTGGGAGGAAAAAGATGTTGCTCTTCCTTCTCGGTTGTTCATGTGGCTTAAAGTCACAGTCGTACTACAAATATTTGAAAGTTTGTAAAGGATATTGCCACAGTTTCGCATTTTTCATTCATACCACACAGGGTCCATTTTATGAATATACAAGACTAGGGAAGAGAATATTTGAGCTGTCTTCCGTGAATTTACTCCTGAAAATGCTTATCTAATTTTCAAAATCAATGAACGAGATAACATGGGCTACTAAATTTAATTTTACGCCTGACAAAATTAAATGTTAACTCGGAGCCAAATGACACTATTTGCTTGTTCATAATTTGAAACGAAAGTGAGAGCTGCCAATATCTATGTTTCATAATAATATTAGCTGTTTGAGAAATGCATTTCAGGGTGCAGTGAAGTTGTTCCATACATTCAGGAACAGGTTGAGCAAAGTGTAACTAACATGATACACTCGGTATCGACTTCGCCACCCCGTAGTTAGGATACCAGGTGTCAGGGAATGAATATCCATAACGTTGCCGAAAATTTAAGTTACTATACTTGTACGTACATCTCCAAAACAAATGAAATTTGAAAATCGTGTGTATTTTTGTACGATGAGTTCAAACTTAAAATCTTAGTGCAGAAAAACTAAAGCATGAACGTTCTATTAATCAAAATGTTGATGTAAGATGTCATAAAAAATATTTGACACAAATAAAAGGTAACTTTGAAATGAAAGCAAACTGTTGTTAAAATTTCTAGAAAAAACTGGAATGAAAAAAACGATCTAGAAAATTCTGGATAAATCTCCGAAGTTGGTTGAGGTAAAAGATGCTCTCATTTATTGCTTGGCTTCGAAGTCTAAAAAATTATCAAAACGCACCGAAGGATAGTGTTGCACTTCTCAGTAGAGGTTTGGGCTATAGGAAAATGTTAATTAAACTAAAAATACTAATTTCAATCACTGGTGACACGATTCGTCGGCTCAAATCTTATCAATCAACTGTTCTTCGTTCTCTATGTCGTGTTTATTTGGGGCTTCGAAAACTAGTCCATGTAGTCCCAGGTGAGAAGGTAGGTCAAGTTTTTCCTTTTGTTTACAATCTGTACAGCCTGCAAAAGAAAGGGAATTTCAAATACAATTAACTGTTAGTCGACCTCGTTCTAGGCGCTCATTTGAAATTTCAGAACACATGGTCAGAAATATTGTCTGCAAAGGAAAAACGAACCCTCGAATGACTCAATATGAACTTCAGATTTTGAAGGTGCTGAATGGTTTACAAGGACACAATTAGAAAATTATTCGAGATAAAACGCTCCGATCTAGAACACAAAGAAAGACAACTTGGTTGAAACCTATTCACGTTAAAATTCGTTTCAAATTTTCCAATGTTAATTTGGAGAAACCTGCAAAATTTTGGGACACTGCTATGATCTGACGATACGAAGATTGAGTTATTTGGCCAAAATAGTGTTAGTCGCGTTTGTAGAGAAAAGACTGCGAATCATCCCAAGAATATCATCTCAAGTAGAAAGTTTAGTGGAGGCAGCATAATGACATTCTTCCTTCTGCGGGCAGTGGCTAACATCATATTATTGAAGGCACAATGAATGGCGCGATGTATCGCAAGATTTTTGACGATAATATCTTGGTGTCTGCAAAGGACTTGAGGGCGTTTCAGGATCATTCGATCAAGGACACATCATCGTGGTTCCAACGAAATAAAATACTGGTAATTCAGTGTCAAGTCAGTGACCAGACCTGAACTCCATTGAAAACCTCTGACTACAATGTAAACTAAAAGTTCAGAAAAGAGACCTAAGAAATTGAACGCATCTTAAAAGAGTGCGTCAAAAAAAAGTGGTCAAAGATGTCTTCACATGTTGGTAAGAACCTTATAAATATTTAATTATTATAAGCGGTAGGTAATAACAAACAAAGGCCACACCTCGAAGTACTAGTTGGTTTTTAAACGTGTGTTTGATATTTTTTAGAATGTTACTGCAACATTTTTTATTATAATACTTGAGCAATTTTTCTGCATTGCTATTTAAATTTGAATTCGACATGCAAAATTACACAAGTTGTTCAAATATGATCAGTTTTTGAGTCTTATAAGTGTAGCAATTGAAACTTTTGGTAACGTGATAGATGTTTATTGGACTCACTGTACATAACTAGTGATGCACTGACACTCATTTATATTTTGCTTGCCTCGGATGCAGAGCGAAAGTAACACAATTTAGTGGACTAATCGCTGCCTCAAATTTTCCTGGAGTGAAAGCAGCACGTCTCACAATGACTAGTGATTTAATAAGCACAATTAAAGAATCAGTCTCCTCTATTGTATTAATTCTCATCTTCAAAGTAACTTTCACTGAAGATGTCAGAGTGAAGAGCTTTCACGAACTCATGTGGTTTAGGAACGTGATGAAGAAATGAGCAAAGCTGCATCATTTGAAAAGGTCTCCTATCACCGAGATGAGATGCCGTTGTAAGAGCTTCTGTTGTTTCTGCCCTTGCTGCAGAGTTATTCAGGACTCTACATTACCTCGGCACTGTTGTTTCAGCTGTGATGTATGGAGACACAGTGAAGCACCGCCTGGAAAACGAGAAGAACTGATACATTCATTCGCTTAGTGTTGACATTAATAATCATGTGATTCCGTGTTTGGTTCATTCATGGTCCATACTTTCAATCTGGAATCGCAATATATGTTCTCAAGGTAAAGACCAAACCAAATAAAACCTAACCTAACCTAACCTAAGCCGAGGCAAGGTTCATTTAGTTAATAGTGTACGTGAATATTGGAAATTATTGAATATTTTTCTAGCCAACTAATGCAATCCTTCCCCCTAAACTATGTATAAAAATGTAAATAATACTGTACATCAAACTCAATTATAAACTGATAAATATATATATGTATATATATATATATTATTAGTATAGATTATGTCACATATTGTTAGACAAAAAAATTTATTTTAGTACAACCAGAAACATTTTTATGTTTCTGTACTGTTATCATATCATCGATTCAAGTGTAATAATCTTCAATTGATGCAAATTTTAGCCCCCATTAATTGCCCAGTTTAACTTTTGAGTCTAATTGCCTCCAATTTTGGCTAATTTCTCTCGAATAAACAGTTACTAACAAATATCTTTCAAGCTTAGCCTCAAAGTTAGACTACCTAAATTACGCTGACGGTTGTTTCTTAATAAACCTCGTTTTTTGCAATCCAGCCAACCGCATAGCACTCCGTTCAACGAATGGACATAAATAATTACGGAATATAAATTATAGAAACAGAGCTGTTGCCTGTTTTCTGATAAGGTAGGAATTAGTTATGAAGTCAGCTAAGAGGTATATTTTTAATATTAACCCTTTAGCGACCAATTTGTTTTTCTAGTTTCTACATTTAAGCTCACAAAGACCGTCTGTACACTGATGCAATGAAGCACGCCGAGAGCCAGGCAGCCAAAAGAACGACGCTGTAACATGCCGAAGCGTTCAAACCTAGTAGCAACCTCATATTGCTCACTGTTTAATTATTAGAACAATTCTCCCAAAGACCGTGAAAGGCGACCGAATAGTCCACTTGGTCGCTAAAGGGTTAACTCAAAAATGCATCAGCGATACAACATTGTACTCAAAGATAGAGCCTCACAGGGCGCAGTTTCAATTACTAACAAGTTGGTCACCTCACATCTTCATATTCCCTTATTATAGCTCCTTGGGAACCTTTTTGTTCCAATTGAAATGGAAGATGAAGAGGTGCAAATTCAAAAAACGCAACAACAAGTGAACGAAGATCATGTTCATGGATATCATGTTTACATTTTTCTGATGAATGTTTCATGATCATTTCAAGACTTAGAATAGACGTTGAAACCGTTGTAATTATAATCAGTGTGCATTCCTAATATGTTCAATTTAATTATTGCTTTGTCTTGATAGATGACTTCATGTCGTCGACAGATCTCACTCGTGACCTGATGATTCTGTGTACACATCTCCCCCTCTGTTCTACTGTACACATCTCACCCTCTGTTCTACTGTACACATCTCACCCTCTGTTCTACTGTACACATCTCACCCTCTGTTCTACTGTACACATCTCACCCTCTGTTCTACTGTACACATCTCACCCTCTGTTCTACTGTACACATCTCACCCTCTGTTCTACTGTGTGCTGTTGAATAAGCATCCACAAACCTCCGTTATGCAATGTTTGTTTCTCATCGAAGCCAGCCATAAATGGATAGCTTTACAATAAATCCTGTGAAACCTTGCGTAAAATTAGTGTTACATTTTATTGAAAGACAAATAATGGAGAAATGGTGACTTTTCCCTTTTTACCAAGTTTAAATACTGTTTTATAAACTGTTTTAATTCTTCATTTGGGTACTCTGTGCTTGTAGATCTTAAATTAAGAAAATTTCAGACCGAAACTATACTCGAAATATTCTGTTTGCAACTGAGACAAAATAATTGTTTACTTCAAAAAGCAGGTTCGTGATGAGTCTTCCACCTACAAGTAACTTGTAAGAAATGAACAGAAAGTTCGGAGGTTTGGAAAGGTCACGTCTCTCAACTCCTGTGCTGAACATTTATGAGGAGTTACTATTTTTTATCCTAAAATTAAGTAATAGTCGTAGAAAAATGGCATGATACTAAAAAAGATACAAACATAAATTTTCAGGAAAACTGTCCATCATTTTTTTTATTTTATGCCCACGTGCGTCAAAAAGCCAAGAAGCGCTGGATGATTTATTAGTTGTCTACCTTTACCGCTTTTAACAACGTTGCAAAAAGTCAGTCTGCAGCCCCTGATTATTACTCACACTGAAGGTATAGTGATTACATCAGAGCCGTCGCAGTTCAGAAAGAAGAATGACGACTAGTCGTTGAGATGGAGCCGTCTGTCCATGTAGGAGTCTAGGGCTTTGAATCAAGCGACGACCGCTCGTGCTGTTGCTTCCGGCACGTATTTCCAGTGGCAGTCAAACAAATTTGCATGTCGTCCGAGGATAAGGAATTTTTGCTCATTATTCAAAAGCGCAGGTAAACTGACACACGCCTTATGAAGGAAAGTCTTGCACGCTTAAATAAAATATTTTAAAAGCAGTTGTGGAGTCAAGTGCATCAATACGAGCGCTTATATTAAAGAATTTTCATTTTTGCGCGCCATTAAACTTACTATCTCCATGAATATAAATTTATCGTAACAATGAAGCCAAGAGCTAGAATGTTTAATTGGAAAAAGATAGAGCTGCGTGTTTTAGTTCTGAACACTACAAAAAGAACCGTCTGACAACTCATAAAAGCCCTAGCAGACTCTACATTCACCTAGGAAACTGTTGAAAAACTATTCTGCCGCTTAAATCTATATAAATCGACAGGACCTAATGGGCTAGTTTCATGAATACTCAACAAAAATCGCGAAATGATCACTGAACCCCTATAAAACATCTCCAATCAAACACTCACAACTGGAATTGTTTTCGTAATTCCAGATTCGAGTATCTAAAACTAGATATGGAAATTTTCTAACCGATACGAAGAATTTAGCTATTTCACAAATATAATCATATTATTTTGAAGAAATTAACCACAACTACAGCATCAAGAAACGATGGCCTCATTTATTGCAATCCAACTTAGTAATCTTCTTTAAAGTTTTCCACGGAAGATTAATGGTCAAGGTGTTAGCCATGACTTAGAAGACTACCTACAAGGATACGAAAATGACATAATATAAAAGAAAATATGCAACACTGACTCTAAGCATACTGATGATACAAAAATGTTTTCAAAAATCACGAGATCTTAATCCTGCGAAACAGCTGCTTTCTTACGCAAGCACGCAAGTGCTGCTGCGTGTACGTAAAGATTGATGCTTCTGAATGAGTAAGACTATTATTCTTTCTCTTTATACCTTTTTATTCTCCTCTGCAGAGGTGCAGATAGAAGCAGTAATGGTAGCTGTCAGCAGACTTCTTTTACCGCTCCTACATAAATCCTAATCGGGTGCCAGCGTTTGCTTGATATCTGACTGCATCATAAGCACTCAAGAAAGAGTCGTTTGGCTCCTTCCTGTCTCTAAATTCTGTTCCATTCCATACTCTATTTTCTATATTTTACACATTCTACGTTGTGTGTTCTACATTCCATGTTCTATATGCTAGATTCTATATTCTACATTATACATTCTACGTTTTGCATTGTATTTTTTATATTCTATTTTCTAAATCCTAATTTCTACGTTGCACATTCGACATTTTATATTTCTTATATTTTCTGATATCCTCCCAAGTGTCTGAGAGTTAGAACAAAAAAAGAAGCGACTTTCAGTTGAATTGCCGCTGCTGTAGTGCTCGCTTAAAACACATTATTTAAGTGCAGCTTAAGCATTCAGAGGTGAAGGCCTGGATCAAAGATAGTAACTGCGAAAGCAAGCTGAAGTTCTCACGTTTTTATTGTCGCTAAAATAATCGCTTCAACACAGATCTGTATGTGTACACCTAATTTGTCTAGAATATCTAAAAAAGTAACTTCTTTCAGAATGAACATTTGATGCTTTTCGAGTATTAATTTTAATAGCAGGTGTCGACCCATTCTCTCAGCCTTAACATGTAAAGCTGGTTGAATGAAACAAACAAATAGCCTGGGAAAACTCGTCCCAAAATTAACTGAGAGGTCAAAAACTAATCTTACAGCATGAGAAAAAAAATTCTTCACCGTAAATGGAAAGCTTAGAAACTGTTTTAAATTACGTATTTAAATTTATGTTTAGAACTGGTAGGAAGAGCATAAGAGCAGTGAGAGCATGACTTGCTCGAGCATCACCGACCAAGGCTTGCCAAAGAACAAGGTCGTGCAGGAGAGAAGAATTGAACTAATGACCAGTGAAAAAAAGTGTCCTTTTCGGTTTTCTTTCTGGGTTCCGTGCAGTACGTGACCCATAGCTGAAATGTGACCCTTCATGTGGTCCGTGGATTCATTTTGCTCATAATTAAAATTATCATACTTAAGATCATAATTTGAAGGTTTCATTACGTTCTTAGTAAAATATTAACATTTACAGGGTGCGGCAACACAATTTCCTTTTTTAAGGGAAGTTCCTTCCAAAAAAAGGGAAGTTATGTTGTCGCACTGAGTATTTGCTACATTGTTGACGAGGTTGTCCTAGCAACTAGTGACATGGTTTTCTTTTAATATTTTTACAAAAGAAACGATGAGTAAACACTCACAGTTTAAAATCAGTGACTTGAAATGAATTGCGGTCATTTTCATCACATTGAAAGTATATTCTCATTTTTCTTTTTTTTCGGCTCGAATATTTGTTTTTATTTCGTTAAATTACATCATTAAAACATTAAGTGCAAGTTATCCTTAAATTATATTTTTTAAATTATTGAAATAACTAAAATGATTCAAAAGCCTTCCTCAAATGCGCTAATAAAAATTGTTATAGGAACCTAATGTAATCAACTGCTGGACGAGTGAACTGAGAAACCTCTCCTTTTGTAATTAATCTACACCTGAACAAAGTACCCGACTGAACACTCACTACCGTGAAAAAAGTAATCTATTAAAGTATCACCAGCCGGAAGGTGCCTGGCTAAAGCATGGGATGGAACCAAGTAATTGGTTTGAGGCTAGAGCCTAGATGAATTTTTTGTGAGCAATAATCACAATCTATGTACCTATCCCTACCTTACCCAGAATAGTCCAGCTGTGTGTCATCATTCTAAACTAAATGACATTGTTATCAGTTACTAAACTGTGTGAATTGTTTGTTTATCCATCAGTGAGTTCAAGCAAATAACTTCGTGTGTCTCTCACCAAGGGTAAATAGACTCAATAAACTGACCCCTTTACTTTTAAGCAATTAAAAGCAGTACGTAGTTTAACTTGTACGATTAACACGTAATTTGATTGGCCCACACTCTTTCAGCACTTTTTTTGCATGTGTTACCAAAATTGTTTTGCAAACAGCCAAATTATCAGCGAATTGTTCCTCTTCTTCATAACATTTATCATACATGTACTTCTTAACTAGTTTGAAAACACAAAAAAATAACGTACGTTAGAATTGCTAGAACGACTTATGTCACATGAAAAAGCGTTACTATTATTCAACTGGTTTTTCCCTCCATTCGGAACAAAACAGTCTACTACGGTGTGTTCTCTTAAATTTTACAATTAATTATCATTTTAAATTTAAGTTGAATTTCTCGAAAAAAATTCTGTTTTAACTTTTCCTGTTATTATTTGCATTCATGCAGGCACCTTGTACCTGTGAATGTAAATCCAAACGTAATTCTAATACAAAATATCCACGAATATTACTTTAACCTTTTCGAATACCTCCAAACCTCAATGCTTTTGAGACTCGCCGTTCAAATTTATATCTCAAGTTTATGGAAGCAAAACCAATACCTGGAGAGATCACCTGTGCGACAAGGTCACAGGAAAATCAGTTTTATAGGCTGCTCTTGCACTTAAATGCAGTTATACGAGCTGCCTTGACACCGAGGTGGCTGGACAAGGTGAGCGACTGTCGTAGCGACGACACAAGCAAGATGCTCGCTTCATGTTTTTATGTTATTGTAATGTGGTCCCCACGGTATTAATTATTGCATCCTTATTCAGATTTCTTCCACCAGTGTAAAATGAATTATGTTCGGTAGCGAGTAACATTATTAATATTTTTTTTCATGTAATTGTTTGTGTCTTACGGTTCGTTGAAAGTAATAGTTTCTCAGAAAATTCAGCGAATTACTTACATATATCTGCGATTATTTAATAAGAAAAAAGTAAGTACTCTTTAACTTTCAACGTACAGTCAATTGTAATGAAGAAATTCTGTGTAGGGCTGTTTAAAAAATTTACGACGTGGGTAATGCATGTATTCTAAAATGCTTACAATTTTCTTTCCGTCTAGGAGTTTTTTGTGCAGCGAGTCTTCGCTGATAATTTGATTCGAAGTTACTGCTGAGGGAATCTATTAATGAGTGGAGTATTCAAGAAAGAATCAGTGGAGTATTCAGGAAAGAATGAGTAGAGTATTCAGGTAAGAATGAGTGAATATTCAGGAAAGAATGAGTGGAGTATTCAGGAAAGAATGAGTGGAGTATTCAGGAAAGAATGAGTGGCGTATTCAGGAAAGAATGAGTGGAGTATTCAGGAAAGAATGAGTGGAGTATTCAGCAAAGAATGAGTGGAGTATTCAGCAAAGAATGAGTGGAGTATTCAGGAAAGAATGAGTGGAGTATTCAGCAAAGAATGAGTGGAGTATTCAGGAAAGAATGAGTGGAGTATTCAGGAAAGAATGAGTGGAGTACTCAGGAAAGAATGAGTAGAGTATTCAGGAAAGAATGAGTGGAGTATTCAGGAAAGAACGAGTGGCGTATTCAGGAAAGAATGAGTGGCGTATTCAGGAAAGAATGAGTGGAGTATTCCGGAAGGAAACGTAGTTCATTTTCTACCAATATCTTACCTTCAAAACATTAGGATGGGAATACTATGTAATACACCCGTGTGCCTGTGTGGCACAATCCAACACCGGGTATAAGCCCAGTATTTTAACCCATGTACTTGGACTGTCAACTTCATAATCATAGTGACTGCTATTGGTAATTAGTATTCGTCAATACATTCTCCATAAATATTCGCCGGAGAACTGTATTATAAAAAGCACCAAAAAATGGAATCAGCACAATTAGGGAAATAACAACTTAGAATATTAAAACTGCATTCAAACGAGGAAACGGCTCATATTGGATATATCTACAAAACTAGTGAATACTGTTAAATCAATTTATGGTTTCTAAACATTTTGTATTCCTACAAATATTTTTCTATAAACTTTCTTCCATACAAACTGTAATGCAAGTTTCTATCATACTTATCTTAGAGGTGAGTGACGAGCAGCAGTCGTGAGTGAAGTCTTTAGAGTGGCTACGTACTGTAAAGCAAATGACAAGGAGCGGTGGGGAGTGAAGTCTTCAGAGTGCCTGCGTACTGTAAAGTAAATGACAAGCAGTGGTGGGGAGGGAAGTCGTTAGAGTGGCTACGTACTGTAAAGCAGATGACAAGCAGCGGTGGGGAGTAAAGTCTTCAGAGTGCCTGCGTACTGTAAAGTAAATGACAAGCAGTGGTGGGGAGTGAAGTCTTTAGAGTGGCTACGTACTGTAAAGTAAATGACAAGCAGTGGTGGGGAGTGAAGTCTTTAGAGTGGCTACGTACTGTAAAGTAAATGACAAGCAGCGGTGGGGAGTGAAGTCTTCAGAGTGCCAGCGTACTGTAAAGTAAATGACAAGCAGTGGAGGTCAGGGAAGTATTCAGAGTGCTTACTTACCATTAATGTGGAGGACGAGCAGTAGTAATGCGTGGACTAATGAGAGTTTCAACTTGCCAGAAAACTGAGCGGTTGTTGTGAGTGTTGAGAGGAATGCTAGTAAACGTGAAAGCGAATAGCGATCGGGGGCTTGAAGTAGAGGGATTTTACTCTGCATTAGTCATTAATGGGGAGGAATCTTCCATGAGTCCGTGCAGTCTAGTAGGGTTAGACGTATGTCAAATTGTGTTGGACTGTGCATGATATAGCAAATGTTATCCAAGGATTCAGTAGGACATTAATACACTTGAGGCACAACTTTCGTCTCATGATGGTGTGTAGAAAAAGAGAACTAGTTTTATAATTTACTATTCTAATTCAAAAATTGATTTCATATGAATATGTTCGAATGAATACAATAATTCCATTACCAAATATTCATGCCATTGCAATAGGGTTGTACTAGTATCATAGGATCCAGGGATAGGTATGTCCGAGTCAATAATATGAGTTACTTGTGAAAAACAAATAGGCAAATAAATTTTATTTCCAATGGAACATACAGTACATGAAATGTCCTCGGGTTATCAACACTTAATGCTAACACCTTCAGACTTGTGATGGTGCTCCAAGTGACTATTGCCGTCCTTCTGTGTTGAGACTTGAGGTAAACGCTCGTTGGGAGGCTAGATGAGCTGGATAATGAAGAAATAGTCCACCTGGTCTCTTGCGTTGCAATCAGGATAAATTCGAGAGTGGCAATTAGACTCAAACCATGGGCCATTTCCAGCACAAGCTGCTGACCATTCGACCACTGTAACAGTAGATTGCTAATGTGCATCAGTGATACTACCAGTAACTGTGATTATGATACAGTAATATTTACTCCTATGCTTCAGGTGAAAATTATATTCAAACGTCCTAATGAACGTTTTCTGCGTAGGAGTACAATCTTCCAGAACGTAATGATTTATTTTTCTCCACCCTCACTGACTGACGTTATCTTGTGTTACTGACGAAGTGAATATTATTTACAGACTTCCCGGCCAGATAAAACGCGTCTGTCTGAACTTGACCCGCGCTTTCATGTTAATTCCTTCCTTCAAGTCGCGAAAATATTCAACTTTGATGCGCAAGAAACTGATCTTGGGCGTGCAATATTTTAGTCGTGTTTTGTTGCGAGAACGTCGGATCAAATTTTTGTGGGAGCATGAGATTATAACGGCACTCCGACACCATGCGTTAGTTGAAACGTTCAAGTTACAAGGGAGATTGTGCACTGTATTCAGTCTCTTGTTGCAGACACCAAAGCATTTCCATACAAATTTGACTGGAGTTATGCAGCAATATCGCTGAGAGTTGACTCTTTCAGAACAGATATAGAACAGAGTCTACATTTACTTCAGAGCCATTTTAAGGGTATTAGGGTATTATTAGGCATTGTTAAGATGAACATTGATCACTTCCATAGCAGTAGTTGTTAGCTGCAATGGGACACTCCGTGTCTCGTAACGTCTTATTAGCTTATTCTAACATTCCCATTCCTACTCATTTCAGCACATAATAATTCTGGCGTAAAGGGTTGAATAGGTATTTAGAAACAGGTATTTAGAGTGATTAGAGGGTTAAGAAATATTTCCGATGTCCGAGTTAAATGTTAGAATAAAATTTAATGTCGTTTTGATGTCACCAAAGAATCTTACGGACTCGTATGTTACCAGTATTACTCTGTAGCGCAGAGATGTTGGAGGAATGAATAAAAAATTGAATAAACTCCATCACTCATGTTTAGTCGTCATCCATTTTTTATACATGGAACGTTCTTTTTTGCGATGGTTAAATTTTGCTACATGGCCAACTATTTTGTTATGCCCTGCAGATGAATGTATGGAGACGTCTGCCTGTGATGATGAGACTTCATTGAACGATGGACAGAATAAAATTGATAGGAAGAATTGATCAACTGAAGTGCTGTCAGCAGGCGCCCGTCAACACGTGTTGGCGTGTTGACGGGAGTCAGAGTTTGGAGCTCGGAAGCGTTCTCTTCGAAATTGTCAGCAACTGAACGAAAATTTTTAATAGGAAGCGTCAGACTCCCGCTGGCTGTTTGAATTTACATTCGGACAAAACAATAAAACATTTGACAAAGATGTATAGCTTCTTCTGATATCGACGGCCTTTGCTGTAATTCCTTTGCTTATCTATGATCGTATACGTGTGGCAGTGTAGGAGTGACGTTGTTTTCATTTTTAGCTCGCTGGGCGACAGTCAGGAACGTTTTTTACATGTGCTTCATAACACACACGTCTGAAGTAAATATTTGTGTAGTCCATAACATATAGAAGCATCCTCGATGGTGGTCAGACACTACACTTGTCTCTCGTTTACACCTGCAAGTAGAATTTACATTGAAAAATAGTATCATAAGGCACTCCCTGGTCTTGTGTATGAGATAACATACCTATGTTACTGACACATGTATAGAATAGAATAAAATAAGGCAATAGAAACGAACCGTTTGGTCCATTCTTGGGTTGATACGCAAGTCCACTACCATATTTGCCTTACTCTATGCACGTGAGGTACAACCTGCAAACGTGCTAATGTTCATTTTCTTTAAGATATAACCAATGACACTCTAAACTTGTTGTTGAATTACCGGTGATCTTTGTTCTTTAATAATAAATAAATAACAATTTTATTCACACGGCTATGAAGTTAGACTAATCTGCATTGTGAGTTTCAGTTCGTATACTTTTGCTAATATTGTTCAACCATTTTCATGCATCACTTATGTCATTTGTTTTGTAACACACTCAGTTAATATAATTCCTGAAACAACTGCATAAGCTTACTTTCGCACTGAAGTTAGTTCTTGGTTTAAAGTAACCGCTGTCCAGGAAGCATAAAATGAACAATTTAAGGTCAATTTTAAAATAATGCTTCACTCGTGGATTTTGCGCGTTATTTTGTGACATTTAACGAAAACAGCGATAGAACATCGCTGTCAACAGACCACACAGAAAACTTTGCGTGACAAGAGGCAGTCTTGGCAACACGGCAAGCCGCTGGATATTCACGAGCGTTCCAAGTATTCTACAATAAATTCATACAAAGCATTAAAAACATAACCTTAACGTCCAAAATAATTGAAGAATTTTTTGTGATTTTCTCTCAGGAGGAAGTTGGTGTCTATAGTCAGAAAGCACGTTTTGTGGTTTGAAATATTCTCCTTATTTTGTCGTGATTTCGGTTAGCGTTATGAGAATTTTCTTTACACCTTTTTCAATTTGTTTTCATCGACGTCTGCGTGTCTTAGCAGCAACTTCTGCCCCGTCCCATTATAATATTTCCCTCAGCAAAATACATGCTTTAAAAAATTCCCCTCTTTTGAATTTTTACTTCATCCTCATTTTTTTCCTTTGTGGCTATAGTATTACCGTACAGTTCTTTCTTCCTCCAATTCACTGTTTCCCCCAAACGAACAGCAGTGCGAGCAAAAGTCCCAGTCAGTACTCCCTTGTATCTTGAACTTTGCTTTTTCTCTAGACGAAAACGTCACGACTTTTGAAGGCAGTCTCGTAATTCAAAAGTTCCCTCATGTCTAGTTTCATTCTATTATGTTTGACGATGTAACAATTCCTATATCCACGTTATCTCGTACGTATTACTTCAACATTATGCTTACCGATTTCATTCCCATTTTCTCCAAATGTCATGCTCCTGCATTAATGTTCCAGTACATGCCTCTTAATAAACTCTACTTATACTGAATAAAAAGTCCCTCTCCAATAAGAAATCTTCTCTTCTAACAAAATAGTATTCATTTTACATACGTGGTATATGGGTATCGGAAATTTGTTTATTTCCCGGGAGATCTCTTGGAAAAACTTCCTTTTCTGTAAAAAAACAACCCCCTAAATCATAAAATTTAATTAACTCCAAAAATTAAAAACAAATGTCTATTTTTTGTACTTTCAAGGATAATAGAATCAGTTTGACAAAATGTTTACTCGACTTTCTTTGTAAATATTTTAAACGAATGCCTTTAATTTCATATATACGTATAATATTTTACTTTCATTTCATTTTTTTTGTTTTGTGTGCAGATTTTTTGCTCCTAACTCCGTTTTGTTTTATTAAACATACAAATATATCAGATCATTTTACTGTATCCTGAGATCTCACGTTGTAATTCATGTTAGTTTCGTTGAACGTTCAGAGAAAAAGCAACTTATTAACAGATCTTAAATGGCAGAAATAATTGTTAGACATTTTTAACATGTAGTTTCATTTTACACACATATGGATTTTACACACATTTGGATTCATTTTAGGGCTTGATAATTTTTTTCGAAATAGAGAACAAAAATTATAATTGTAAATAATTTTGTAGTAATCACAACTTACAATAGAATTTTCTCTCTAGATCAAAAGGGTAGCCAATTTATGACCGGAGATTACCCCTGAATATGTAGAAGGAAGCCTCTCAGTTCTCTCGCTTTTTGAAACGTGTTATCATCGCTTATTAACTCGATTATATGAGTTATAAAGTCGTATCCTACTTTAAATCCTAAGTCATATAAAGTCGTAAATCCCCTTAAGCCTCAAGCCGTCTAACATTGTGGGTGCCATACATACTTGAACCCCGTATCTGGGTCTCATGACACCTCCTATGGAGACTTACTTTAGTCTCACGGATAAATGAATGAACCTTCACAAAGGAAGACACTCACCATCAGGAGAACCGGTTGTTCAGTCGACAAACTGGGTCAACATGAACGAAATTTTCATGTTTGACCTTGATATGAATTTCAATCAAGTACAACTTGAAAATTTTAAAATTTTAGTTCCGAAATTTGAGCATTGGAATATCACTAAAAATTAATTTAGGGCATCGTTGTATTGATTTTGTTATATTAATTAAAGCTTGAAATCGTACGAGATTGCCTAAACTCAAATAGATGCTAATAGTATTTTTTGTAACACGTACGCCACGACCTAGCATCACAGCCCTGTATACAGCTTTAGAAAATGGTTATATTCTAACACACTCATCCCCTCGCAAAACACGAACGGTGTGACACGAGCTGCTTGTCAAACCTTCAATCACATTAGTGGATGAATAAGTGTACAGTCGACTTGGACAATGAAATTCATTGAAAGAAAGGGAATAAACAAGTGTACAGTTCAATTAGACAATGAAACTCAATGAAAGAAAGTGAATGAACAAGTGTACAGTTCAATTAGACAATGAATCTCAATGAAAGGAAGTGAATGAACAAGTGTACAGTGTAATTAGACAATGAAACTTAATGAAAGGAAGTGAATGAACAAGTGTACAGTCTAATTAGACAATGAAACTTAATGAAAGGAAGTGAATGAACGTGTACAGTCGAATTAGACAACAAGTTCCAGGGTATGACACATGTGTTACGTTCATGCACCGCACTTGTAAGCTAGGATGTCATGAATTTATGGTTTGAGAGACATTATACCACAGGTATATCATGGGTATGCAATCGTTGTTCATCACGAATCCTGTATTTCTGTGTACGAGTCATGCAATTATTGTATATCATGAGTAATATACGAGTAATTCTCGTGTACTGTAAGTCGTATAATTTCTGTGTGTATTGTGTACTAAAAATCAAATAGTTATTGTGTAACGTGAGTCAAGTAATTATTATGTACCAATTAATAAATGCAAGTTTGACTGTTACTTTTCCCTCTTCTTTCATACTTAAATCCTGCTCTGGTGCCTGTGCGTAATTGATGTCCGATGGCGCCGAACTTGAATAGAATATAGAATAGAATAGAATTAGGCTATAGGAACGAACCTTCTGGCCCATTCTTGGGTCGGATAATTACTTTGATAATTATTTGGTTGTAGACCCAAGTCCCATGCCGTATTTCTAGCTGCGTCAACCATGTCGGCAGCGGGATTCGAACCCGGGTCTTTCCGCTCGCAAGCAGATTCGCTCACCAGTCGACCAAGCTGGTGATAGTCGACCAAGCTGGTGCAACCCACAAATAAACAACTCCGCTCGTTCCTGTTACCACATTCTATTTCATTTTATTAATTGCTTGTCAGATCAGGAAGTTGAGATGGTTCTTTTCTGAATAAAATTCCGCCATGCTAGAAAGCATCATGGAGTGCAGTAAAATTAGATGCACCTAAGCTAACTTTGCTATCCCCACGCGTAAGCTAAGAAGGGTCTCATTTCTCTTATCATTGTCATAGCTAGTTTATGAGAGTGTATGCATGTTATCTCAATAAGGATTAAGAAATTTATTGATCCACTGATGCTAATAGACCCAATCTCTAGCTAATATACCATTATAATTTCTCATTTTCAATATCCATACGTATGGCACAAGAATTGAACATCTCTACTCTATTCCTCTTCTAAAATTCGTCGAAAAAGTCGTGCCTGAGTGACAATAATTTCAAAATATCAATGGTGGGCACAGGTATTGAAACCTTTATCAGCCTCGCACATAAAAATCCACCATACCATCTGTTAATAATCCCTTACACACCAAGAGACGGGAATTTGTGGAATACTATTCAAACATTCCTTCAAAATGTGCTCTTTAAGTGGCCAGATTATTGCAAGTACAACCACGCACGCAAACGGTACGATACAATTTATGAACTCGTTTAAATACCAGCATAGGCTTCACGCTTGACTGGACAATTGTACACATCAGGACACGGTTTGCCTTCATCACAGTTTTTATAACAATTCTAAGAGCGGAATAGCAGGTTTTACGACGCTGCGCGTTCATATTATGAAGGGAAATATCAGCAGTTCATCTTCAGGGAACATGTGTCGCAGTGTCGAGATGCAGTTTGTGGGGTCACCGATACACGCCAGATCCTAACGAAAAGACTTGGCCGTAACATTAAGGTTCGTGAGGGCAATCTGACGGAGAATTCGCGGTCTTTGGCCGTAAAATTATCATAAAGGGTCGTTCGCAAGGGCGGTCGCAACTCATGACCTTTTATCCTTGGTGGATCTGCGGTCCAACGCTGGATGCAGAACGCCTGCTCAAAATACACGAGTGTCCGAACGAATCTTAGGAAGCCTTGCTCTTTGCTAAAGTGAAAGAGTGGATATTCGATGAGATTTTCTTAAGCTTTATAGGTGAGGTTCAGCTTGTCGTGAACGCGAAGCTCCGACGTTACTCTAAAAAGCATTTGATAAAATATTAAAAGCAGATGAAATATTAAAAAGCCTCAGTGACCTTTGCCATTTCGTTTTCCAGAACAACGTATATGAAGATATTATAGCATTGTTCGATGATCAATTTTGCTTGACATAAACTCTGTGATTTCATTTACTTCTATGGTACAAAGCATAACTTTACTCTGTTCCTTGGAAGGGGAAAAATCAAGATCCTAATTAACTGAAGTGAACGTCTTGAGTTCCACTCAGGATCAGCAATGACAAAACTTCAAAAGTCATTTGCCGGCGCGCAAAATAGAAACAAACGTAGATAGAAAAGTAAAAAGTGACCAAGAAACTAAACAACGACAGAAGCTCGGGAAAAATAATTGAACTACTCATTAACTAAAAGAAACAGGTGGGTACTGACGTAATTTTTCCACACATATTTTGTCTTAAACAGGAATAGAGATTTTAAAATTTGAATTCCCGTAAGAGATTTTGTTCAGTTTGGATCTTGCCCTTTATGCAACTATATTGCACTCATCCACGCGGTCCCCAATTGTTGAATGCGAGTGTTGCATAGATCACCAGCGTGATAATTCCTACCTCGCTGTTCTGCGACAATGAAACCTAAAATAAGGGACGTTATCTCACTCACTCTGGTGTACAGCGTGCGTAATTCAACTGATACACCTGCGAAGTCTGTGTCACCGTACAAAGCTCATCATGAAAGAGGAATTGTACGTGTTAATTATTAGCAATAGTGTGTTATCTAGTACAACTGCAAAGTTGGTTTGTAAAGAACGTTGATGCAATAATGTTGATTTATATTTTTGCTAGTCATCCTAATTGTGATCAAAAATTGGTTGCAATTCTTTTTTCCTCCAAATTGGAACCAAAATATGGAAATTAAAGTACTAGGACATATATAAAGAAAAATTTTCTAGCTAAGCACTCCCGAATTTGAGTCTACAGGTGTAATTAACGAAGAAAATACTTTTTTCAAACATTGTTTTTTCTTAAGGTTTTCTCGGACATCTTCGAATCTTTTACAGATATTTTCACATCTTGATGGTCAAAAATCTATATAAAAAAAATGTATTGGATGTAAAAATGTATAAATTGAATTCATCACAATATTTTTGTAAGTACTGGTAGTATGATTTTTTGCTTCTATGTATGAAATTGTTATACCTAATACCCACGTTTCAAGTACCACTTATCTTTAAAGCTATGGTGTACAATACAATAAAAACGCCATTTGTGTAGGTTGTCATGGTTAACAACCGTGAACGAGCTTTTCGTGATATTGTGACATTATCTCACTAGAGATCCAGCAGCGCGATTTTTAGGAACAAACATTAGATGTAAAACGGAACGGCCTGACGAGTGACATCATTGACGTGAGTAACAACAGTATGAGTTCATATTACTATACTTCATGGTACCATTTTTTAATACTCATCAAAATTTCCTGATACAGTAAATAACAAATACTTTGATGTCACAAAGATGTTGAAAAATACGTGGGATCTCACCTAATTAATCAGACTGAACTCCACCATGACGACGCTAGTTCACTCGAAACCTGTACTCGTGAGCCCACTGTTTTCTCTGAGACACCATCACGGTATAATGACAGTGACATTAATGAATATGATGATCAATACTTGCGTAAAGGAATGAGCATTCTCAAGCTCAGCAATTTACTTCCAAAACATCTGGATCCTAGAAAACGTTCCGTGCATGTGTTGGTGTCATAAATTGTGTCCTTCCATTTGAAGTACAACTAAGAAATGAGAAATTAAATTCTTTTTTATTGTCGTCAAATTACAGTTTTGTTTTAAATTTTAAATAATATTAGTTTTCCATTATATTTTGTCCGTTCTTGGGTCTTTATTACTAATGAAAATTCAGCTAAAATGTACATGTGCTGTGAGATTTAATTAGATATAGGTTTACAATACTGGTATAATACCTGTAAGTCCTTTTCCTCCCATTCAGTTTTGCATGTGCCATAGATTAGAAATTATTGTCCACATTAGCATTAATAATAATTAGCGTACGTAGTTATGACCTTACTTCAACAGAAGTCACCTGTGCTCAGCTGGACTGAATATTATGAATTTTTCCTCACGAAATTTAGTTTTGATTATTCAACCAATTCATTGTTTCTCATACCTCGATGAAATATAAATCGTTCATAAAACATTTTGTCTCCGGATGTTGGGTTTGACATCTGCAAAGATAATTTTTGATATTGTAAAAAAAAGGTAAATAGTTACGTGTGCTTACTTTATTACAATTTCCGAGTTAGATAAGCCCTAAATGTTTCATGTTAAATGGCAAAAATAGTTCAGTGTACTCAAATTAATGTTTCTGAGCGAGGTGTAATACACTCTTTGTATTTCACATCTGTGGGGGCGTGCAGATTTTTGCTTTACCTTGCATCTCATCATTCTGATTAAATGTTGCATTGCAGCAAAATTTTTTGTTTAATAAGGTTTCCTTGATGCTTTAATAAGTTTAATGGATAGAAAATCCAGAAAATCCACGTATAGAGATCCGATTCTTGTCTTATTTGCTAATTTAGTAACATATGCCATTCTTGTGAAGTGTAGTTCTTTGTTACACATAAATGTGAAATAATAATAGTAACCCATATGGTAATTTTCAATGGTAAATTCAGAAAACCCCAAATTTAAACAATCAGGGAGTAGCAACAAATGGAAAACTGATACTGAACTTCAATTGTACCGATGTGCCAGTTGTTCTGTTTTTCTTGGAACACTCTCGTTATTTTACTGTTATATTCCTTAAAGGTGTGGCAAAAATGCATGAGTGCTTTCATTAGTTAATGTTTACAACATCCATCAGTAATTTTATGAATGAAAACGACTCTCGATAGGCCAAATTACTGCGACGCGTGCTACAAACTTCATTAATTTGTCAACTTGCTTAGTAAACTTATGAACCTCAATAATTCGTCTACTAGCTTATTAAGCTTATGGGCCTCAATAATTCGTCTAATAGCTTAGTAAATTTATGAACCTCAGTAATTTGTCATGTTATCTTACTAAACTTGTGAGCCGATATGCCGACCTTGCCCTTGTTCAACACATCCAACACTGGTATGTCTAAAAATATTTGTTCACAGGCCCAGAATCACGAACCAAAAACGAAGAAAAAATTATAAGCAAAAATTTCAACATGTTTAAAACCAAAAACTAATAATAACGATTATTTGAAACACTATTTATGTATAAAAATTACACTGTTTTACCTTGCAAATATTTCATTAAACCTCGACATTGTGGCTGTAGAACAACTCTCCTTCGTTGCAAGTAATTTTTTTCAATTTTACCGGGTAACTTCAAAACAACTGTGACGGAGCTATAAAGTCTTCAGTCGGGAAGTGAATGTTAGATCTTGTATAGATGGTGGGATATTAATTCTAGTCTGTATGAGCAGCGAGTGCAAATGAGAGCCAGAGCACTTCTCTCATCAAATTATTCAAACCTTGACCTGAAGGGTTCCCATCCTATGCTCTATCATGCAAGACAACCTTTCTTACCACTTTTGTTTGTCTCGCCTTTTGTACACAGCTCGAATAAATAGAATTTAATGCATTAGCCTCGGTTGATATTCCATCACAGTTGCTCACAATTGTCGCGGAATTAAACTCTCTAATCTTTTAGTATTATCGAAACACAAGTCGATGATCGAGTACAGATTTTTGTTACAGCCATTCGTTATTTAATACAGGGCGATGCATCCCGTGACAGCTACAGCTATTATGTATTATGGATATTAACAAAGTGTTTATGCAGGGTCTCTGCTGTTTAATTATTCCATTGCGTATAGAGTAATTTTATATTGTCCTTTCTAATCCCAACAGTAGACCTAATTTACTGAATTGCTGTGTAATAAACACGTTATTCATTCTAGCAAATTGTCGTACATCATTTGGAAAAACTATTCAATCAGTCATTGAAGAAGTTATTAGAAGAGGAAGTAATTTTTTTACTGTTTCCACATTAGTTTATTGAAGAGAGATAATTCTATTTGGCTTGCACAATGAATAATTGTTCGGATGTGATGGGGTAATTTTCATACATCTTGAAGTTATAACATGGGGGAAATTTCAACTTAAATTTTGCTGCCAGAAAAGTTTGGTGTTTATTTCCCTGCGAAGATTTTATATGATTTCAGTAGTAGATGCATTATCGTTAACTACCATTTACACTATCTTCAAATATTATTTTCTTGATTGTCAAATATCAACTAAATTATTGTCAAATATCATTCGCACAATTGGTAAACATCATTTATAATTCCGTTAAGCATCATTTACATCATTGTTATACATCAGTTTTATTATCCTTATGTACCAATCAAATTATCGTCAAATCGGGAACATCATCGTCAATCTGATCGTTTAGAGTCGCCTATAATTAACTTTTGCTTATTCGATAGTTTCCAAATAACTAAATTGTTCTGTAACGCTAGAAGAGGCGATGATGAGGCCTGCATGGCCTTTTTAGACTCGCTTAGTAAATTCAAGATTGGGGTTTCAAGTGCAGAGACCGTGGCGGTCACTCGAGGGACTAAAATCATCCTTTATGCTGGAAGAGCAACTTTTGGACGATTATAGCCCGATGGATGATAGCGTTGTTGTTCTAAAAAGACTCATTGCCATCAGAAATAAAGGTTCATGGAGGAGTTAACTTGGCCCTTCAGGATCCGCAAATGGTCGCGGGACTTCATCATGTTGCTACAAGAGGTCGGAGATCAATGTCCAGCCCACGTACAACAGACCCAGATCATCACACTGCTTCCAGATGCCTGCACAGAAGGGACGATGTATGATAGGTCCATCGTTTCGTGAGGTTATTGTCACACTTTGATGCGCACAGCACTCTGAAAGAGGGTAAATTTTAATATTACGCACCATAAGACACATTTCAGATCCTTCACAGTCCAGTTTCGAAGTTCCTTGGCAAACTGAAGTCTTTTCCCCAAATTGTTGCAACACACAATGCGCTTTCTGTTTGAAGAGCAATTGCACACGTGCAATATGTGTTAAGTCACAGGGCTTAATCCTGGGGTAAATAATTTAGAAACCTTTACAGAACTTACTACAGGGTGTCTCAAAAAAATGTACTCACCCTTTAACCGTTGCTAACATGCTGTCTTCTTTGTGTTGCAGGTGTGAGGTTCGAACCTTTGCGAACATGATTCTTTAATCACATTTAATCATGTTCGCAAAGGTTCAAACCTCACACCTGCAACACAAAGAAGACAGCATGTTAGCAACGGTTAAAGGGTGAGTACATTTTTTGAGACACCCTGTAGTTAACTGCTGCGTCGACCAACGCTGATGTTTCTTGACCAAACGTTTTCAACAGCCTCTGTTTCTCTCATGATGGATTTGGTGCCCGGCGCATTTGCTACTACATGGATCGGCTTCACAATCGTGTTTATAGCGTACAATCATTCTCTCTATAGCCCTCGTACCAATACTTCTTGTTGTAGAGATATCATGCGTTACTTTACTACTTTCAGAGAATGCAATCATGCGTCCTTCATCACACGGTGTAATGTATTTTCCATACATCTTCATTCGTACAGCTAGCATAGATATTTTAGGACAGTTATAACATCTAGACCATGTGGCTGCTACGTCCGACACTACAGAACGTTGGCATTCATTTTTTCTCCAAGTTAAACATTTCCTAAAAATACGGAAGGTAGAAACATGCTTTGTGTTAAACGTGAGTGGCTGATTTTTTTTTAGCCAGGCACAGTGTACAACTCAGTGAAAACTTGATAAATCCCAGTCCCAGTATCTTCACAATATATCATCCAAATATGTATATTCTATCTAAATTTCTTACTCTAAACTTTATTTACTATGAAAAGTCGTATTTATTAATTAGTTTCATTCTTAGTAATATTAGAGTGTTTGGACGGATACCGACACAAAAAAATTGTGCATTGTAATCAAGTTGATATATGACACATCCATTAACATTATGTTTTCAACTCCCTCATGATTTTATTTCTTATGAGCGAAAATATATTTCTTGATAATACAAAAACCTTCAGTTTTCATTGAACAGTACAATTTAATAAAAAGAGAAAGAAAGAGTTTATTCTAATACCGTTGTTACACAAAACATTCAACGTTGAGGTAAAATGACATTATCGTTAAGATCTCCAAGTAATAAAGTTGATAATACTACAAAAAAATAAAAAATAAAAGTGCGTAAAAATTGTAATAAGACGTTTGCTTTGAAAATGAATACTGTAGGTAATATATTGTGACAGTTTGAGTTCACAACGGTAAAGCGAAAATTTTGTAATTAATAGGAGAGGAGGGATGCAAGTTTTTAGGTTGGGATTTCTAATTTTCTGGACGATCGCTCAGTGTGATGAGCTTATAGTCTATGAAATTGAAAGCATTAACGTATTTAGCTGAGAACTTCATGGCATTCGATAAAATTAAAAGAGGCAAATCGGAGAAAGTTTATAACAGTAGTGAAGTGGTGCTCGGCTCGGAATTGTAATGCGCTAATCCCTAAATTGCGTCTCCACGCATCACTCGATTTTGTCCTACTTGCGATGCTAGACACCAGGTCACTACCAGTCAACATCAAAAAGCTTATCTAGCTTACTTACGATCCTCCACTACGAGCTTCCCCATTATTCGAGTCGTTAGCCACCTACATATGCTTTTGCTACACATTTCCCTGGTTCGAGAGTCTACGGAGCACTCGAATACTCCCGCTTGGGACATAAAAGGCCAGGAAAACTGACTGACACTCTGATTGTTTCCCAAAATTTCCACATCATCGCAACATATCCAAACGAGCCTCTACGTCAAGTCGCAGCTCAGAAGGGCAGGAGCAGTCGTTTGGAGTTTCATCACAAGTTTTAAGATCTTAGCATTAAGAACTTGAAACCCTCTGTAAATGTCATGTGCTCGTAATTGAAATAAATTTAGTTTCCTTATCCTTTTTGATGAACGGCGTTGCCTTATAATTCAGTATTCGTTCAGATTAAATCACACACGTACAATATTTTCTTTGACTAACAGTTTTCTTTTCTAAATTATGCTAAAACTGAGCCCTGACTTTCAGGTATCCGAGGTGATTATGGTGCTAACTTCCAATAATCTTGGCAATGAAATCCTTTCTATGCAAAGTACCCTAGTTTTCTCTAAAGTTCTAATTCGCACTAAATTCACATGGGTTCTGTACTTGTGGATTGTATCTAAACGGCGGTTTGAAATTGTTTACGCTGATTTAGATGGGGAAATGAACATCTCAAGTGCATACCTGAACGATAAGAACCAAAGCAAGAAACATTGAGTAGCAAACGAACAATCCCAAACCAATGATTATATAACATATAGAAGAGATCTTCATTTAGGGTCCTTCAGACGTTTTAACGTGCAGCCTAGAGGCTGGTTCCAATGTTAAAACATTTTTTCGATATTTGGGGTTGATTTATTTGAAGTTATGATCACATTTTGACGGAACTTTGCAAAACACATGATTCACTGCATCGTACATTAGTCAGAGCTTATTACATGCTCTACAGCGTCAGCAAGTGCACATAGTGAAACAGTGAACATCAAATTTCAGGTTTATTTAAAAAAAACTCGAGTTTCATATACATTAGTGTACAATATTGAAATAGCCTTATTCCTTAAGTGAGGACGATATCATAATTACATTTTAGATGTTCATCGCTTAACAACCATCCTTGTGTGAATTTATTTTGTATATTTTATATGTGTGTGTAACACTGTGATTCACACCATCGTTTTCCCAAAAATTCATCACTAGTAATAATATGGCAGGACCCATACATTGGATCCAATTGTCAAAATTTGTAGACTCCACTGAGCAAGGCCATAAAACTTCATGTACCTATTCGGTGGTTAATGTTCCACTCAATTTTTTTAGAAAATAACCCGCACCTCTAGCATCTGAGAATATTTTTCCGCCCGATATACAGAACATTTAGCTATTTTCGAGCAAATTTATTGATTGATGTCTCTCGATGGACCGAGTATAAAAGCATCTCTGTTAATGGCATTTTTAGTACGGGATTTGTTATTCATTGAAAAATAATAGTTCGAAAAACATTGTAAAATTAACGAAAAAAACGGTGAGATGAAATACAAGTAGGAATGGCTTGAAATTATGAATGTTATTGGTTATACTTTTCCCATAGTTCACAGATCTCGGGGTCTTAGCCACCGTGGTCGAGTGATCTGCGGCCCGTGTTCTGTATCGGGTCTCTGCTTCATGTAGAAAGACCGTGGGTTCGAACCCGGCCATGGACACGAGCTGTTTCTCGTACGCTGCGCCGTGCACTCAACCCGCTAAGCACTCAACTCCCCGCCCATGAAGACGCCCATCAACCTCCCGGGATCGTCGCATGGAGCTCACCATCGCCCTTACTCTTAGAATGTTAACCTTAAGAATTTGAAAAACCAATGTTCTAATGTCTATGTACTGTGTACTCGATTGGAAATAAAGATTGTTTGTTTGTTTGATTTCAATAATAGAAATAGTCATTAATTTTGGACAGCTATAGTATAAAATGTATTTGTTTTTTCCTTGTATTCGACTGGAATACAAGGAAAGTTCGACTGGAAAGCTGTATATATAGTCACGGCTCGTTGGGGTGGAAAAGTTTCCCAGTTTCTCGCCTCCAGCTCTCTAGTAACAATATGTACCACAGGGATTATTGTGCACTGCTGTGTCTGCAATCATATACCACGTCTGGCTAGAAATGATCCAAACAAACAACAAACAAACAACTTTATTTCCACTCAAATACACCGTACATAGACATTAGTCCATTGGTTTTTCAAATTCTTAAGGTTAACATTCTTAGAGTAAGGATGATGGTGAGCTCCATGCGACGATCCTGGGATGTGTCCATGGGCGGGGAGTTGAGGGCTTACCGATAAGTACGAGCTCACGGCGTGAAACGAGAAACAGCTCGTATTCATTGCCGGGTTTCGAACCCGAGGTCTGTCTGCCCGATGCAGAGACCTGATACCAAACACAGGCCGCAGAGCACTCGACCACGGTGGCTGGCTCGACCAGGGGTATTTCCAAACATGATTCTGTATTTTATGCATTTCGATATTTCAGCGACGAATTTTCAGAAGCATTATCTTTTTCTGTGTATAGTAGTTTCGTGCTAAATGGAATACTCAGCTCTGGAACGTTTGACTCCTGGATTTAATATAAAAAATTAGATAAAAACGTATTATACACAATAGTGCCTCTTAACTATCATATATAACGATAATTAATACAAATATTAATATATAAAGAAATATTATGAGAATACTTATTTTGGAGATATTACGCATTAGTCATTTGTTTATATAAACTGAATCAGTGTTTCTGGGTGACGTCATCAATGACTAACGTCATGAGGCAAAAGTTATTTGAGAATACGGACGGAATCGAGATTTGAGGACTAACTTACTAGGAATGTTTTCTAAGTCTAAGTTTATGTGGGTGAAGCCCAACTTTAACCATTGTAGTAGTTAGAAGGCTGGTTTCCGATGCTTATGCGAATTAGAAATATTTATTGCATCAATTTTAGCAGCAGCAGTGAATTGAATGTCTTTATTTTTCAGGAATGAAGAATTAAAGTAGTTGTGGTTGTGCTTAGAAACCAAGCGAATGATTACGAAAAAAAATGTTTACTTTCCTGAAATATTGCAAGACGGTGATTCATTTGCCTCTTGAAAGAAAATTTTCTGATGTGAAGACGGTAAATGGTTTTTAAAAACATAGATAAATTGCTTTTCAACTGATGGTCTAGCTTCTATTTTGTATTACTTTGTAACATGTTGTCAACACGAAGTTCATAGACCAATTTTATGTTGTTTGACAAGTTCAGAGCTTGAGTCTTCCTTGACATCAATTCTTCTGTGTATAGACTGATCATTATAATTGTGTGTTCTTATTAGAGGCACTAACTAGTTATTTCTAAATAAAACAAAGTCAAATGAATGATGACTTGAACACTCCTGAGCTACTCAGGTGCTGAATTACTGTTTTTTCTATGATCAATCAATACTGTTTAGTTACTGGTTGATGTTTATTATTCTTACAGTCTATACATATTTTATATTCCTAAATTTGTTGTTGGAAAATACATTGATAACATTTTATACAGAGAGTGATATATCTAAAGTTTATGTGCTCTAATAGTCAATTATAAATTGTTTCTTTTGCTGAAAAATAGTGAGCAAGAGTCACATTCTTATTTAATTTGTGGGTATGAAAAATATTTAAGAGAAGACTGACAGCTATTTTTAAATCATAAAAATCAGGATACTGTGAACCACATAATGATTTTTGCAAGTTTTTAGCTGAGCAAGCTTATATTCTGAATACTTTGAGTAATGATATTACAGTTGATGTACTTTATAAATTCTTGTTAACTTACAATGTCTTCTCATTTTACTACAAACTTGCTTGTGCAGCATGGTAGTCTTGGTAGTGATGCTGTGTGGGAGGTGATTCTGTCTTGAAGGTGATGCTGTCTTGGAGGTGATGCTCTCTGGGAGGTAATGCTATTTTGGAGGTAATACTATTTTGGAGGTAATACTATTTTGGAGGTGATGCTGTCTTGGAGGTGATGCTGTCTTGGAGGTGATGCTGTCTTGGAGGTAATGCTGTCTTGGAGGTAATGCTGTCTTGTAGGTAATGCTCTCCTGGAGGTGGTGCCAGGTGGTATATTTCTAAAAGCCTCCACCTTAAGTCACAAGATGGCCTTACACTATTGCTGAAAGTATGATAACTAGTTTTAAGGTGTTAGCATTAAGAATTTAAAACCCATTGTGTCTCATATATATCTGAATGAAAGATTTTTCTTTCTTTTTTTAGTAATTTTTTAATAATTGTATGTATATTTAACTGATATTCATACTGTTATCTAATTTTGTTGTTGTAAATTATAAAAATTGATGATCTCTGAAGCAATATTGTGTCCTGAAAAATTCGAGTTGCAGAACTGAATTTGCGGTTGATTTAAGCCCATCATGCAGTATTTTAAAAATTAGACTGTTGTTTTAAATTGCATCTCTTTAATAACTTTTTATACCATAACTAATCTACTTTTGATGGAAAATTCATGTTTCAGCAGATGCTATAAGTAGAAACAGTTGAATTATTTAACAATTTAAAACCTACCTGTATTTTTGGCAAGGATTATTGAATTTTCACACAAGTTGTTTTTTTCAAATTTCTTGCCTCTTTATATTTTCTTATCTTTTTCAGCTCTGAGGGTTACTTTTATCAGCATTCATAGTGTGCATTTGAAATATATTTTTAGCAGTAGCTATTTTAAGAATGCAGCTATGGCCTTGAGGTAGAGAACAAGGCTGGTAGCTATGACGTGTTACTTGTGACAGAATTGTCTCGTCCATGAATGGTTGACGCTCTCTCGTCATCATGTGGGAGCCTACCAAGACTGAAAAATATGGTGCTGGTAAGTTCTGAAGTGTAATCATTATTCTAATAATTCACATCAAAATTTGTGACAATATAAGTTTCATTACAGTGTAATGCATCCATGCTGAAATGCAAAATATTGTTAAAATATTTTTTTCAATCACTTTATTGTGGAGTCTCAAATTTGCATGGATAATGACAATACTGATGCTCAAACAGTGTGAATTATGAAAGTTCTTTGTGCACATAAACAACAGCAACTATTATTGTGTTCTACTTTCAAATTTGGTATACAAATTTATTATACAGGTATTTGATAACCATTCATGCAATTTCATATTAAACATTAACTGAATTTAAATCACAGAAAGAAATAATTATATTAAGAAATTCTCGAAAGGTAATTTATTTGTTAAATTTTTAAATGAATTTTTGTATGTTATCAAAAGTTTGTGGTTGGGCCTTTTCGAATTACAGAAAACTTTGAAAATCCATAATAAGAAAGTATGTATGTTCTTAAGAAATATACTATGGAAAATTTCTACCACAAAATATAGCTCTCCAGAACAATTTTAGTTGATAATGTTATGGAATTAAGAAATTTTTGTTCTTTTTCTCAACTCATTCATGTCTTCACACAGTAACTTTCATTCCACACCACATGATCTGTGGTTTACCATGTGTGCCAAGTTACAGCCAGGTGTTATGAAACATACACAATTACCTTGCCTCAAATTAACCATTAACTGTGTTAAATTCCCCCAAAATTGTTTTAATATACCCAGTTAGTTACTAATAACTAATTTTTCTTTTTCGAACTGAAATTTGCCCTTAATTATGACAATTTTGTGAGCAGCTGTTCACAACTTCCATGACTGGCCTGGAGATCTGAAAGGAGCCCTTCGCTTGGATGTTGGTGACACAGTCCACATTCTGGAGCGCTGTGAAGGTTAGTGTGTTGTTGCTTCCTTACTTGTTTGTCCTTGTAACTAGTCAGATTAGCTTCAGGCTATTGGCTGTTGATTGACACATACACAAATTTAACATAACACACAAATATTCAGCTAAGCTGTTCATTATTAACCAATTTTTTCTTTGGTATCCTACCAAGAAAATTTCTAAGGTGTTTGTAAGTGTTGATGAATTTCTTGAATAGAAGATGAATTTATTTTGTTACTAGAAATGGCACATAACTTACAATAGATATCATACCAAACTAACATTTTAACATACAAAACATGTAAATTATGTTGGTGAGGCTTTCTGAGAAACACTCAAACATTATTAAATAGAAGATGGTTGGGTGATTTTAGTTATTTATTGATGCATATTTCTGTTATTGGTACAAGTTGTGTTGGAAATATTGTATGAGAAGCTCAGGATGTGTGACATAAGTGAAGCATTTTTACTTGTCTGGTTAATAAAGGAATGAAGAACTGTTATTTGCCTTAAATTAAATTTGAAATGAATCTCTGATACATTCTTTATGAAGAAATATTTTTAGCCATATTAATGAAGTTATAAATCTATTTATACTTTATTAACAATATTAGCAAAAATAGTTTTACATTAAAGAAATAATTTTTTATGCTCCTCCATCTTAATAGAAAATACAAAGCAAAACATGGTATTTCAATCATGTTTTTATACTTCTAAGTTCAAGAATTTTTGGAGATTTTTCCAAGTTTTAATAAATGGTTAAATGACCATGTTACAAACTGTTATTTAAGCTAGGGAAAGCAATGAGATGCTTGCATCATATACAATATTAAATTATTTTCTGATTTTGCCACAATTTAAATACGTATGAGTATGTTAGGAATGCTAGAAATAGTACATTTACTTCGAATTTTTAGATTTCAAAAATGTACAGTGAATCTCTGAGGTACATTCAAGTCTACTGCCAGTCTTTGATGTTCTAATAATAAGTTATCTGTTTATTGATGAAATTTAATTTGATATTCCAGGTTGGCTGAGAGGTTTCTGCACCAAAAACCGCAATGCACTGGGCATCTTCCCTGCCAGCTACATTCACCTCAAGCCATTTCGTGTTGAAAATGAAGGGTATGCTCTTCTGTTGTTCCTAGTATTTATGAGGAAATGAAGAGCATGCTCAACCATTGTGCCTTGTATTTACATATATGTGGAAATGAAGGGTATGCTTGTTTGTTCTGACAAATATTTATGTGGGAAATTTTGTGCTCGTCTGTTACGGCTCGTATTTATGTGGGGAAATAAAGGGTATGTGTATCTGTTATGTCTAATATTTATATGAGGGAATGAAGGGTGCTCGTGTACGTTTTGCTTAGTATTCACGTGGGAGTAGTGAAGAGCATATTACTTTCTTATTACGAGTTTTAGTTTATACATTAGGAAAATGAATATTGTGTGTCTATGATATCTGGTATTTATCTCTTATAATAACTGTACAAGTTCATGCTTCTTAGTTTATATACTTATGAAATGAAAGGAAAAATGTTCCATTTTACCTTTCATTTTGTGTATAAGCTAAGAAATAAATCACTAATATCTTCCCTGTTTTGCAAATTTTGCCTTGGGTAATTCTGGTGAGATAGAGTAGATTTAACCTTTCCTGATGTAACTTTTCTGGTTTTTCTTATAAAAATAAGAAAAATAACATCAAAATATATATTTAGCTTACTCTCTTGACTCTCTTGCCATTGATTAACTAAATTTAAAGACAACTAACTGAGAAGTGGATTATTGAAGCACACATGTCTTTGTTTTTTGGGTCATCTTTTGACAATGTACGCAAAAAATACTCGCATGATATTTTAGCCTACAAAACTTGATTTCCTCGAGCGTGCCTTGCTCAAAGATACCGACTGTCTTCCGCTGCCACCCTTTGTACATTGCCGTCTGCTGTGTTGCACAGGTCTCGTGAGCTGGTCATCCCTGTGGAGGATGCTGTGGTGCAGGAGGCCGCCGCTGTCCTTAGGGAGTGGGGGCAGATATGGAAGGACATGTTTGTGGTGAGTTATGCCATGTGTGCCATGATGGAAGGACATGTTTGTGGTGAGTCATGCCACGTCTGCCATGATGGAAGGACATGTTTGTGGTGAGTCGTGCCACGTGTGCCATGATGGAAGGACATGTTTGTGGTGAGTCATGCCATGTGTGCCATGATGGAAGGACATGTTTGTGGTGAGTTATGCCACGTGTGCCATGATGGAAGGACATGTTTGTGGTGAGTCGTGCCACGTGTGCCATGATGGAAGGACATATTTGTGGCGATTTATGCCATGTGTGCTATGATGGAAGGACATATTTGTGGCGATTTATGCCATGTGTGCCATGATGGAAGGGCATATTTGTGATGAGTTTTGCCACATCTGCCATGTGACGGGAACTCGTTTTACCTACAATTTTGTGCTCTAATGGACAAACTGCACAACTTCTCAGAGTAGGTTGCGGCATGTAATAAAAATAAAGTTTGTGCTCTTGTCTAAGGAGCAGTGTCCAGGTATTCTTTTTCAGGAGCGTGCAGTATTTTTTTAAGGAAATCATAACTCTCCTCAGTTTGATTTATAGTCTGTATGAACGCTACTGTTTGAGGGCCGAGAAGTATGTGCCACTCGGATGGAGGAAATTATAAAGTTCAAGAATCTCAGCCAAAGGTAGATTAGCTCTGAGAAACTTGCTTTATGGAAATTGCTCATTGTGAGTCTTGAAATTATTCAATTATTATGCTTCTTAGGATGATATATTTGTTGTAGATGATCAATAAGGTTTCCAGTTAACTTAATTTTGCTTGGAAGTGCAGTTTTTAAACTATCTTTAGTTTGTGTCTGGTGATGTGAAGTTTGTAAAATCAGCAATTAGTACTATTTTTGTTGTACAAATGTTCAACAGACATTAAAATTGTCAGGGTTTGCATATGTGATATAATCCATATTGATTTGATTATACGTTGGTCAAGGACTACTATAACCAGGACGTGCATCGCCATGTAGCTGACTACGGTAGCGGAGGCCATTGCATTCTTAGTAACATAACATTTTCTATCGGAAAAATTGATCAAAAATTACTTCTTTCAAGCAATAGAAGGGATAATAATGTTTTACAGTGAATTTTAAATGGTTTAAAGCACTGTAATGCTTTGAAATACCAATTTTAACCGAACTTATCATGTATTATTGTATGAGCTTAGTGGCCACTATATAGAAAGCCGGGTTGCTGCAGTTTTAGACTTGACAAGTTGATTATAGTTAAACCTTTTCCAATGCAAACAACCAAACATACAAACATTCACGCATATAAACAAACAAACAGACATAGAAGCAAAAACCTACCAAACTGCAGTGATTAGTCAGCCAACCGGGCCTTCTTGACAGAGGTCCGAAGGACTGCATTCTTCTGATAGTCTTTCTCTGAGGGGTTGACAGCAAATTGAGTGTAGTAGTCGTCAGAAGACTGCCTTTCTTTGACTCGTACAGTTCCTTGACATCTGCAAATGATGCCGTGTTTCATTATCAAGACTGATCTTCTGGCCTTTCTCACTGATCCAGTTGTTGCGGATGCAGTTGTTTAGCAGATGTAGCTCCAGTTGTTTAGCAGATGTACTGTATCAAAAAGGAGAAACCAGACACGCTCGTTGTCAAGAGGATGCTTGGCTGTGGCACTGCAATTACCAAGTGATTAGAATAGAAGTGGCCTTGCTGTCTCGGTTGTTCTCGGCTATGCCACTCAGCAACCCACCAAAAATTAAAACAGTTGGGCGAATCTGTACTTCATCTACCAAGAGAAACACATTCTTCTGTTGTAGTGTCTGGACTTTGTCAAATGTTTCCCTCAGCACCTGGTCCTTGTCAATAGATGAAGTGATGTACTGCAGCTTGCGTTTGCATGGCAGCACCAAAAAGTCTCTGAGCTGTTCATAATTACACTTCGGTTATGATTGAAGAGCAAAACAATAATCATTCATGGAAAACTGCTTCTGCGATAAAAGTCCCAACAGACGTCAAAAATACCAACTTGTTCTCCTTCTCGGTGTCGACATAGGCTGGCGTGTGAGCTTGAAGGGTGACAACATTTTGGATCGTTTAGTCAAACGGGATGTCATACATAGTTCATTGCCAAGCGCACAGTTTCGTCGGACTGCGCATACGATCTCAAACCATTGTTGGAATGAAGTATCTTGAACAGTGGTACACTAATGCCATTCTTGAACGCACTGAGCGTTAGTGGGGAACACAAAGTGGGCTTGTTTTCGAAAATCACAGACAGGCTGCACTCACTGAAGTTGTCGGTCATGAACAAACACACAAGTCTTTCTTTCGATCTTGAAATAATCAAGTTCTTGTACTGCTTCTGCAGGTTACGTTCAGGTTTGAAAGCATCAAATGAAGTAATCTTATCTTTCTGATGAAAATACCTCAGTTGTTGGTCTTCCACTTTCG
>VCRD01000084.1:315508-329308 GCA_006783055.1 Trinorchestia longiramus
GGGGGGATGCAGGTTTTGAACATGGCAGACATGAAGCAGGCACATTGATGATACTGGGAGGGATTTCACTTATTCACACAACCCCACACTTGTTCGACATTTTTAATACATATAATTAGTAATAAACTTTGTAAACAAACGGTATCCACTTAGAAATGCAGCAATGTGCCCCGAAACAAACAACAATATCCGATTCAAACCGAGCGACAGACTACGACAATGTTCGCACTATGACAGATGGGGGTTAACTGAACTCAGTGAACTGGCCTCCGCTACCGTAGTCAGCTACATGGCGGTGCACGTCCTGGTTATAGTAGTCGTTGACGTTGGTTTATACTCAACCCTAAATAACTCAAGACATTTACCTTTTTTACCTCGGACATGCTGTAAACTACATGTCATCTGTTATATGAGCTACACAACATGTACCTCCCTTGTGCCTAATGATATACTTACTCCTCAAGCTATAATACAATGCCTAGCATAGGAGATTCTTTCAGTAGCATACAGTTACTGTCTTCATGCACCACACAAACAGTACATGCCATGTCTATCACTGAGTTGTTGTTTGCCCATCGGGGGATCTGGGGGGAAACTCAGGGGTATGGGGGAGGCTCAGGTAGGAGGAGGGAAGCAGGTTGAGAGTGAAGGGACATCACTGAGCACCAATGATGTTGGTGTTGCAGAACAAGCTGCAGGGTGGAGGTTGCGAGGACGCGGCTGCCAGTAACCAGAGTCTGGTAGATTTTGAGGCCATCCGGGGGGCCATGCTGGAGGTGGCAGGGTGGCGACGGCAGCTCATCACTGCCACCCTCACCTCCGACCAGATAACTCAACTCCACATCTGCATCACTCGCCGCATTGACTGGGGCAACAGGTACGTGTTCACAAGCTCCTCCTAGTGTAGAGTTAGGTGCATTTGTCGTGACGTTGCCTCTTGGTATAAGTCAATGTCACTCATTCAAATAATACGCACGTATAGCAAATGCTTAATACGCACGTATAATACTACTCCTGCTTGTAATCCTCACAGAAAGCTCGGCCTCGACCTGGTGCCTCGTGTGGACGGCGCTATGGTGGACGTGGATGCTGTGGGGGCCGTCGAACTCTACCAGCTGGTGGGTGCTGGAGAATATTGAATTAGCTTGATATATAGAAATAATACTTGCAGTTAAGTACATTGATTATATTGCTAAGAAGATGCCTCATAGGTGAGTGTTTTAAAGAAGACTACATTTAAATGTGTTTAGGAGATTTGTGTCTCATTGAGTATATAACAGTTTTAAACTCCTGTGAAGAACAGGATGAGGATTTTCGTGTTATCCAGTATACCTTGAGGAATTATTGTTCCTCCTTGGTTGTGGTAATTTGTCGTTAATGTTAGTTTTCAACCTAAGTAGGCCTTCCGTTTCACTTTCATCTTCTTAGTAAAGTGACTGACGTGCAATATCCAGCTTTAGCACAATCATTTCTATTCCTGTTTTGTTTTCTTCAAATTTTCAGTGCTGGCACAAGTTTGTAGGTGTAAGAACTGTTCTTGGCTTATTACGATCTTGTTCCTCAGTATACTTGTAGCAATCAGAATGAATATACCATACATCATTAATTATTGTGGTTCCATGAATGATCAAATGAATATTATGAATCAATTCACTGAGGTGTTGCCAAGTATTAGTTACTTGAAGACTGCTAATTTATGTTTGTCTTTTGTACTCTGTGTAGATTTAATTGATACGTACGCGTCAGAGCGACTAAGTGGCAGGTGCAGACGTAAGCCTCTGGTAATAGAAGACAAGGGAATGGCAAAAACAAGTAGCAGGATTTAGTGGAGACAGCTGGTGCTGTGCTGCAGATCCCAGCTATAAGTTCCTGTCTATTAGAGGCACTGGAGCAAGTAGAGAGGGCTGTCGTATCCTGAATACAACAATCCAGTGTGAAGTTGCTGCCATGTCGAGTTTGTCGTTGCCTGTGTGCAAAAGAAGGCCATTAGTCTATGTGCTAAATTCTTTCTCTAAAAATAATTTGTGCTTTTCGTGCGTTATTGTATAGCAACAGTCCTTTCCTAATTGTAAGGATGCATCTTTTGGAGTTTACCTAGTGTGCTTCACTGGACGAGGTGTGTTGTAGCTTCCTATACCTACTGGTCTATGCTCCATACTACCATGCATTGTGTAGCATACCATGCTACATGTCTGCACAGCCTGCAGAGCGTGCTGACTGTGACCTTCCTAGCGTGCTGCCAGAGCGGCGGGTATCCGCTGCGTGCTGTTCGTTCCTACGATCATACTAATGTACTTTCTTTTTCTCAGCACGTCCAAAGCACGGAGTCGTCGCAGAATCAAACTTTGGTGAGTCCAAATTGCTTTATGTTCTAACAATTTTTTTCAATTAAATATCTTTTTGATTTCGTTGTATTTTGTATTTGCATTTTGGTTTCTCTTTCATGCTCTATTGTGCGTGATCGTTTTATTATACTAACTTTTTATATTTTTATAATTCATTCCTAAGTATCCCCTTTTTCATGTACTCCTAATTTCAGGCTTTTGTACAGTACATTCTGATTGTTTGTTAGAGTTGACTTTTATGTTTGAATTTACGATGTCTTTTTCTGTCTACTTTTGCCTTCATAGAAGCTAGATATCATCTTTTTCTCACTCTGCTTATATTTTTCATTTTATTTTTATACTTTTATCACTGTTGTTTTATTCTCTGTAGTTTCAGTTCTTCAAGACATTACATGATCTTGAAATTTTTCATTTATACTTTTTTTGTCATTCTTTAAGGTTGTCTGTTCGCTATAATTCACCATTGCATATTGTTCATATCATGTTATCCTTATTACTCTTTGTCAACTGAACATCTGAAGACGAGCACCTTATCCGAATATCTTTCAGTTCGCATTATTATCATATGTTGAAATTTCATTTCTGTCACTCACCTTGTTCATTACTTAGATTCTCATATTCTTGTTTCTTTTTTGACGTTTTTTTCTACTTTTGATTTGCTATTTCTTGTTTATTTGCTAATCTGCTAATGAGCATGAATATTGCCAGGATAAAATTCTTTTTTCTTTTTCTGCATGGGAGGAAAAGTCTACCCTATTTTGGAGCAACTCAGACTAACAGAAAAACGTTAGATCTAGTGGATAATTCTCCTGAAATAGCTGATAACTTTACTATACTAACATTTTAAAATGAATATATGTATAACTACAATACAGTAACAGTATAAACTGCAGGAAAATACGTATAAACTACTATTCAGTAATACAGCCTAATAGCAGTGAACAAATGCTATTGTGTTTCACTGCAGGGACTGCTTTTTATGGTGTTGGTGGTCAATAACATGACATGCTTTTTTGAATGACTTGCTTTTTTGAATGACTTGCTGCTATTGACTTCAATACTGTAGTCACATTCAAAAATCGTCTCGACAAACATTGGATTATGAACCCCCCATTATTATAACGTACTAATTCTATGCATCTAACTCCCAGGGTCAGTGTATGATTGTGATACACGCGCCTGACAGAAATGCCTGTGAGTGAGTGAAGTGTGTACGTGACTGAATTGACTTACGTGGTGAAGGTGTACATGCATGATTCATGCCTATACTTTAGACGGCATGGGACTTGGGTATCAACCCAAGAATGGGCCAAACGGCTCGTTCCTATTACCTCATTCTATTCTATTCTGTACATTGACAGCGTCTGGCGTGTCGACGCAGCAGCAGTCGCGTCCTGCCAGCAGTTCGCCCCCGTGCCCTCACCCACCACCTCTTCTTCTGCATGCGCGACATGAGCTACACCGTGGGCGAGGACTCGGAGGTTTACTTCTCCCTGTACGACGCGGTCCGCCAGCGCTTCATCAGCGAGCGCTTTCTCGTCAGGCTCACCAAGGAGGGCTTTGCTAACTACATCGACCGCGTCACCAGCAACTGTACCTTGTTTACTGTGAGTTTTCCGTGTTCACTGGCAGTTGTGTACGGCAGTGTCATCACTGGGACTGTATTATATTCACTGGGACACTGAGAGTTACCTTGGAGTGTGTTATGTTCACTGGGACTGTGATTTGCCTGGCACTGTGTCATGTTCACTGACTTGGAATTATATGGAACTTCATCATGTTTATTATTTGCAGGAGTCAGACAGTAGCTTTTGACCTTCATCATTTCCCTGTTTCCTGCAACAAGATTTTTGTTTTCAAATAAAGTGTGATTATATTGATGTTTGATGCGCTGTTCATTGCGATTGTAATGAAGGTAGCAGAAGAAATATTTGAGATCTGTAGCTTTCTATTGTTGTGCTGTTGGTTGCAGCTTCGTTGTAGAGTTATAGAGCAACTGCCTTCTTGATTTTACGCGATTGCTAACATTGGATTGGCTATTTAATTTTTGGTACGATCTAATCAGCTCTGAAATTTGTTCTTACTGTGCTTACATAGTTAATTTTATCCAAGTCATCGCTAGTGACTAAGAGCGTAAATTTTGCTTCATCGTGTATGTGGCTGAGTTGATATTGTAGGGCTCGGAGAAATCTTCATATATTAGTGTTGCATGCTGTTTCTGTTTGTGTGGAGTACATGTATCACTATTTTCAAGGGCGTATGCATGTATGGAATTAACTTAGGCTCATTCATAGGTGTACTGGGATACAAAGGAAGACTTTTTCTAGTTCTACAGTTCTATTATGTGAGGTTTGCAGCTATGGAACTTGACTTGTACTCGTACAAGTGATAGAATGACATATTTTTTATCTTCTACATTGAAGTGTAACATCTTTACTCCATTCATGGATCAAACCTACTCTCCCAGTCCGCTCCATCGTACCCATTTTATTCTACTGAATACCCACCTTATCTCCCCTCCCGTATTAACAAGCCATCCGTCATCAATGTTTTTCAGCTCTTGCTACCTGAAATGCAGAAGCACTTCATCAAACTTAGTCCTTATGCTATTTTCTATCTGTGACTTTTTCGTGTGATTGTTCCGTGATGATATACCATCAGGATCTTGGAGCGCGGGACTTTTCGAGCGAGCTGTACCTGGTGTGCCAGGTGGTTAGGGTTGGGAGGATGGTGTTCTCTGAAAGCAGTAAGAAGACTCCGTGCCAGCTGTATCGCCGGCCCTACGCCGCTGCCGTCGTCAAGCTCGACATGGAGATGCTAAGGGCTAATGAGACTGAGGTCAGGGCGAATGTCTTTCCATTGTTATCCTTCTAATATTAGATGCACACGTCGCAAAAGCCGCGCTAGTACCTTCTGAAATAATTTTTTGTAATCGAGTCCTAAATTCATAATTTGCTTAATTCTTAAAAAGGAAATCATTAATTGATCTAAGGAGGGTTAATATTTGCTGTCATTTTGTGTATGATAAGCTCGAAATTGGTTGTGCTTTTGTTTGTATACTCATAAAAAGTTTCTTTACTCATGAAAGTTTACTCCTAAGCGGTCCCTTCTGAGCCGTCTGTGTTCTGTGTTTTCTTTGAACTTGACATTGATTTTTTTATGATGTTGCATTAACTGTTGTTATTTTTTATGAAAGAATTAGACAAGATTGTAAAAACCATCCAGAGCATCTAGGAGACGTATCAAAACGTTTCTCTCCAACATTACAGTATATGCATGTCCAAGTATGAAGTGAAATATTGGGCTAATTTAGAAATAAAAAGCTTCAAATTGAATACGCCGTACAAATTTTTGGTTGGTTTTATACTTTCGTTATATTGAGGCAATATGTGTTTCATTCTGCCCTCGCTGGAGCATAACTAGAGTGTAAAAGTTGCACGTTATATTCAGGTGGAGTTGGCTTCAAAGCTGTACAACACAGACGAGAAGGACATGTGGCAGCTACACGAGTTCCTCATCAAGAAACTTAACGGAAAATACTCGGCAGTGTCCACCAACACCAGCTGTGGTGAGGGCATTTGTGTTGTGTTTGTCTGCTTTGTGATGAGGGCGGTTGACTTGCTGGGTGTGTTGTGTTGACTTGCTGGGTGTGTTGTGTTGGCTTGCTGGGTGTGTTGCGTTGACTTGCTGGGTGTGTGTTGTGTTGACTTGCTGGGTGTGTGTTGCGTTGACTTGCTGGGTGTGTGTTGCGTTGACTTGCTGGGTGTGTTGTGTTGAATTATTATGTGTGTTACCTTGACCATCTTGTTTATTGCATCGATCTTTTTGGCATAGAGTTGGTCTGCTTTATCATTATTTTGCCTTGCTTGATATGTTGAGTTAAAGTTCATAGTGCTAGTCCCCAATTTGGAAATTCTCTTGAAATTTATGTCTTACAATACGTGCCTCGGTATAGACATGGATTATAAATGAGTTATTTATACTGAACACACAATGTGGCGCAGGTAAAACTGTTCAAAAATAAACACTATAACTCGAAAAATAATTGACTTGGAAAGTTGAATCAAGAACTGCATGAAAGTATTTATTCTCAAGTTCTATTTGATCTGTAACAAGTGCTTGAAATGGCTACCTTGTTTAATAAACGTTTGTGGAAATTTAAAATTGGTGCGACCAGAACATCCTGGTCAGTGAACGAGATTACTTTCCGGATAACTTACTTAAGGGCATTGATAGTGACTGGTTTTGTTTTAAAGACCCTCTCTATTACGACGTATCCTCAGAGAAATGATCCAGAGGGAAAGATTAAGAGACCTAACTGGCTGCGGAAAGTCAGATCGGTGTGTGAAATATTTCCAAAGCTGTTTCTCAGCCAATCCATTACATTTAAAGATGTATGGGAAGTTGCATCGTCTTGCTGAAACCAAATATAAGGAGGAAAGTCGACAATCATTTTATCTAGCATTATAATACATCTGTGGTCGCATTACAAACGTTCCCTGTATCAACATCTTTAAAAAACGTAAGGCCCTTACGCTTCATGGAAACTGGAGCTACACCAAACTGTCATTTTCGGTGAGAGCAGAGGCTTTCAAATACCTCTTTATCAGTTTAAGAGAGCTCCATTTACGAAAGTTCTTTGTATTAATGAATTCATTTAAATGAATGTCTCATCCCTGAAAATTATGGTGTTAGCATCTAATCGTCGTTCTTTGGACAATCTATTAATCCGGTGGCAAAACCGTGATCTTCTATTGTCATTGTCATGTAATGTTTTCATTTCGTTAGGTTATAGTCTAAAATCAGCCTTTAGAATGCGCCTGGTAGACTCACGACTGATTCCGTCTTCAGCTGCCAGTGCTCTTACACTTTGAGACGGGATTTTTTGAATGATTTTTCTCAAAATAGCGATGTTCTCTAAGATATTACATGTTATGAGGATCTTCAATGACCCTTGTTTAGATTTTGTATTGTGCCGTTTCCTCTCCATTTACTGACAACCTGGTTAACAGTCTTGATGTTTATATTCAGGTTGAACTTATTGACGAATGAACTTTTCCTTTTGATTAAAAGTTTATTTGTGAAGTACTGTTCAACAATGAAAACACGCTTGTTCTCCGACCTAGATTTTACCGAGATGGTAGTTATTTTTTTTTTAATTACGAAGTATTTTTCTTCAATACCATTATATCACTTCACGAGATAAAGCTTCTTTTAGTGAGTAATATTTAGTCTTTACTGAATGTATAATTAATAATTTTCTTATAAAAACAATATTAGACAATACAAGAAGGTATTTCTGTTTCAAGAACTACATTATTTATCAGGATAGTAACCATTTGCCTAGTAATCGAATTTCCTACTTAAAATTTTTATGGTTTAGGGTGAAATGTAATAGAATATAACAACAAGAACGACCTGCGTGCTCTATTTTTGTGGACTTGTACCGAAGTCAATGCAGTTACGCACAGGTACCAGAGTTGAAGATAGAGTAGAAAGAAGAAAAGTAACACCCTCATAGTCATCAGGCTTCACGCGCAAGCATGAGTACGTCGTATCAGTACTACTTTAAAATGCTTAAAGAATTCTTATCTAGTGTTGGCCAAGACGATTTTTGAAGGTGTTCACTGCGCGAACGGGGACGATATTTACGGGCACCTGGTTTTAATACATGAGACTTTTGCTTGACAATAAATTAAGCGCCTGGAGAATCCTAATTTTATTGAAAGGAACAAGCTGTTATTTCTGGTCAATACTTTATCGTCTGTCGAAGATGGCTTTCTAGGCTAATATCATTGAGACCATCAAGATATTCGTAATGCTCGATTAGTTGTTCTTGCAATTGTCTTTATTCAAGGGAGACGAGTTCCAGCTGTTGAAGACACCATTCGTAGCTGATGTTATGGAGGTCTGGAATTATTTTCGTAGCTTCATTCTGAATTCTTTCTATTTTGTTTAGATTCATTCGTAGGCTAGGGCACTAGAGTTGCACTCCATATTCCATTTTTTTTATCATGTAACTTCGTCCAAGGAAAAACTGCTTCTATATTATGATTAATTCTCGTTATTATAATGTTCTAAAACCCGTTTGTTAATTCACGTTACTCCTGCGGCGTCATTTGCTTTATATCAAGAATATACGCGTGTACTCCGGTAATACTTACTTATTTTAACCAGGCCTGGTAGTGAGCGTGCGCGTGTTGTCGGGAGAGCTGGACACGGTCATCAAGGAACACCCGCTGCTCCTGAAGAACGTGAGACCAACGAACAAGATTGGCTTTTCTGACGTGATCATGCCGGGTGACGTGAGAAATGACCTCTACCTCACACTCAGCTACGGCGAGTTCGAGCGTGGCGGCAAAAGCGTTGGCAAGAACATTGAAGTCACCGTGGTCGCTGTAGACTCCGCTGGTGCACCAATATACGTCAGTACTCTCTCTCTGCTTGTCAGATGAATAATGTTCACATTCACTGATATTGGGAATAGAAACTTGTTCATAGCTACGCATGAATAGAATAGAATAGAATGAGGCTATAGGAACGAACCTTCTGGCCCATTCTTGGGTTGGATAATTACTTCGATAATTATTCGGTTGTTTACCCAAGTTCCATGCCGTATTTCTAGCCGCGTCAACCATGTCGGCAGCGGGATGAGTGAAATATCTGTGATCGATGTATATCAATGTAGTTTTAGTGCTCTGCAGATGAAGTGATATATACTTGTAAGTGTAAAATCTGGTATTAAGATTGAAGGCTGTAGTAGCCCAGTGAGCTCTACTTAGTCAATGTCTATGGTTTATGCTCCGTAACTTCCATTCTGAAGCAGTCACTCGTTTGGAAGGAACACGTCATTTATTTGCAGTCAGGGAAGCTTGCTACTGTCATCGTGTTTTGCCTTGTCCTGGAATGTTGGTGTGCTCGTGTTGAAGGTTGCAGTTAGATGTTGTTCTTTTTAGATGAGGGATCACCGGGAGCCCTGCAGTAATTCATTTAGGCCATTTGGTGAACGTATTTATAATCTCATAACTGCTCGTGGGTTTATGTAATGCTAGGCTTTTTTCTATCATTCTGTGACAAAATTGGACTAACCATGTTCATACTTCCTCACTAATTTATTTGCGGGGGGAATTCCCGTGAGATATTTTTTTATTAGGAACAACACAACGCTACAATACATGTAAATAGTTATGACTTTTGAACGGTAATTTTTGTTGACAGTGCATATCAGGGGCGACTGGGTGCGATTCGTGCAGTGAGTACAGCTCGGTGGTGCTGTACCACAACAACACGCCTCACTGGGGGGAATGCATCAAGGTTGCTATCCCCATCGACCGGTTTGCCGGTGCTCATCTCCGCTTCGAGTACCGCCACTGTTCCAGTAAGTGCCTGATGTAGTAATGCCTGGTGTGTAGTGTGGCTAATACCTGGTGGGGTGGTGTGGCTAATACCTGGTGGGGTGGTGTGGCTAGTGCCTGGTGGGGTGGTGTGGCTAGTGCCTGGTGGGGTGGTGTGGCTAGTGCCTGGTGGGGTGGTGTGGCTAGTGCCTGGTGTGGTAGTGTGACTAGTGCCTGGTGTGGTGGTGTGACTAGTGCTTGGTGTGGTGATATTGCTAATTCGTGATGTGGTGTGAATTGTGTCGGGTGTTGTGGTTTGATGCTACGACTTGCACCTTGTGTAGTTTAGGAGATGTGACGTGTATCCGAGTCCGCATCAAAACACTCCACACCTTCATGATACTGAGAATAGAGCTTACTCTCTGCATTATTATCTCGCAGTATCTATTTCCTGCAGGTACTTTACTGTTCCGCCCTCATGTGAGACACTCCTAACTTATTGATGAAATTCTTAATTCATTCCACACAATTTAAGCCTTTTTAATTTAAGCAAAACTGTGTTGTAAATTTCGTGAAATTAATGCATAGTATTTTATTATACGTCATTAGTGGAGACTGGTATTTGATATCAATAAAATCCTCATTGTGACGCATTGTCCTTGAAAGGAAAACTTCACACTGACTGCTTTGTGACTTCATAGAACAGAATTATTTGAGCCCCCAGTCCCATTTCTAATAATGTAAGTTCTGTTACTTCATGAAATTCTTGATTACCCATGGTCTTTGAGGAAAGTAACTGCTACTGCAGATGCTACGGATAGTAGAGGAACACATTATAGTGACCTTTTAAGTCCAGGGTGGATCAAATTATGTTATCGTCTTGTGATTACCAGCATAGTAATGAGCTTTCTCTGAGGCAGTGAAGGTAACGTGAGGTTGTTTAGTTGTGGAGGCAATTATGAATAAGTACTAAAATATAGGTTATTTTCACATAAACCAACTATTTTTTCTACTCAGAGAACGAGAAGAAATATTCTGCATGTACTACCGATAGAGGTGGAAACGATGGATCTCGTTCACGAGTTCTAATGCAGTAGTACCTGCCGGATTGCTTTAAGTTGCCTACTAAGAAGTAGAAAGTGACGTCACGCGCAGGTATATAGGATGGCTGGTGAGCGCCGGTCGGAGTCAATGTTTTGCTGCCGACCGTCGTGTGCGTACGTCGCTTGTACACTCGCCTGTTTTGCGTGTTCTGCATCTTGTAACTACTCGCCCCATGCAGCGTTGTGACAGTCTTGTTCCTTAGATTTTAAAAGTTACGCCAATTTTAACTCTTCTTTATAATAAAATATCGCATTTTAAATTGACTTGAAAAGCAGGTTCTATGAAAACTGGGCGTGTTTTAAATTCCACTATGCTTAATGAATTACTGTGATAGTGACTGAGACTTGGAGAAGCACTGGTAGGCTACATATTTATACGTCCTTGAGCAGTTTTTGTGGCTTGAATCTTGATGGACCTTCATTTTGATTAGACTGCGGTAGGCGAAGTTTTAAAGGAGCATTGACCACATTTTATGGTGTCAGACGTGGCATGATTACTGGTATTTAAGTTTCTCAGGACAGTGAAGTTAAGTGGTGTTTAAGTAGTGATTTTAGTACAACTGTAAGCATGCCTCGTCATGGATCTGCCGGTTCTACAGCTCATGGGGATAATGGAAGCAACAAGGAGTCTTCTAGAAACTGCTAAAGTGTTATGGAACGCTTAAAAACTATTACTAGCGTGATCAGACCTCTACGACGGCCTCCTCAATTATTCGACACAGCTGACAATACGTGAGGGATTAGCGAATTTCTCGGAATGTTTGAAGTGTATGCGCTCCTCATGTATGGCCCCTGTGAAAACAACGATGCTTGGCTCATTTTCCTCCTCTCGTTTCTCACTGGTGACGCTCGCGCTTCGTTGAACGCGATGAGTGCAAACATATTGAGCTACGAAATTTTGAAGAAAAACCTACTGGAACTATTTACTGGACGTTCTATGTACAGGAATCATCTCGTCATTTGCGACTGCGCGATGATTTCCAGTTGAATTTTTCCCCATTTTTGCCATGAGACTCGTTGGGCTTACAGCGTCGGCATGTAGGGCTCTGCATGAATGGAAGCGGATGATCATGAGCAAATTATTGGAGTAGCTGCCGATAGAAATTAATGTGCAAATGGCAAACATGCAAGATCCATTGTGTGATGTGATAGTGCAGATAGTTTCGGCTTTTGAAGCATTCGCACGTTGAACGTAGTCAATGCAAGGGATTAGTGCTGAACAGGTACATTAGAATAGAATAGAATAGAATGAGGCTATAGGAACGAACCTTCTGGCCCATTCTTGGGTCGGATAATTACTTCGATAATTATTCGTTTTGTTTTACCCAAGTACCATGCCGTATTTCTAGCCGCGTCAACCATGTCGGCAGCGGGATTCGAACCCGGATCTTCCCGCTCGAAAGCAGATTCGCTCACCAGTCGACCAAGCTGGTGATAACAAGCAGTAGTGTTTTAAACGCTACTCAACTAAAGAAATTACTGTGGTAGTAACTGAGCCGTAGAAAAGCAGTTGTAGACTTCATATTTATACGCCTCTCGGTAGTTTTTGTGGCCTGGATACTGATGGACCTTCATTTTGATTAGACTGGAATGCAGCTTTATTGTAAAGGAGTATCGACTACAGAGGTATCACTTTGATTTGGTCTCTTCTATAGTATTGAACAGATAATGCTATTCTGCAATTCTTTTGCCTATGAAGGAAACTAAAAAGCTTTATATTTTCATTTCTTATAATACTTAATCCAACCAATGGCGTAACATTGAATTTGTTGTTATATATTGTACAGCGTATTGTGTATACAACCCAAATCTTGTGCAGCTCGTGAAAAGAACGAGAAGAAACTGTTCGGGTTCTCGTTCGTGCGCCTAATGGAGGCAGAAGGAGGCACGACGTTACGGGACTCCAGCCACAACCTGTGCGTGTACAAGTGTGAGGACAGGGCTCGCCTGGCGTGCCCTGCCGAGTACCTCAGTAGCCCCTTCCTCACCCGCACCGCCCTCGACTGCGTCTACTCCCTTGCCTTCCAGCGATCCGTCAGGGAGTTCATCGTTATCGAGACAGAGCTCTGCTCCACCAAACTCACGCAGAATGGTCAGTGTTAATACAGAGATCATGTTTCTGTAAGTGTATATATCTTATAGTTAGTTTGTACTGTTCTGTGACCTATCTTGGCTTGTTGTTGTGAGACCGTCTGAAAAGATGGAAAAGGCTATATACTTATATATGTATCTTCATCTTTTCCTGGAACTGGCATCTGATATAGTAGTGCTTTGTTAAAAAAAAAGTCCAATCCCATGAGTGCGTGAGATTGTCGTTGCTTGTTGGCGGTGCGATGATGGTAAAAATTTAACGAGATCCAAGATGACACAAGATGTTAACAAGATATTTGGATCTAAATTTTTAATTGAGATACGTGGTGTGAAAAATATTAACATAAAAGTAAAGCAAGCATTTTTTCAATAGACGGGCAATTTCTTCGAAATTCGCATACCAATAAATTACTTTGGATTTCCCCATTAGCTCTGTCATTTCCAAGCTATGGCTAGTTCCATGCGATGCTTTGTACACTTAACCTAGTATCAGTTTGTTTCTTGAAAATATTACCCACATTTGTCACTTATTCCAGTTGACTTTGCCCTCATTTGGTGCTAGTTATTGCTCCTTGGAGATGACTATATCCACATTTGTTGCTTGTTCCAGTGGATTTGTTGTCACTGCTACGCTGGAAGAGTGACCCCGAAGGAATCGGTGAAACCCTGAGTCGCTTGGAACGAGTGGACGGACAAGAAATCGTGAAGTTTCTGCAAGACGTTCTGGACGCTCTGTTCTCCATGTTCAGCACGGAGGAGGGCAACAGCACGCAGCACTCAGGACACGTCTTCCACTCTCTGGTGCTTATCTTCTCGATGTTGGAGGAGCGCAAGTTCGAACACTTCAATCCCGTCATGGACGCTTACATCACCGGCCACTTTGCCGCGGCGCTCGTGCACAAGGGCCTCATCAGCTGCGTGAAGCAT
>VCRD01000084.1:329776-359070 GCA_006783055.1 Trinorchestia longiramus
AGCCTCTTTTCTTGTCGCTTGAATGTGGCAGAAACTGCAGGTGATTCTTTCTTGTGTGTCGGATTGAAGGTGCCAGATGAGGAGTACCTTACCAGTTAACGATGGCTGAAAAATCTTAGCCGAGTAAATGACTTTCTTGCAGCTATCATTAATACATGACTGAATATGTAGCTGTTTTGGTGTGTTATGCCGAGACCATTCAGCGCTTACGGTAGGAAATTCTAATCAATTTAGAAAAGATGACCTTTTTCATCAGTGTATTCATTTATAATTTCTTGGTTTACCGCTTCAATTGTGACAATTAATGAAAGGGACATATTTTTTTGGTATCTACCTCGTTGTAATGTGTGTTGAAATCATAGAACAAATCATGTTATAATCATATAAGGTCGTTTGATTAAACTGAGACCCATCGCCCAGTTCTCTGGATTCCAAATGGTCATGTCCGACTCAATTTCTCATCCCAGATGCTGGAGAAACTACTACAGCTACGTAAGGATTGAACCCTCATTATATATCAGGAACCTGGAGCCAAAGACAACTCATTCACGTAGACGCCAAAAGTCATACCGTAAATAATACTAATACATGCGACATTCTGAAACAGAGCTCTGGAGTTCATCTTCAAGTTCAGCATTCAGTCACGGCTGCTGTTCGTGCGCGCTATGGGGGGCTCCAACGAAGACTCCTTCAGGACAGACGTCGCTAACCTCTTTGACTCCTTCGCTCAGCTCCTCCTCGTGCAGAAGGAAAAGGTTCTGGGCTCCCAGGTGTGTCCTCGCTGTACTGCTTAGCCTTTTCTACACTTGCATTCATACTTTGGAAGAAAATGGCTTGCTGCTACTTTTAGATAAGTCTTCAGCACCAATCTTAGTGGGATATGGTGTGTGCATGGAAGTCAAGAGACACAATAAAGCGTGCAATAAAGAGGATTATCATTCAGCGTACCTTGGGGACTTAGCACTCCTAGGAGGATGCATTGAATTTTTGAGCTCTTCCTTGTTTGATGCGTGGCTGGGGTCCTGTTCCTTACTTTGTGATGTATGCTAGTTGTTGAAAAAGATATGCTAATTGCTTATTACGGCCCTTATTGTATGACGTGACCCGATGTACCACTACAGCAGCAGCTTGTTAATGTTCCTAATATTGTTTCAATATATATTTTGTACTTCATCGCCTTCATTCCACTATCTCTAACCTTCATTATCGTGGTTATATCAGTAGCCTGCGTTCAAAATCTATCATCGTAACATTTGTATCCAGTAACCCTGGCTGTGTGAGGTGAGGCTGTAGATGCATCGGGTGAGACCTGCTAGATGTGGCTAAATGTGAGATGTAACTGCAGGTGGCGCTGCTGGAGCACGTCCACAGCGGGTGCGAGCAGCTGTGCCGCGTGCTGCTGCCTGGGGACGTGGCCCGCCTTCTGTGCGCTTTGCTGTGCACATCTCCCTCTGCTCCCATCACTGACCACCTCACCAAGCACCGCCTGACCGCCTACACCCACGCCTGCAGCACCACCCTCTGCTCTGATCCTGGTATGTAGGGCTACCAAACTCTGGAACAAATGTATTCTGCAGCAACTCGTCGTAAGTCTGGCTAACAGTGAGAATTCTTTCGGGATCGAAAGCAGAAGCTAAATGTGTAGCTGCTACTAACTCGCGCTGCAAGTTACGGAATTTTGAAACTCGCGCAATTTTCAGGTTTTAAATTCCCCTTCAATTTTTTTAAATGATGGAAAGTTTGAATTTGAGGGAATTAATCTATTTTTTTCAAGTGTATTGTAGGTGAATGTTAATAGAATAAGAGGGAAATATTGAGTGTTTTTTCATATTTCATTTTTATGCTTCTAGTTTGGTTCAATTGAACTAAGCTGAAAAAGGCAATACAGATTTGTTCCATGATGTGCTATAATTGATGTCTTCGTTTAGGTTTAGAAGGGCACGGTAACGGAATTGTACCTTTCTAAATGTATGTAGGAATTCTCTTTGCATGTCGTGAGAGATAACATTGGTTTTTATACTCGGAAACGCGGATTGAAATTAGTACAGCTAAATTTACAGCGAGTTTAATAGTATCATTTTATTGTTCACTAGAAGTATGGCATTGCTGCCTAATACTCGAAAGGAAAACAAAATCAGGCCGGCGGGCTCTCCTCTGCCTTGCTCTATCTGGGGTGTACCCACATGATGTAGTGTTGGCTGCTTGCACCTGAAAACATCAGTAGAAAATAGAATAGAAATCACACTTACGTCTTATAAATGTGACTACATTTTCGTAACTAAAAGATGTCAAATTTTCGGAACAAATTTGTCAAGTTGAAATTTCATAACAAAATTTATTATGAAATAAACAGTTTTTATTTTTTTTTGACTTAGTTGTGGTTTTGGTTATTAACCCAGGAATAAAATAGTAATTTATTATTTTCAGACTGAGTATTATAGATGAGAAGACTCAAAATTTACAGAATTGAGTTTAGACGCGAAAGCTATTAAGATACACTTTAATTGTAAGGAAGGCTTTTCATCAGAAGGTGTACGAGAAAACATCAATGATTTATGAAAGTAATATTTTATTTAGTATTCATTTTAAAAAATTTCCATGCTAATCTGAAGTCACTGCGACTCAAGCCTAAAGTTAAATTTTTTCTTTGAACAAATTTGAGAAATATATGTAACCTGTTTGCACTGACGTTAAAAGGTTTGTAATGATTATGCAATTCAATTGAAAATTTTACACGAGGGCAGTTTCTATAAATTTTTTATGTGTGCATAAGATGATCCACTACCAACAAAATCACAGGAAAGCGATTGAACTCAATGGATTTTAAGCAGGTTTAAAAAATCTGCATAACTCAGACCGTCATCGACTGCCTTGTACAGAGTACGTAATCAACCATCAGCGCAAAGATTGATATTTACTAGAAGGATGGTGATAATTTACTAACCTGGAGACGTTACATGGTTAATTAAGAGATAAACAATAGGTTAAGAAATTAAACAATCATATATTGTGCAGTTAACATCAACAAGAATTAAACTGTTTTGAAAAGAAGCTGCAAATGAAGTTCATGACACTTTTGTCAGACCATAGAGGATGTCCGTACTGGAATCTAATTGACTCTACATGAGGGTTGTTCTGCATAGACCCAAATTTTATTGCTGATAAAATGAAATGCACATCTTGTTTTAAATCCTTACAGAATATTTTTGGCTGAAGTTTTTCTTCAATGAATAGTCTGTCTTTGTTCTCTCAGTTCAATATTTTACATGTATCTCTTCTTCCTGCTCTCATGTGACTAGTCAACTATTTATGTAGAATAATTCGCTACGCATGCAGTTTCTATGAGTATTTCTCTTTTTCGTGGCGTTTGGTCTACCTCACTTCATATCGCTGGCTGATTTAAAATATATTTTTGTAGGCTACGGGAGTAAAATCACAATATTGACGTGCTTGCGACAGGCACAAGTAACGGAATACGGCATGATTGACCGTTGTGATTATGGAAGTATGGGACCAAAATTTAACGCTATGAAAACGTTGATCTATCACTTAGTGACATTTGTCTGTTGTATTTACCATTATTGATTGAAGTTGATTTTAACCAAGGATGAGCCTACTGGATATGTACATGTATCTTAATTTGCAATAATTTGGCGTTTATCTACAGACGTGCGGCTGCGGTGGTTAAACTAGGAATCTAATAAAAATAATTACCTACAGACGGGCGCCGCGTGGTGGTATCCAGCGTGTGTGAGCAGCTACGCACACACCTGCAGGCCAAGATCGAGCTGCAGCTGTGCGCGCGCATCCTCGCGCAAATGATATCCCTGCTCGCCGACCAGCGGTCGCAGCGTTACTCAGACGACGAGTCAAACAACACGGCCTCTACTCCGCATAACAAGACGGCCACTGGAGCTGAGGATCCAGCTCTAGAGCAGGACGTGGAGACGCTTGTACTGGGGCTGGTGGATGTTGTCATAGAGACCATCTTGTCTTTGCAGTTCAACAGCAATACATACGTGGGTGTTCTTTGTGATGTTCAGCACATTAAGGGCGTGTTTGTATGTGGGTATACAAGTGCGAATTGTGTTGTATTAGTTGTGAGTTTTGTTACATGTGTGCGCGAAATTTGATGACCTGTGTGTAATAAACGTATAAATAATGTGTGCGTCACGTAGGTGTTTTGTTTTACCAAGCCAATATATCTATTGTACATAACTGGAAATACTCGTCTGCCCTCAGCAATTGGAAGATGAATGGGATTGTGTGCGTTGTGCATTTAAGAGGCATCGTTAGTAGAGCATTTTTTAATGGACAGCTAGTCTAAGAGACACACTCCTTCGTATGCTCTTCATAGAACGGCCACGCACAATTATTGGCAAGGATTTAATCAGAGGGAAATTATGTACTAGACTGAACTTCGAGGTGCGCATGCAGATTGGTTTGTGTCACGCGGATGGTTTTGGCGGTCTTAGACAATTCCCAAATTTGTGGTTACCACTTCATCATACTTTTGTGTGTGTTCAAATTCCCTTCATACTATTGCAGACATGAAGAACTTGTGGGTGCTTTGAGTGCTTATGTGCATGATTTGTAGCGATTGCTTACTAATGTTTAAACTCTTTGCTTTTTTGTTTGTACAATGTGATGCAGGTATGCAGCTGCGGTCTCCCTGCATTTTAAAGAATTTGATGTTATTACCGACATGGTTGCATTGCACCTTTAATTGCGACACTAAACATTGTCTTCATTGATAGCTTCAGCTATTTAGACATCATCGAAATGGCTTTGCTTCTCTACTTGTTTATTTTAATGTAAGTAAGTGGCGTTTGATGTGTAAAATATTTATTTTCACAAGTGGTGATGTGTAATTAACGCATCAAGATGTCATTTAAATGATCTGAAAAACTTCAATGCTAAATGATCAATTTGGTGGAGTTGCTTTTGGTGCTACAGTAATGCAACAGTATAGTACAGTAAGTGACGTTATGTTCTTGAAACAGTTTCTCTGCTAATAAGTCATTGTGGCTGCGTTCGATTCACAAGCAAGGCTGTTTATGTTAAAGAACAGATGTCGTTCTAAAACTACTTTTGTGCATCTCTAGTGGCTTGCAGCTTCCTTTATATAGTGTCCTAAGAATTAATATTATTATTACCAGAAAAATAAGTGGATTGGCCAAGGAGCTTGGATTGGCGAATGAATGTTGATGCTATAGTGTGGTTGGTTGCTCTGTTTCTATAATAATAATAATAATAATAATAATAATAATAATAATAATAATAATAATAATAATCATAATATGGGGCCCACATATTCCCGTTTAATTGAAATTCACTACTGATATAACCTGACAGGGGCTATTGGTGGCGTGCTTGCTGGGAATGCTGCAGCTGATGACGGAGGTGCACTACCAGAAGCTGTGGTTGCTGCACCTGCAGCACTCAGTGGCGTCGGATGTTCCTGGCAACACGCAGCAGCTCCGTCATGTCCTCCACAACTTCCTACTGCTACTCTCCAACCTTGTCACCTCGCCCAAGCACGTCTTCCCCAAGGATTGGTTCCTCATGCTCATGGTGACCAACAGTGCCATCTTGAGCGCCCTCGAGGAGATCGCCAAACCCATTCTTGCTCATTTCACCAGTGGCACCAGCTTCAACTATCAGGTACTGCTTGAGCAGGTGATGTGGAGAATTGAAAGGGCGATTGCTGTTTATAACGTTATTGAACTTTCGGTCGCGCTGGTGAATTACTCTGATAAATAATGTTAGGGTTCAATTACAATCGATCGTATCAACTTCTAGCAGTTTCGTAATAATACGTGAACCTTAACGATTTTGCAGTACCATTCTGATGAAGGTTTACGTATGTCTACCTGCCTATTTATCCGCTGTATGAAGTGCAATTATCTGACCGCTGCTTGGAGGACGTATTGTTAATGTGTACCTTTCAACGGACATAAGGTTCTTGGCCCTCATCTCAGTCAGGACTACTTTGTCAGCATTGCTTGTTTTTAACTTATGTTGTGCAATTTTCCTACAAGAGTTTGGAACATTTTTCACTCGCCTCCTTTTTTCTAATGTAAAGGTATTGCTGTAATGTTTCGAGTGATTTTGTTGTTTTGTCGTTTTTTCTTTATATCTTATTTTCATGCAGAATATTGATCTATGAGGCATCTTCACCCGTGTGCGCACTGTTTTCATTATAATTTCCTTCTAGAATCAGTTATGTTTTTGGTACCATAATTAAAAGTGAATTTTAAATCAAAGTGGACTGATCTGAAGTTGACCATCAGGATGGTGGTTGTTTCATCATTACAGCTCAATTCCACTCGGAGTTGTGGTAGAAACTGAACGCAAACTTTGGAGCTTACTTTTTCATGTTGGTAGTCTTGCCCTAGTTTTAATGTAGATAAACTAAGCCTATCTGAGTTCTACATCCTGACATCCTGCTTTTGTTTGTTGGCGCCTGCACTTATTACCTATTCTGGACAGAAACGTTCAACGTTTATTTTGAATCTTCAGAATCTAGACATCGGAATAATATATTGTTATAAACTACAGGGAATGTAGGCATATTTTCTCATAAAAAATATTTTAGGAGCTTGTTTCATTCCTGATGATCATGTTTGCGCATTAGCAGAACTTTGTTCGTAGTCATCATAGTCTTATTTTTGTTGAATGGTTAGTTTGGTGTTAATTTTTACTCTGAACATTTGATTCGTATGAGAGGGTTTTCCAGTACATTTGCTTTCACTATATTCCCTCCGAAGAAAAACTGAAATTTTAGTTGTTATTTACAGTACTCTTCTGTCAAACATGAAGATTCGAAAGTTTGGAAAATACTACTTGAAAATTTATTCAAAAGTTGTTTGACGGAAGTTCTGTGTGCAGCTGTGGAACCGCTACCTGCTTTTAGGCGTGGACTTCCTGACGCAGCCCAGCTTGCAGGTGGAGAAGTTCAGTACTCAGAAGCGACACAAGCTCCTCCACCGCTACAGGGACATGCGCGTGCTCATGGGCTTCCAGATACTGTCCATGTGGCATCAGCTTGGTTTGTTCCTTAGTCTTACTTCTTCTGTAGTTTATGCACTGTGACAGTAAAACTAACACCGATCTGGTATCCTTCATGGGCATAGTTTCAATATATTAACTTTCGTATGTTGCTTCTCCTTCAAGCTCATTTTTATGAATCCGTGTTTCCATGTGTCTATCAAGCTTCCTAAGAAAGATTTTTGTGAAGGTTTTTTATCGCGCGAAATTGTGAAACTTGACCGACTGGTTTTAATTGGAACGGAGTGTAATAAAATTTTGAATTAAAAAAATTCTAGGTTTTTCCGTGAGTTCAGTACTCCTACTGGGATTTACTAACAATTCTGCAAACGCCAACTCTGTGTATTCAGGGTTTAAACTGGACCACATTATCATCACTGCGTCCGAGGACGTCTTCCAGCATTCAGTCCAATACCTACGAGGCTGTAGCTGGAGGGTGGATCTAATACGAGTAGATAACCCGCTGTTGCTCCGATAAACCGACGTTCAGCATAGTGGCCATCAGTTCATATTTTACTTTCAGGTTTGAATACGTTGTACCATTCTTGTACCCCGGTCCACGTATTGTAATAATTTTCATACAAAAGCTGAAAATAATGAGAAGCTTCGGCTTTTCAATTAGTGTTATCATATGGATGCGAAGCACAACTTTTAACTAATTGGCCACACTAGGCGCATCAGTTGCTTGTTGGTCATCCCTGGTCTAGCATATCCAGGCAGCCGCTCGGTGTTTTATTAGTTTGTTTTCATTAGGCAGTACGGGTATGTCAAGTTACTTGGTAAATTTAGATCCACACTCGCGTCAGCCTACCTTACCATGTCAAGGTATGGTGAAGGCTTATTCATATATGTTGGAATTCGAAATAATTGGACAATGAAAGAGGTAGTGGTGGACATAAGGGAAGGTAGAGGCGTTGCCGTTATGAGTAATGGCTATAGAACGGGAGTGTATCCTAAATAAATCGTATGTAGGTAGGCCAGCACTCTTGATTATTATAATGATTGCATCAAATTTGATGTCGATCGTTGGAAAATTCAGAACAAGGCTTAGGGTCGTTTTCAAGTCTAGTTTGGAGTTAGTGCACAAACTCAAACTCTTAAGTATTGTCATTTGGAGCGTTGGGCACAAATTCACCGGGCTCTTTCACGAGCCTGAACGTTGCTGTGCGGTGGGCGGTGACTACGATAACATTGCTCTTTTGGGGTTCTTTGTTATATTGTCCTTTTCAGAATAATTTACTGTCATAGATCATTGAGTTAAAAGTTTGAAGGGATTTGAAAGCTACAAATTAAAAGCAGTCTCTCAGTTGGTGTACTATATGTAAAATTGTGTTCACTATATTCTTGAATATGTACCTGTTGGAAAAGCAGCATATGTACTATGTTTTCCATCAATTGGTGAGTATATGTTATTTTCAAAGATGTATAAATATTGTACTTTTTCTACACTGAAATTTATCTTTAGAACGATCTTCGGAATCGTACTTCTTAGTGCTCCATTTACGTACTCGTATCATAAGTAGAAATATAAATGCGGTAAGAAATTTAAAAACGAACTTTATAATAACGGTCGTTTAAGAGTCTTGTGGTCTGGACAGACGAGCAGCGGATCCACTTCGTGGGTAGCCTTGTTGGGCCTTTCCTGGAGATGACGCTTGTGCCCCAGCCAGAGCTCAGGAGGGCCACACTGCCCATATTCTTTGACCTGATGCAGGCTGAGCAGCAGGCCAGGGGTAACTTCAAGCAGGTCAGTGCAGCAGCAGGCCAGGGGTAACTTCAAGCAGGTCAGTGCAGCAGCAGGCCAGAGGTAACTTCAAGCAGGTCAGTGCAGCAGCAGGCCAGGGGTAACTTCAAGCAGGTCAGTGCCCAATTGTCTAATGTGATTGTTTATTGTGGATGGCGTGTGTATCATGCTGACGCTGTATCGGAAGCAGATGCTTGAAAGGTAGCCTTAAATCGGCCCCAAATTGTCGAGATTTTTTGCTGGTAGCAAAATAATGTAAATCTTGTGGTGGAACCAGCCTCGTGTACAGCTTCTGGGCGTTACGATGGTTTTAGTTCGCTGTTCGCCAAAGTGGTACAAACTTCTAGTTGTGATTCTTACCAGAATAGGAGTTATGGAGGTTATAACTACACGCTAAGAAACATCTTTGTAGTGGAAAGTAAGTCTGTTGTTCCTGATAATTCACAAATGCTGCTCATGTTAATGAAATTGTTTTACTACACCTGTTTTTTAAATTTTTCGATGTATGCCATGCTCTGTGATTTTTACTATTTAGTGATCGTCTTGATTCTTTGAGTATTCTCCTCCAAATGCTTTTTGTGTTTAGTCTGTTCTCTAAATGATTGTTTCTGTTTTGCTCGGTATTTTCGTATGAGCACCGATGAATATTGAGAGCTTTCGTTCACAATTGGAAACGTGTTTTCAAGCCACCGGCTGCTCCAAGGGCTGTTCAGAATTCCTCTGAATCGGGAGTAAATTTTTGATTCAATGCATTAAATTTGATTGCCTGCTTCCCTTGACGGTTTGGCCTATGATTGCGTGCTCTGCTGTGCTCTGACCACCGTCGTCTGGTGCAGGTGGAGACAGAGTTGATAGACAAGCTGGACATCCTGATCAGCGAAAACAAGGGCGACGACCAGTACCGGCAGCTATTCAACACCATGTGAGTGTCTGTCTCTCTGTTATACGCCGCTGCTCTCTTAACTTTCACTTGTCAGCCTTTTAGCTATAGAGCAACTTTATTTATCATAAATTAAGGAACAGAATACCTTATAGTGTACAATTTTTACATTGTTAGTCTATTAATTGCACCTTACCCAAATAACACTTCGTAGCTGTGGGGCATGAAATTGACTGCTCAAAATCTACCTCAACCTGATAACATATAACATTAATTTCAGTCATATAATTGAACTAATGTGGTAGATGTAACAATCTTTACGTTTAAATCTAACGCGGGCTTCAACTAGAGCACCATGACAGTCTGCTTCTATTGAGCTGGTGTTTGATCAACTGTAGCTTTAATATTCAATAGCTGAATTTTAGTCGTCATGGTTTCCACTTGAAAGGGGTGGCATTATAAATTACTATATTGATAAATTAATTCAATCTCTTGTTTTCTTGTTGGTAGAAAAACAATTTGAAATTTTATTTGTAACTAGACAGCTAACAGACAATTTTGCATCAGAGATTTTACTTAAGATTAGTTTAGTCTGCCGTATAGTAGACGGTCAACATTACGTGCTTGCACTTTCAGTTTGGCAGTTTGGGGTCGGCGTGTCTTTTTAACTTAACACTATCAAATAGTATCTTAGTGATGAACAAAATACATTTTCGAGCCTAGATATATAGTATCTAACATACCAAGACTGTTGATTACTTTTTATTTTTATCAATAGTATAGTTTTAGGATTTCTTACTAGTTTTTATACACGCCGATTCTCATGTTAGTTGCGCTCTTGCTGGCAAGCTAATTTATTAGACAGTTTTTCATTAGTTAGTTAAACATTGTGACTGTTCTGCATTCATTTCCTGTGTCCTTGTTGCCTGTTCATATCTACTAAAGTTTCACGTATAGTTATTTCTATTTCATTTATGCTGCCAGGGAACACCTCAGTGCCCTGTAAGTATACATTTTAGTCGTATCATAGACTCAGTAGTGCTGTACTTGACACTTGTTCAGGTAGCAATGATGTTGACCATCTTTCTTGGCCGCCAATAACTTCTTAAGCCATCTAAATTTATTCCGGTATCAATTATCTCGCACTATAATAGATTTGCTGTTGTTGAGACCAGTGATACATATGTCTCGAGAACGAACTCCTCTGTAAGTATTTTCCTGCTTCTCAAATGCTGGCTTACGCATTGCGAAAGTGATTCGCGACTGCGGCTGCGAGACTTGGAGAATTGGGATTTACAGTAATGCCTTCTTTGCTGATTTCTTCATCTTGGACCTTCTTCCTCGTGGTTTTGAATTCGAGATTACGGCTTAGTGGCCGCGTAATTGTTATGTGTTATGTAAACAGGACGCTGTGCGTAAGCAGGCCTAGTTAGTGTTGTTTTACAAACTGCATGCATTGAAAATGTTTTGTAAACAAATTTAATGTTTCCCTTTCAATGGAGCGAACAAGTGCTTAATGCAATGGTGAGGGTATATGTATAAGTTGATCGATATTTATATATTATGCATACAAATATTTTATTATATAATTAATACATAGTAATCATCCTAACTTGTGTATGTGTCCATAAAAATATTTAGAAAATATGAACAACTGCTTAAATATACTAAACTAATCATTCGCTAATGTCACGAAAACTTAGCGTTACCGACATAATTCACAGTTAACATTTCTTATCTTGTGTTTTCTTCGTCGCGTGCTTTCGTTCTCACGTAGCTAAACTAAATCGTACCATGTCGAGGAAGAAGGTATCACTGTACTGCATTCAGCTTGAGTGTTGTGAAGTTACGTGGTACGCTGGATAAAGGATACAAGCGAATAACTACTGGACATAAAATCTCGTAAACCTGTCAGAACAGCGCGTACTCACAAGCTCCAACTTGCGTAGTATCAAGTGCGTGAAAAAGTTCGTGCCAGGTTCTTAATTCTGAAGAGCTTAAAACACCGCATGAATTTTTTCAGACACCTGGTGTAGTGTGTATCAACTCCACCTTGGGTAGCATCTGTTTGCTCAATAATTTTAAATGTTACGAGTTTGTGGCTGGGTGGACTTGTTTAGTTCATATATGTACAGTAGTTTGCACAGCTGTACAGAGGTCTGAGATGATGACTTTGAAATTCCAAGGTGAGTTGACGCACCAGTAGTCCCGTGGGGGTTTCGATCTGAATTTTTATTAATATCAACGGCACAGAATAATTGCAATTAAAATTCTTTTCGAGTTCCAGTACACCTGATTCACTATTTCCCCAATTTGCTCTTATCAATAGGTTGTGCAATTTATTATACGTACAATTTTTCGTTTTGTACTCTATATCTGTACTATACTTTACGTGTGGTATATAGTGAAAGGTAATTAATTAAATCACGATGTATTTATTTCTTTTTCTTTATAAAGACGTAACGTGGAAGCCTTTTTTAAGCTTATTTCGATTTGTTCTATTTTCAGATCGATTGAAAAAATTTCTTGTAGTTCAGTTCTGGAAAGCCTGTTTTTCCTGACTCATAAGTTCTCCAGGTACAACAAAATTTATATCACCTTTTCCTGTTCATTACATTTTGGGTTGTGCACCTCATTTGTCGTTCATTGGCATATTTAGTATTCAGTACAATTGTTTGAATTGCTTTCAATTGATTTTATTGCTGTTTGCATGGGACATTTCTTGACCTTCGACCCGCTACACTGGTGTTTGCTATTTATTTCTGGTGATTTCCTATGGTTCTTGACGAAGACTATATGTTGGAGCTAAGTGTAGTTTTAACTTTTGTATTGCGATACTTCTTTCTGATTTTCCGTGTGGGTTTTGGATTACAATACTAATGGCTTGCCTCTCAGGATTTGTGTACGGTAAAGATATGCATCTTTTGCTGTGTTAATTTCACACTTTTAGTACAATTTGTTATGCATAATCGTTTGTGTGCGCGCACTGGCTGTCTTATAGAAAAGAGTAATCATGTATTTTCCACTCTTAACATAATGTACTCGAACAGTAATTACTTCAGTCTTGTCTAAGCAGATTTTTTGGACATTCTCATCCTTTTGTCTTAACTCTTAACGAACAACCGAAATTGTACAATGATGCTAAAACTTTATTATGCAGGGCTGTGTTTGAACAACAGTCGTAGTTTATGCAGTTTGCTCATATGCTACCCATTGAAGATGGAGCGTACCAATTACTGTCTAAATTTCAATTTGTCGGAAAAGCAATAATTCGCTGATTACCAATTAAGTTGAAACTTTAGGTTTAAATTTAAAACCTTATTTAACACCTCGTAGACGGAAATAATACTCATGCAAAGCATTCAATTTATACAGTGCCAATCCTTCGTTCCTTTTGACATCGTGGTACTGCGCACACGAAATAATTTTCATATTTTGATCCCATTACAGCTAACGGTTTGCCTGGTACTCTAGGTTATATCCAGCTGTGATGGACGACATTTATGGCTAATGTATTCCTAGTAAACCTCACGCACTGCTTGTGTGGTGATTGCAGTCTACTGGAGAAAGTGCGAAGCAACGACCCTGTTTGGCGGGACAGTGGCGCTGCGTTCGTGCAGTCCGTGACGCGGCTGCTGGAGCGACTACTGGACTACCGCAGCGTTATGCAAGGTCACGACAATAGCGATAAGAGGATCAGCTGCACCGTCAATCTCCTCGTGAGTGTACTCGAGTCAAGTGATACATGCCTGGCACCAGTGCACGTCTTGGGATTTGTTTCTTACAGAACCTAGTCCAAGATAAATTCTCGAAATGAAACCAATTCGTCCGTAAACTTCACTCTTAAAAGGAGAAATAGATGGTGTTTTGAAGCTAGTTGTACTTTTATTTGAGTACTTTTTTGGCCTGATATTCCATATGGGATAGGTAAAATTCGTGAATTGAATTCATAGAACTTTGCTGATAGTACCCATATTATTAACACTCTTCTGATATTCTTTGGTACTCAAAGAGGAGTCAGCAGTACTCGCTGCATAACTTTATTTTGGGCTTACATGTGAAACTTTTTTTCATCTGCATGTCATACGATTGACCTTTTGCACAAGTGTCTTAGTTTCTACTTCTTTCTCCTTCTTATTTACTCTTAAATATCTTTGAGATTCTTATGCTTCTCTTTTTGTTCGTCGTTACTAGCCGTGACAATCGAAACACTACAATTTGATGCTTTTGTGGTATTCTTAATTTAAAAGCTGACTAAATTTCACCTTGCTAATCGTCGTCACGGAGCCAGAACTGAAATTCTACGGTGAAGCTGATGAATCATACTGAAGAGACAGAGGAAGAGTCAATTTTATCCTGTATCTGTGTTTTTAGGGGCTCTTATGAGACCTTACGTAAAACTTCTGTTTTCCATTGTCACCTTTTGATGGCAAAGAGTTAATGTCTTTTATGTGCTAGTTGTTTTTTTTGACTGTCAAATCATGTTCGCGATTACGTCCTTCAAGTGTTAATTACTTGTACGGTGTATTCATTTACTTTATCACCTCCTATATATCCTTAATTAATCGCTCATTTCCTTACCATTTGAACTTATAGACTGCGTCACTTTGTGTTTGGGCAGAATTTCTACAAGAACGAGATAAACCGACAGGAAATGTACGTGCGGTACATCTACAAGCTACACGACCTACACCTGCCTGCCGGTAACTTCACTGAAGCAGGCTTCACACTACAGCTACACGCGGACCAGCTCGACTGGAGCAACAAGGTTCTCCATGCCGACCTCCTCTATCCTGCCCAGACCGAACTCACAAGGAAGGAGTACATCTACAACAAAATCATCTCCTACTTTGATAAGGGCAAGGTGGGTAGCAAAGCCACTACACACACAACACACGAGAGGGCAAAGTCGACAGTAAAGGGATCATTATGTACTACGCCCTCACATGGAGGCAAGTTGGACGGTACAGTCACAATCGGTAGCTTTCATATTTTTATTTGGATAAGGAGGGCTGTAGAGTTGTTAAAACATGTAGTGCAAACATGAATGAGGGTATTGAAAGGTATAATTCATCTAAATTTTATGGCGAAGTCAGAGTAGGAGTGAATCATACAGTAGTGCTTCAAAAATTTTGATAGGTTTTTCAACATTTTATGCAACACTTGTTTGAGTAGTTTGCTCTTTGCTTGTAGTTTGTCTGGCTGTGGTAACCGTAGATGACATGCTCCGCTCAGCTAGTGTCCCAGATACTGTGCATCCATAGTATTATTTCTCAGTAGTTTAAAATAAGTGTTCAATAGAGTTTATAATAATTACAACTGGGTCAGTGCGAATCAAAAACTTACTTAGAAGAACTTCATATTATGATTTCAGAAGTATGCTGAAGTAATGTGTAGTATTTATCAGGTTTATCTTTGTATTTCTTTCTTGACGTGCGTACTGAAAAATTTCAAGCTTTATTTTTTGCTTTTGTAAAATAATTGCTGAATAAGAGTACCTGTCTTTTTCCTATCGACTTGCTCCGTTTTTTAATGAATAAATTACTGGGAGCCGTTAGGGCAAGAGGATATTGTAGAATTGAAATGAATAATTCATGAAATGAAATGAATATTTTATTTGTTAACTGAATATTTCAAATAAAATGTGAAGCAAAACTTCTGTATTGAGACAAACGACTGAATGTGAGGGAGAAGTTCAACGTTTGTACTGGAGAAGGAGCCTGCCCTGTTACTGGAATAAAACTGCGTTTTGAGTTTGCGTGCATTGAGTCGTTGGAATTCAATTGTTGGATTCTGTGATTCATAAGTTGTGACTTTAGATTTCAAAACGAGGCTCCGACTGCTCCCCTGCTTCCTTTACTTGAATCTCTTACTCCTATGATATCAGAGTTTATTTCTTTGATCAGTGCTGGGAGGAGGGCATCCCGTTACTGGAGGAGTTGGCCAACCTGTACCGCCGGCACCTGTTTGACTACCACCGTCTCAGTGAGGTGCTGCAGCTGCAGGCCGCATTCTACCAGAAAATTCTCACCGAGAAGCGCTATGAAAACGAGTACTTCAGGGTCGGCTTCTATGGCATGGGACTTCCGCTTTTTGTTCGGGTAAGGATGTTTTTTTTTGTCAGCCCATGTGTTTCTTTAACGTTAGAACCTTTAGGGTGCTATGGTAAGTCGAAGTATATTGTTTGAAAATAGTGTAAATTAGAATTATTTGTATTGCAACCATGGAGGTCAGTGTACTGTATCCTAAAGAAATTTTTTAGCTTATCTTTCAAACGTTCTAATGCCTTCATTCGTGGAAGGAATCTCTTCTCTTAAATTGCACAATTCCTCGAAATTACTTGAGAAGCCGTGATTCTCAAAGGAACTTTACAATTTTTTGATAGAGGTATCTTTAGCTCATTAGTTCCATGCAACAACGGAACAACTAACTGCTGGTGTCCTTCACTGATAAGCTGGAATCAATTTGTCCATCACTCTTTCACTTCAATTCACTGCTAATTTTTAAATTTTTTTACTCCTAATCGTACTGTTTTTCTAAAACTGAGCTACTCCGAAGAAGCCCCACTGACGACCCACGCCCGTGTCTCCGTACTTGGAAGACTTAGATTCTATGGCGTGATAAAGCTGATGCAGCTCTTGTACTAGCAAATAGACTCGTGTTAGATTTAGCGTTATAGCCAGCTGAGCTTTTGTTCTTTTTGTCTTATGCTTTATTAAAGAAATGTCCGACGCTTTGTTCCAGTGACATTGTGAGTGATAGCATCTGAATTTGTTCCTCTATAGTTTCCTCAATTATTTTGGTGTCTCTTTTCTTTTGAAATGTAGTTATTGTATGTAATTTCTTGATGAAAGTATGTGGTCATATCTGATTTTCTAAGTATATTTTCTGTTAGTGTGAATTTCTTTTTTCTTTCATTTTGAAGAGCATGGCCTCACTCGCAATTTGTAGCTGATGAAACTCAGAGTACCGCTAATGGTAATAGTGAAGCAATATTAAATAAATAATTAATCCAACCGTATCGAGCGTAGGTTCCTTATTAACAAAATCTGAAACAAACCAAATCAAGTTAACCAGTACCAAGTTTAACCTTACGAAATACTTAGGGAATTTTTCGAGAGAAAACTCTAGGTTATGGCTCGCATTTTTCTATTTCTTCTAACACGAGACCTTCATTTACCGGGAGCTATTTCTATATGTACCCTTGTTAACCCATTAGCGGTCACCGTACTATATATAGTACATATGAAGTCCTTCACTTTTGTCCTATATTCTAAAAGTTTCGTTCTTACGTTACGCAAAATTCCATAAAGGACAGGTAAAGATAAGTGGTAATTTACGCAACATTTCATTTAGTCGAGAAATAACTTGGCCGTGAAAGGGTTAAGTTGTGTATCTAGCGTGAGTTTTCCTTTGGCGGCAGAACAAGGCCTTCATCTACCGCGGCCTGGAGTACGAGCAGATTGGCACTTTCACGGAGCGCATCCAGAGCGAGTTCCCTCAAGCCAAGCTGCTCTCCTACAACTTGCCTCCTGACGACGCCACCAAGTCCTCCTCTGACCAGTTCATTCAGGTCTGTGTTGCTGTGACATGTATTGCCTCTTAATCTTGACGTACTTTGGTTATTAATACCTAAACTGCAGCGTAACCGACCAGTGCTCATCGACAGGATGTAAATGTTTGGCGTGCTGCAGTTCACCTGTTGAAGTTCTAAACCGCGTGCCCTTTTTCTGCTTAAAAGCGTTGGTTTTTAGGGCTTTTTAACTCCATCTCGGTACATTCAAGTCTTTTCTTAAGAATAAAAATTTAAATGAGAATGTGAACTTGATTCTTTTTGTTTTAAGTGTTCGATAATATCACAAATCGTCTTCAGCTAAATTACGTCTAAATTTTAAAATTTTGAATGAACATGTTAATTTACTGTGCGGATGTAAAAACATGTCAATGAAGTTTAACTTGAAGTAGTAATTGAAAGTTACTTTTTATGTTAGAAATAAAGAAAAGTTAGGTATAGTAGTGTTTGACTTGGAATACTTTTATTTCGAGAATGTGATCTGTTGTGTAGTTTTTGTTTTGCATTTTGTGAATTACATAAGGGTTGTGTATAAATTACAGACAGCCGAGCACTAAAGGTATTTACACTTGGTAAACCGGTGTTAATGTTTCTTGTGTTAGCCGGTAGTTCTTTATTCTTAGTGTGTTGAGCCTTTTTTTGCAGGAACGATTTTCATTCACCTAGTTTCTACTAAATACTAAAGTTTGTTTTGACCGTTGATGGCTCCTTCCGGATTTGTTACGCATTTGCGATCATTTTTACCATTTTCAGTTTATGTATAAATATTCGATTGAATCAAAGCTGTTTCCATACCCTGTTATGGCTTTCAATACATTTCAGTTCCTAGTACACCTTATCGATTACAGGCAGACTGATCGGTAGAACTGATTTTGCTCCGAGTGGATGGAACTTTACTTAGATATCTGGATGAAAACTCTGCCTAGCGTTGCGCAGTGATTAGACCTGGTTCTTCATTCATTTTCTCTTTCTCCCTGACGGAGCAAACTCACATGAAATTTCTGTATCCTTCGAACCAGTATATACATATATACGAGTGTGTCTTCTCTTTTTAGTTTTTCATAATCAGATTTTAATTTTCAGGATTAGTGTGTATTAGTTTTTCAGCGGTAATAAATACTTCTTCGTTCCACTCGCTGTACTAAGTTGCTATCCTTATTGTTACACTGAAATCAGAGCACGTGCGCTTAACTATATAGAGTCATGTGCAAGCCTTATCTTCCTTCATTAATACTTTCCTCTCTTCAACCTTCATTAATATTTTTCTTCTTTTACCCTTGCTCCACTAATACTTCTTTTCTTTCATCCTTCCTTCATCTGCCCTTCATCAGTACTTTCCTTCATTCATCTTCCCTTCATTAATCTTTTCCTTCCTTCATGTACCCTTCAAAAATACTTACCTTCATTCATCTTAGATTCGTCAATACTTTCCTTCATCAGCCAAGAGTATTCGTGTGATAATGGCCACTTATTCGAATCTCAAAAGTAGCCGATGAAGTACCGTTTATACGTCACTGTCTACAAGAATTTCAAATAAAAGATAGTCGAAGATGATGTGCTGCCACTGAACTATAAACTACTCACCATTCACAGATCTGTGCCGTGAAACCCGTGCCGGAGCCACGACCCGAGTTTGAAGGGGTCGAGATAGACGAGCGCATCCTCAAGTACTACAACAACAACAATGTGTCCAGGTTCATATATAACAGACCCAATGCTCGCGGCCACACCGACAAAGATAACGAGTTCAAGGTAACTTATCCCATCCGTGCTAAGCTTGCATGTTGTTTTATTTTGTCTGTCATACTGCATGCAGTTAGTAGGCTGTTTCTATTGTTCCCTTTTTTCTTTTGAACATTATTATTTAATCAACTGGGCATATTTATATACAACAGATTTAACGCTCACTGTTATGCTCACATGAAGCTCGAATGAAATGAACCAAAACAAACGTACTTGTAAGCCGCGTAAATTTGACCACGCATCTCGATGCATTTTTGTCTTAGAAACCCTGAATACTGAGCGGTCATAAATGTCAATATAGTTGAACAGCTGATCTATGCCTTTAATTCCGCTAAGCACTTAAAGTTGCTCTTCAATTTTCTATATCATATGATTGGTCCCTGTTAAAAAGTGGGTGTTCTCATTTTATAGCATTTTCCGTTTTTCAAATAGTTCTGTTGCCTAGATCATTAAATGCCAACGTTACTTTTCATTACTATAATTGATTGTTGCTTCATTGATCACGTATATGTTCAGTTTCTATGGTTGTGATCTAGTTAGATAAAAAATGTGGGGATGAACTGTCTAGCTTGTATGATCCGACTATTTTAATTTAAAAGTATCGATTAGTTCTTGATCCTAAAGGAAAAAGTACAATTTTAGTTATGAAGCAATGAAATGAGAATATATATCTTGCTTCTTCATTGGTTTGTATTTTTAAACAGTTGTAGAGTGTATTGCAAAAGCTGTTCAGTTACACATTTAAATGGATGAAGTTATCAGAATAAAGGTCCCCTGCTCACACAAATGCTTCAGTTTAACATGAATTCACGTGTTAGGATTATTTCTGGTTCATATCTTCCATATTTTGTTTCACTTCGTAACTTCAATTCATTGTCGTCTTACCTCCTAGTATTCTATTCTAAAATATCAATTTATTTCATACTCTATGTATGAGAATTTTTATTTGTATGTATTTTTCATATCTATTTATTTTTTCCTTAATATTTGTTATTCATCTCATCAATAATTTTGAAATAATTGTAATTTTCATTATATATGTATTTATCAATTGATATTTTCTCTTTTTTCACACTACATGTTATTTTACTATCTGTTCTATTCTTCAAGAGAGCTGATCAACTATTCTTCTTACGCAGAATTTGTGGGTGGAGCGCATCACTTACACCATTAGCTCCTCCTTACCTGGTATCCTGAAGTGGTTTGAAGTTGAATATCAGAGCGTCGAACAGATCTGCCCTCCTCAGTACGCGTGTGAGACAGTAGACAACCGCACCAGGGAGATCAAGAACGCTGTCAACAACTATCGCGCTAACCCCAAGGTCAGTACCTCGTTGCTTGGAAAATTAGCGACTCCCTGAAGTTCTTGGTTTCGTCCCATTTCATCTATTATCGAGATGGAAACGCGGGTCCGTGTAAATTTAAGAACTTGATCTGGTCAACGTGGCGATTTGTTTATAAACTTCGTATCTAGGATGCGTTTGTCATGCTTAAATTCAAGAGTGTTTTATCATAAGCCTATATTTTTGTGTTTGTAGAAGCTAGAAGTTTGCAATGTTTCTGCCATCATCTAGTAAAATTGTGTGTTTATGATGACAATCTGTTCAATTTGATTTAAAAAAAAAATTGTCGTATATCTTTTAAAACCTCCATACAAGTCAAGACAATTTTGCATGATTCTGGTTTCAACAATCTCACGAGATTCTGATTCCTTCTCTGACGATGCTGCAATTTATTTTGTTGGATGCTTATGTAGGAAAACACGCAGCTATTCACAATGCTACTGAAGGGGGCCATTGACGCTGCTGTGAACGGAGGCATTGCAATGTACTTGTCTGCATTTTTTGCCTCGGACTACCTTAGTGAGCACCCCAACCAGGCCTCCTGGGTCAACAAGCTTAAGCTGCGCCTCTTGGAACTCGTGAGTATTTGCAATTATTTGCCACCTCCGGATGAACACATGTAGTTGAACCTCGAGTTAACGGTCTAATTAGGGGAAAAGTGTGTCTGTTAAATCGAGGTTCAACAATTCGAATTGAATTGTATAAAAAGAATAACTATTTCTCCCAAACTAAATGTGCTAATAGTTTGAGAATAATTTTGTATCGTTTATAAACTTTTTCTAAGTTTATATAAGTTTTAAGATTTGTGAATAAAATATAAGGTGCGGCAACATAACGTTGTATCCGAAATCCGTTGCATCGGGGTCCGTTAGATCGAGCTCATGATCCCATGAATATAGTACTGTTTGTCGAGGAGGTTTTATCGCTGACACTGTAATGTCTTGGTAAGGTGGTTGGGGCTGAAGTGCTAGGAGTGTGCCGTTTAGAACAAACTCATACGAATGACACCTCACTGATACAAAAAAAATGGACGCTGCACACACGTTACATTTGTGGACTTGATGCTTTTACCAAAAAACTCCTGACGTATTAGACTTCTGCTAGTTATTTAAAAATTTTAACATTTTGTTACAGTCGTGTGTATGTAGCCTATGAATTTTTGCAACCTCGGTGTAAACAATTATTTTTAATATTTGCATTTGAGGCATTAGTAAGAACTATACTGTTCGCATCAACTTAAAATTCGAAACTTCTATATCAAATTATTGAATGGCCCGCAGCACTAAGTCGCTTTGTGAAGCATTTGAATAAAAAAATTACTATCTTCAATCCGAACTCTTATATAATCATTCATGTGATTCTTCTTCATAATAAAATTGTCATCTGCTGTGCAGACAAGCGTACTTTCGACAGCTTTGGATTTGCACGGGAAAATAGCGCCTGTTGACACGCTGCCTTTGCACCGCATGCTCGTCGAGGTGAGTTGTGTCGCACTGTCTCCTTAAATGAGGACTTGTCTTCATGTTAAAGAGGCTGCTGTTATACATGTATACTAAGCTCATTTACTAGCTCTCATACCAAGGCAATGGTAGAACCTCCTTATTCGTTTCAGAAATTTTTAGTGTCTGATTTCGTAAATTTTGAATTTTAGATTCTTATTTTGTTTTGAAAAATAAACTAGTTTTCAATGAAAAGAAATCAGCGTTTTTACGGTTATTAGCATAGTTGTGTGAAATGTTTTGCAAGTTGTAAGTTCTGTTGTCACCATACCTAAGCAATTTCTACATTTTGAGGATTTTCACGGTCGTCACGTTCAGTTTTATTCTTTAGTTTATCGTTGTCATTTCTATAATTTTCAAAGAATGGTTAACATTCGAATGACCTCTCTTCCTATGTTAGTTATACTTTTGCTCGATAAACCGTCTAAATTTATCGGTTGAGAGAAATATTTTTTATAAAGTATTCATTAGTCGTCTGGCAACCAAAAATTAGGTCCCCCTACTCAGTATCGAATAAAATTAACAATCCAACTTGATGAAATCTTCTGTAGTCTTCCCAGTACTAGAAGTTGAATCTAATTGTATGCATGAGTTTTCCCAAAATACGAGTAAAGTTTTTGAACGGGTGGCTTAAAATTCTGTCCAGTGCTTGTGTGAACGACGTCATTCACTAGTGCCCCGGCATAACGGGCATGACATGTACTTACGAAGCACTCTTCCTTGTAGCATAAACGTGCGTACTAAGATCTGGCACCTGTGTGGTTCTCCGTCCCCGTAGAGGTACGACCGGTAGGGGAGTTCAACAGTTAAGCCCCTGTAGTTAGTGTAAGCGCCTGTGTACTCTTGCTCTTGTTGTTGCCGTTTAAAAAGTCCCTGCTAGCTGATGTTGGTGTGCTTCTCGGAAACCATTCTGTAACCTTTTAAACATTTTTCACAATTTTGGGGCAATAAATAAAATTTGAAAAACCCATTTTAAAAATAAATTTATTTAATACATAACCCTGCGAAGAAGAGGCTATGAAAACTAAACGGTTGTCGCTTGTCGCTGTGGCTGCTGGTTGGAAAACTTGGCCAACTGACATAAATTAGCTGGTAGTCCGGTGACACTTGGATCGGCTCTTGTTAATAGAATCTGAATCGGTGTTATTACAGTATTACATGCTAGTACCTACTCAATTGTTAGGAGATTAATGTCGACAAGCACTACTATTCCCTCTGTGTCTTTTATTGTGTGGAATGTTTTTAAACTCTATGATCGTGTGTTGGTGTTCGAGGGCATGCTTTGCGAGTGGCAGCTTTCATACCCTCAGACTCCCGAGTTACGTGTTAGGTGTTCGATTGCATGCATAAGAGAAGGTCTGATATGCTTCCTACATGTTGAATGCCCACGTACTGAGTTTTTTCCCTTGTGTATTTAGGTATTTGAGACCATGCAGAACAAAGTGACTGGTTTGTGCTCATCATCCACCCCTGTGACGACGAAGCGCTCTCCTCCCTCCCTGCATAGTTTCAGTATGGGCACCCCGTCTCCCTTGCCTCATACCCACCGCCGTGCTGACTCAGACCCTGCCACCGAATTCCGCAGAATTGGATCCATTATCAAGTTAGTTGTTGTGGTTCTACAGGTGCAGTTGTCAGGAAACCTGCATAACACAAGTTGATAATCACGTGTGTTGGTTTAAACGAAAGTGACTAAACAGTAGTGTAACAATATTAAATACTTCAAATGTCTGTTTTTGCGAGAAGTAAGAGACTTTGTCACTGTCATTAGTGAGTAAACTTGAAAAAACTGAACTGACAAATTGATTAGTATCACTTATTTTGAATTATTTGTGCAATTAGTTTAAGATCATGGATGTAAGTAGATGATCTCCATTGTCGTAGTGACAGCTGCACTACTTTGAATTAGCCGTTCAATTGCATACAGTGGAATCTGTTATTCTCTTCATTCAATCTGTCATAAAGCCACACTAAGTAAAGTGTCTAGAATGATATGTAGGGTTTGTGGGAAAAATTTTCACTTTTCTGAACTGAAGAACAAACAGCAAAACCGCTTCTTTCGGTTGCAAAGGAATCCTTCCAAAAAATTCAAATTGCGTGATAAATCCTTCGGCTTTGTATTACGATTACACTTGAAGTAGTTAACCTCGGCGTCTTGAAGTCTCCTGAACCTCGTGCATGCGGTGTTCAGTGTTCTTTGTGAAGACTCCTGAACAACGTCTTTATTTGACTCACCACCTCGACCTTTGTGTGGCATGCGATGCAGGTAGTGTCATCCAGTTTAGATACGGTGCATAGTTCAGTTGTGTGTAATAGTTACACAAGCAGATTAGGGATTTTGCCATCACCAAGGAGTTGTGCTCTGTTTGATGCAATGTGTAGACATGCAATAATTTTAATTTGGTGGCATAAAATGTTATTCATTTTTGTAATTGTTTCTTCTTTTTTCTATTTCATTTTCACTTACCACTACTGTATGATGTTACTGTCTTTTTTTATCGACCAGCTTTTGATTATCTCAAAACATTCAGTTCATGAAATTTTATTCATTATTTAGACTCTGAGTTAATACACGGAGCCTCTCACTCGATTGCACCGTTATTTCTAACTGTGACTTTGCGAATGTATTCCTGACCAAGTTTGCATTATTAGTTGAAAATTGTATGAGAACGTTGAAGACTAGAACAATTGTATTAAGAGATTAGACGCAATCGAAAATGTTTCTAAATTTTTCTCTGATCACTCATGTATATTTGCCTACTTGTTTAAGTAGAAATGTGCGTAACTACACCTATTGATAAGTTTTTTAAGGCACGGATTTCAATCTATTAAAATATGGTTAGTTGGAATCATCCTAATATTCACCAAGTAATGCTAAAGGATGGTGCGTATGAAACCTGTCTTCCTTACCGTGCACTGAAAACCTGTCTGTTCTTGAAAATCCATCGCAAAAATACTAGATGCATTATAACATCAGATTTGATGTTGATTCTGTTCTATGGTAAGAAATGTGCCTTCATTTACTTCATCTTCATCTACGTATTTATTTTAATTTTTGTCCGATAAATGTACCCTGTTGAGGACCTTATGAACGAATGTTCGCTTTGTGATTTCGTATAACAGCCCCAATGCATACTTGCTCCGTTATTTTTTAACAATGTTTCCAAATGATTGTTAAATATTCTTACTCTGGTTTTAGAGAAGGATTTCCTTATGCGTCCGCAGTCTAATCTGCGTATTGCATTCACTAGCTCGCCGTTGCCGCCGGTGCCTGGTGGGGCTGTGAATAGCAGTAGCAGTGGCACGTCTCTCTCTGGTTATTCCTCCCAGCGCTCATCACAGTCGTCTTCTCTGTACTACCATCACTCCATCTCCCAGGAAGATGACTTCTATTCTAGGCCTTTGGTGAGACCCATCACATGTGTACTGTTTTTTGAGCGAGTTATTGGAGTAGTTATTTCGGAGTTCATCTCAATAGGTGTACGAAGACAGCACTAGGTAATAAATGTAGTATCTGAAGAGATTTAGGTGTAGATGTAAAGATTCAAAAGACGTTCGTTATAGAGACTACAGAATAGTTTTTGGAAAGTTTATAGGTATATTTGTGTAGAGTACAGAGGCATTTTTATGGAGATTACACAAATGTACTCCCACACTTGGGGCCAAAATTGCTTGGAGCACAACAACATAAATTTACTTTACATGATTTGTGGCCTTTTTACGTAGAGTATGGTAGCAGAAATGAAGATTCCGTCCTATGAAGACCTGTAATAAACGAATCATAGCTATTGGTGAGCTCTGGCCGTGGTCATATTATATTGTATTAGTAGATGACATTCATAATAATTGAAAATGTGCGGATTATTTGTGAAATGGAGTGCATGTGATCTGTTCATATTCGTTCAACTAATTTATGATGATGAAGTGTGCCGGAACCATTTTCTTCCCTTAGCGAGCGAACCCTTCTCTAAATTTTCTGTAATGCTCACAATATTTGTATTTAATGAGTAAGAGCTTGTGGTTCCTATGAATGAAGGTATTGAATAGCTCTTGAGTGACGTGTTTGCGCCACTCACATATGCGCCAGAAACAGAATTTTGGGAAATATGAGCGCGTTATACAGGGTGTCTCAAAAAAATGTACTCGGCCTTTAACCGTTGCTAACATGCTGTCTTCTTTGTGTTGCAGGTGTGAGGTTCGAACCTTTGCGAACATGATTCTTTAATCACATTGAATCATGTTCGCAAAGGTTCGAACCTCTCACCTGCAACACAAAGAAGACAGCATGTTAGCAACGGTTAAAGGGTGAGTACATTTTTTTGAGACACCCTGTATTTTGACAGATCCTGCATTTATCCCTATCCTTCATTCTGTTTTGAGGTTTAGAGAATCCAGGCAGTATGAAGCAGCTGGGGTGAATTGAAAACCTAGCTTAGGTGACCCAAGCCTAGCATAGCCTGTTTGACTCTGAGTATGTTTAGAGTTGATTTGGTACGATTCTTGCCACAATTTTTTCATTGCTGGAATGTACCGATGTATGTTATTATATGTACATTCTCTAAGTTTATTACTACGCATTGTTGATTGATCATTTGTATGCCATGAATTTCATATGACTAGCTGAGGATCTGGCTAGTTCTAAATACTTCACAATTGTTGGTTAATCATATGGAAACTTTTCAGCACCTAAGTTACTTCACAATTCTCCCCGGAAAAATTTCATAACGTGAATGCTCAGTCACACTTTGCTTGTCGGACTTTTAAGACAAATGTCATGTTCAAATTGATGGTTTTTAACTGTATTAACTATAATTAAATAGTTCAAATACTCACGATCATTGAAGTTTTTCACTGTGGTCATGTAAAACTTAGAGAGCATGGAGACGCTCGACGGTGTAAATTCAAGGACATTTTTGAGAGCGTTGATGAAGTGAATTTCATCGTTGTTGTGTAGGAGGTGCGAGGTGACGACAACGGTGTGGGCAGCAATGGAGGTGGTAGGGAAGGTCGTCCCCGGTCCGTGGTGGTAGGAGGTGGGGGAGACAGCAGGGGTACATCGCCACATCCGCTCTCCCGGACCACCAACTCTTACGAGTTCGTCGCTCCCACTGCTCTCCGACAAAGGTACTGCTAGAGGAACAGAACTCCTAATATTTTGAAAAACTAACAAAACTATGCTTTATGCATTTAAGTATAGAAAATTAAGTTTTATTTCTTTGTTTGTAAATGCTTCTGAACAATTAAGTTTTCACAAGGCTCTGTTGTCAGCCAATGAAGACACCTGAAGGCGTATCTCTACCATCACTCGATCAACGAGTCACTGTTTGGTGTACACTCATGTGATCTATGTTTTCATTTCATGGCAGGCGTAGAGAAGCTTGTTATTTGCTTACGTTGATCTTACGACACATTTGAATTCGTTATATTTTCATTTTACCTCTGGTAAAACCTAGAATTAGGACTGTCAACTTTCGCTCATGTAGACTGTGATGCGGACATATCTGCATTTTCTTGAACCATTGTCTAATACGAAAGAAAGATAGGCATTGTTCGCTGATTCCCGTAGGAACCTCGGTGTATCCTCCAGAACAGAGTATCACATGACTAAGGTATGCATGAAGAACTGACACCATCAAAATACCGTTTTGAGAAGTAGCTTATCATATTAATATTGAATTATTCGATACTAAAGAATAATCTTGTGTGCAATTAGTTACATATACTGTATTCATTGCTTTTTGAAATTAGGACTAACTCGAGCACAAACTAGGTGTAAATCATTGTGCGTAAACGTTTTCGGATAGGTATCCCAAATTCTTGATATTGCTTACATAAAATTGCTTCTCGACTGACCATTATCTGCTTTGATGAGGCCTCTAGAATCATATATGTTGTCGTTTTATGAGTTTTAGATCCACTCTAATACAACGATTTGATCCCACCACCATACCGGTTTCTATATTATTGTGAACCAATTTTTTGCTTGATAACCTTCACTTACGTAACCCTGCTACTAGATTTCAGTGTGTGTACACCGAGCACTAAGTATCACTATTTCTTATGTATTTTGTGACCCTTAATTAATTATAACACCTGCTGGCCTACTCACAGCCCGCAACACTCTTCCAGCAAAGACTGGAACCATTCTCAAGAGTCGCTTCCGCCCGTGCCGCCCCTCCCACCTAGAGGTACTCAAACCTTATTATTAGTCTGCTTCGCAGTGAATAAGTGCATTCATTAACCTATGTTCCTGCACTAATTTACTCCTAGTGACTGGTACTAACAGCTAATTAGCTCAATATTAAGTGGTTTGTCTTCAAGAAGTATTGGTTAATTTCATTAGAAACTTCATTACTTTTCTTTGTCTTTGATGCACGCCTATCATATTAATACGACGCTTATTTATCAATTTATCACGTGCGCAAAGAACGCCCATCATGTTGACGTGTGATAAACGTTATCCTGTACCCAATTTAACATTGTTGGCACTACAGTCGCTTTCTATGGCTGGAAGACACGCATTCAGAGATTTTTGTTCCCTTTCCTTACTGTAGCAATGAGCGTAATCTCTTACACAAAAAAATATTGGTTCGGTCAAAATCCATTTGTTTCCATAGCTTTAGGGCACCTACGTTCATACGTCATTAATGCGTGCGCACCAACTAGTAACTAATTTATGTAAGGTGAATGAGGCTTACTCGTTGACGCTACGTGCTATATTTAGAAGAGAATTGACTGATATCTCGTTTTATAATTTAATTTTCATCTTTTTTTGTTTCTCTGCCCTTTTGCACGAAGACCAGTTGAGTACAATTATTTCAAACATGTTTTGGCTCCAATCTGCTGGTAGATTTATGATCAATTGCGGTGTGCGAGTCTTGATGTCTGAAATGATTTCTTGAAATGTTTTTATACGTTCATTATACAAAGACAGTTCGTGTGTCATTGCTGTTTAAGCTTTAATTATTTTTGTCCAACTTTACTTAATCAAGTTTTTTCATACGTATGATCTTTTTTCAGTGGCATCGAAATTGCTGCCCACCTAATTTTTTTATTGATTCGTATCCTAAAAAGAAACGGGTAATTTTTGTTGTTACTTTATTTATTCGAGGTGTCTTATTCAACTGATATATTTCACTTTCTGCTTCTACCTGGTAGAGACGGTTGGACAGCTCCTTTTTATCTTCCTTCTTCTAAGTTGTTTGCAACATTATCTTCATGCGGGTGTTAGTTGACTCATACCTCGTTTTAATCCGCACATCTACTCTCTACAAACGCTTTTAGTTTACCCTTATACGTGTGTTGATTAAGAGCGCTTTCGAGGTTACTAGTTGACCGTGCCTGTGTTGCAGGAGGTGACCGTGCCTGTGTTGCAGGAGGTGACCGTGCCTGTGTTGCAGGAGGTGACCGTGTCTGTGTTGCAGGAGGTGACCGTGTCTGTGTTGCAGGAGGTGACCGTGTC
>VCRD01000084.1:359264-378922 GCA_006783055.1 Trinorchestia longiramus
CCGTGCCTGTGTTGCAGGAGGTGACCGTGCCTGTGTTGCAGGAGGTGACCGTGCCTGTGTTGCAGGAGGTGACCGTGCCTGTGTTGCAGGAGGTGACCGTGCCTGTGTTGCAGGAGGTGACCGCGCGAGTGGCCGGTCCAGCGTGACCAGCATCAGGCAAGACGACGCTCCACCACCTGTCCTACCCAAGCGCTCTGCCGCCTTCAAGAAGATCTTCAATCAGGTACAATTTCTAAGTTTAAATTCTCGATCAGTTCTGTTTTCTAAGTTTAAATTCTCGATCAGTTCTGTTTTCTAAGTTTAGATTCTCGATCAGTTCTGTTTTCTAAGTTTAGATTCTCGATCAGTTCTGTTTTCTAAGTTTGTCCTCGGTCAGGTGCAATAACTGGAAAAAGTTCTAAAAACAAATTCTGTAATTTAAAATTGCCAATCAGGTGCGGTTTTACAATTTTGAATCTTTAATTAACATTTCTCTTGATTTAAATCCAAAATCTGATATAATTTCATGACACGAAGTCCTCAGATTTATGTTCTGAATTTATAATCCACATTTGGGTAAAGTCTCGAATGATTGAATTTAGATTAGATCTATGTACTTCTGATGCTGTCCTAGAAAAGTTTTCTATATTTGAGAATAATCCTGGGAAAAAATATTAACAAAGAGTTGAAATAAGGGACAATTTGTTTACGGTGTATGAAAGTTTTATGGAACATATTTTGAAATGAAGCAAAATAAAATTAATTTTTTGGGTCAGCCACGATGTATTTTAATCTAGCGTGTATTTTCTATGGATTTGGGAGAGGAAACCATGAAAAGTTTATGTTTTTAACGAATTCAGTCTTTGCGCTCGAAAAATTATCAACAGGTCATATGTGTTTTAAAGATTGATTGCTGTATGTTTTGAGTGCGATGGCCCACACTGCAATGTTTTTCACCATCAGCGTTTATCAATCTTTCTAATGAATAATTATACACAATCACCTTTTGTCTTGAATAGATTCTGTTATCGTTACTGTGTGCGCAGGTATCGTCGCCAACATCGTTCCTACCATCTGAAGATGCTGTGAATGGTACTGCTGTCTCTCTACAGCACTCATTCGACGGTCTTAGTTTCAGTTCGTCCTCATCCTCCCTACCCCAGGTCTCTCCGCGCACCCTGCGCTCTCCACCTCCCCCTCCCATTCCTCCCAAACAGCTCTCCACATCCTCAAGCACCCCTCAAACCCCGCATTCCCCAAGTGAGTCACTGCAGTCATCGTCGCATGGGTCTCGCGAAGATCTGACGCCCTTGGTATCAGAGTTCGAGATGAGTGCCATCATGAGTGGGGAAGTGTCTTTGCTGGATGAGCACGGTGAGGAGGGGTCGACTGAAAACTATTCTATTCCGCCCCGGCTGCGACAGCCTTATGCCCCTCCTCCACCACACCTTTAAACGTGATTCTTCCTTTACAGCAGCACTTACCATAGCGTCAGTAACAGTTATCTATAACACTCCCAGCAGCTTGAAGACTCTCTAACTCTTCGACTCACCAACTTGAGTTTGCTTGCGAGATGCATTCTGCAGGTACGTGCTAATATGTTTCTTCTTTACGTGTGTGAATAGGAATCCCACTGTAATGTTGAAACCATTCAATTTTATGGGCCTTATCGAGTACAAGTCTTATATTGTGGAGCGGAGATATTGAGACGTATTGAATACGTTTATCGCTCGTAAATTTTCTGCGAGTATAAGTTAAAAAAAGTGTATGTACAGACACTCTTACTCTTCCCTTCGCAACTTTTATCACACAAGAATCTACACTCTTTTATCGCATTTTAAAAAAATGCTTGTTTTTCTAGGCCATTTCACGCTTCTCTTCGACCGTACACTTCTTCTCTGAATACAATTATGGATCAGGTACATTTACATATCTTGGATTTGCTCTTACTGACGTTTCGGGAACTTCTTGCGTATCGATCAAAATATTGTAAAAATAAGTGTAGGTTAATTTCATCCCAACAAGCGCAACAGCCGTCTATAGAGGGCTCGGCTGCTCTACGAAGTTCAAACTATGCAAGTCATCTTTACTAGCTTCGAGAGATAACAACTCCGGTGTAGACACTCCATAGCGCTTCTATTCTACCTGAGAAAATTCAATCCGTCGTAGAATAATGCCGTGGTCATTTAGGTAATAAAAAGTATTGTCTGCTGTTAGCGTCCCGTTTGTTGAACGAACTTGCTTTTTCTTAAAATTTTATTCATAAACCTGTGGTAGCATTTGGTCTGAGATATAGTGACTCGAATATCAAGTTGAAGTTTGCAATGGTTCTCATGCTAGACACGATGGAGTACCCCTATTATTTGAGTAGCATAAAACACAGAGCATCATAACTTACAAAACACGATGTTAACCCTCAATCTCCATTTAAGTAATTAACGTATTATTTGAAACTAGCTGCTTCAAACCAGAATTTAATAATGGACGATATAAATGTTTCATAGGATACCTTCTATAATATAAATAACGATGAGTGTTTAAAACGTTTATTATGACAAGGCTTTATTGAAAATACACAGAAATTAAGAAATTCAAACTACTCGGTTGAAGTTGTGGTGAGTACCTTGCTCTGACGAATATGTCCTGAAGTTGAATAACCATAGTGTTCAAAAAATTATCCCTCACAGTTTGTTTAATTTCCAGCATTACATTACTGGAACAGCTTAACATCAGACTTAACACTCGTTCTCTTTTCTTCATTCCTCCGCCCCCGCCTTCCTTTCCCCGTGTATATGCTCTACTTTATCATATATTTACATGAGGCTCTACAAACATGCGATGAACAATACTGTAGTGATCAGAAATGTTTGTGAGGGTATCAGTACTAGAGCTCTCCTCACTGCTTATTAAAGATTTTTATTATTATATTTTATGATATGCAAGTGTAGCTACCGGTCAGTATTGTGACTTATCTTCCTGAAAGCATTTCTACTATTTTGCTCATCAGCGTAGGTAGAGTTGTATGTCTGTTCGTGTCTGTCTCTTCGACGCGCAGGCGTCGCTGGTCTTGAAACATTTCACTGTACTGTAGATCGGTGTCGTACTATGAATCTTTTATTGAGGCTGCTTTACTTTGTAAATCTTTTTAATGTCGAGTTAGATTAGGTACTTCTAACATAAAATGACGACTCTCGTCGAACTCTGAATAGGTTTTATTCTATTGTATTATTTAATGATCTGTCTTTTATAACCTGCATTTGTCTTTTCAATTTGTTTTTGGACTGCCTACTGTAGAATTTAAATGTATTGCCTTCATGGTTTTACTTTAATTTAAGGTTTTTATCCCTAAAAAAGATTACACATTTTTCTCACACCAAGTAAGCATTTGAATCTCTTTTTTTAGTATTAATGGGGCCGTTATCTTGTTTCTTGTGCGCAGAGCATATATAAAAATGCAGACTAACCTCAATCTGCATTTAAATCTTTGAATCTTGTATTTATAGTGTTCCTTTCCGTCACTTTCCTTTGTATTCTTTCTTGGTTCAGTTAATTATTTTCAGAAATTGGTGAAACTACAACACCAACTGATCATGTCATTGGAAAGTGTGCATAGGTAGCAGAAACTTACATCAAAGTGTTTTTATTATATCGAAACTGATAGTGATTGCGTTGATATACATTAGACCATCATATGTTCTGATCGCGCTACTTTACATGTATTTTTAAAACTGGAATGGCATCGCAAAAATTACATAATTTGAAATATTTTAGCTGCAGAGGAATGATCCGAAATAGCCTTTTTTGCGGACGTCTGTTGGTTACTAAATCAACATTCCGAGCCTTGCGTGATTGGAAAAAAACAGCGGACTTGGTCTATTTTCAAATAAATTGCGTAGAAGATCTTAAGATTTCTAGTTCTATTGGTGACAGTTCTAAGAATTGTTTGAAAAACTGATAAAAATTGATAAATCTGAGTTCAGTCAGTTATCAACCGAAACGGTGTTACTCGTCGCGACGGGATCACTTACTGAAATCCTATGCGATTTAATCGCAGTAACTGATTCTCTGCTGTGCAGATAATTCTGTAAGCTCCGAATTTAGTGGTAAACTGTAATATCAAACGGATGATCATGCAAGTTCTAATTACTGCTGCTCAATATATACTTCGTGTCGTGTACTTCCCTATTCTGAAAGGGGCATTTCACTTTTCAGTGCTTACTTTTGAGCTTTGTTATGAAATGTTCTTTTGCCAGTCAACTAAATCTAAAATTAATGTTTGAGTATAGGTATATCATTTTAGTTGATGTAGAACTTCAGCCAATTGTCAAAAACGTTAAATCTATCAAAATACGTTTGGAACGTTTAAGCGGTCTAAAATTCAACGTAATAAGGCAGTGTGCAACTTTTAAAGGTGATTTGAGGATAAAAACTACTTCAAATTTGCGTTAAGTTGTCAATTTGTGTTTAATATTTTTGATGTAGGTGAGCTATCATCAAGCTCATATTAGCTTTATCATCGAAACGGCTTTCCTTATCTTTCGTAGTTAATTTGTTTTGCACGTTTTTTCCCTTATTTTCGTTTGCAGAAGTTTGCTCCTAATTCTCTTGAACATATTTGTTATGTATCATATTTATGAAACCTTATGTTGGTATATTTTAGTTTGAAATCTATTTATTTTTATATCTGTGATTGTGAATACCGCTATGTGTTTATATGCATGATACTATTTATCCTAGTGTTTTTTCTCTTTTGTTGGAGCTAGCTTTATTGTGGATTTTTTTCTAGTAAATAATCGCTGTGAGGAAAAATGAAGAGCGGTCGGTTTTCAAGAGTTCTTTCGATTTCGCTAGCTTTGTCTGTCTCGTAGTTGGTTGACTTCAGCCTTTGGCAGGGCTCAACCACGACGTTGAAATACAAAGGAGGTTATTGAGAAAAGCTAATTCACTCTCATACATGGTATGGTATGTTGTGGTACAAGTGACAATAGCTCTAGTATTTTCCAGATCGAAACTTCTTTTAGCAAATGACTCTGTCGCTATTTTCATTGACTTTTTAACGTGGCAATATAACATGCATACTGTCACTGATATTGCATTTGTTCCAATTGCTAGTCCTTGCAGTTGTGTTCATTTTCAAAACATGAACTTAAGCATTTCTTTATTTTTGTGCACTCCTTGCTATTATTGATTAATGGCACTAACTTTTGAACTTGGTTTGCCCTATTTTTATTTTTCTCTATTGCACGAGTAGAAATGAAAGTACGCACTTACTCTTACCCATACAATTTTCTACTAGGTGGTTCACATGAGATTTTCGATTCAAATTGAAAGCATTGCTTTTGGTATGTTGAAGGGCAGTCATACTAGTCCTGAAGATAAGACTGTTTGGAACCGCTCTAGAATTAGTTAATATGCACTTGGAATATTATGAACTGGTTCGATCACTAACCGATATGGAAATATGGATCAGTAGCTAAAGGTATTGAGTAAATGTACTAATGCGCTTTGAGTCCTAATTCTTACTGTAACTATTAATTTACTGGCCTATCTAGACGATCTTTCATACAAACTTTTTTTCTGACTCGTAAGGGGGTTGCCGTTGAAATTTTTTGTATGGTTAGCTTTTCATTAGAATGGCGTTACTGAAGCTGTAGGCTAAACAACGTCTGTTCTGAACCCTCGCTGTCAAGGAGCAATTATAGTTTGCTTTTAGAAGCTGTGCATGTGTTCTAGTTGGTCTCTAGCTGTTGTTCAAAAAAATGTGAAGGTGTCAAAGTGCAGACATTCATTAGTATATATATATATATTATGTAACGACGTGCTTATGCAGTTGTATAATACATCGACGACTTCATCAAGATTTCAGCGCAAGTATCAATAATGGAACTCATTGACACTGCTGTGTTTGAGCGTCATGTGCTTTGATGAGGTTAAACACTGTTAATATCTATTCCATAAATCACAATATGAGTAAAAATATAAGCTAGAAACCTAAAATGCAGTGCTACTACAAACTTTTGACTTCAGTCATTATTCGAACCTGTTCACTGACAGTCATATCATTTCACTTTTACAAATGTTATTCAAGGATACACTTAACTTTGGTCTCTAAGCGTAATGATTTTATTTTAGTTTACAATATTTTAATTTGAGCCTGAGTCATGATTACGCGAGGTTATAAAGAAGTACCTTGTTTCTTTCTAATATTCATTTCTTTCAGGTTCGGAACCTACCATAAATTTGAATCTCGGTGTTAGCATAGGCACTTCACGTGTCTGGTATTTTACTGACTCGCTGTCAGTGGACTTGCTCTGTAGCTATGCTTTGATTGTATCTTTACCAAACCTGAATGTCTAGCTAAACTTTTTATGTCTTCTTCCAAGTGCACATATCAGCCGCACAATCATCGAACTTCCGTCTAAGGCGTCGATCTCTTCTTGTACTGTATCGCTATAAAATTATCTTCTAAGCTACTATAGCATTACTTGAATGTATGGACACATTATCCATGAATTCGCGAATGACGAAAGCTGCGTCCATTAAATTAATTGCATTGATCGAAGTTTGATCTGAGATAGTTGTTAATGACTAGATTTAATTCGAGTATTAAAAAATTTCCGTAGTCATCCTTCCATAGAATATCTGCGTTTATATGTAAGTCGAATTGAAACTTCCCCCCCCTCTTGCTAGTTTTCTAGTGAGCTTAAAGACATATTCGTTTATCCCTGATATTATTTTTTAATTTACTGTAGAGTACGATTACATCTCAACTTCGTGATTACGTTGGCCTATTTACGTGCTCATTGTGAATGCTCTAACTTTATGAAATTAGCCGTTAAATTAAATTCAAAAGATGATACTGATATGATAATGAAATTTAAAAAGCTTACGCTTGATAAATTTGAAATGCATTGAACGGTAGCAATTACCAAGGGTAATCATGCTTCGTAATCGCAATTTTTTCCATTTTTCTTTAGCGGTCTCGTATCTTCGTCTATGCGAGTATCGCATATCTTAAAGTCAGCTTTCCATCATATAAAGTAAAAGAAATGCGTGCAAAATTTTTAATTAATCTGACGCTATAGGACTTGAGATACTCGAAGATTTCAGAGCGTGGACTACAGGTAATATTTAAGAGTGACCTAGAGTGGCAGCTGTATGGTGGACGGGTCTATTTTCCGTTTATTAGCTTGTAGGTCTGTGCCATTTTTTCTCCTTCTTAAGTCAATAGTTTTTTATTGTTTCAGTTTTCTTACGTATTCAAAAATGTTGTATTTCTTGGTGGCGTCGTTCTTAATTGGTGTTATTTCCGTTCTGTTGACGGTTCATTTTTACTCACTTCTTTCTGCATGCTCTTTCTTGTTTTACTTCGGATTTGTTAGACTCGTTTGACATCTATCATCTCTTCTCACCTCTTGGACTCATTTTTCATCATTTACTAGACTTTTCATTTTGTTCAATCATGTAATGTACTCGATATGATGCTCTTTGCATCACGTCCAGTCCAACCTCTAGGCCTAGGTTTAATCGGCAGTTCAATAGCCACTGTATGCTATCACCTCTGTTCCTCAGGTTTCTTCATTTTTGCCTGACCAAGCTCATCTAAACTCCTTTTAGTTTCCGATTTTTTCTATTACTTTCAGACACTAAATACGATTACGAGTTCGTTTGAATGTTTATCTTTCAAGTATGATGTCTCAAATTAAATTGGGTTTGAAGATGAGGACGACAATAAGAAACTAAACTTTAAACTACCTAGTATTAACTACCAAAGACTCTCCTGGCTGCAGCTTAATAAGTTATGTACTTGTGCATAGACTTCTTGTAGTTCTTACAGTTTAGAGGTAGAGAGTACAGCTAGCTTACAAAGACTTTTTTATCTTTCATGATGAATTCTATGTAGCGTAGCAATATACAGTTGAGCAGCTTTTGTATATGACTTCCATGTAGTTGATAGGGTGATACAGACATCTTGTGCTTCTGTGCTCGATTTTTTACTCTGTAACGATAGGTAACCCTAGTTTGACTTTACCAAAGACAACTCTGTTGCTTGCATTCCTTGAATCGATGATTTTTATAGTCGCTGCGTGGGAGCTCATTGGTAAGTAGGGCCTCAAAAAATTGTAATACTGTTCCTTCACGTGACATATGTAGCACTACTAGAAAAGCTGATGTATTTTGCAAGTAAAGGGACAATGATTTCATTATTCATTTAGTTACGCTTTAAAAAGTGCGGATGATACAAATTGTACAAAAAATGCGGCAGTCCCTAAGGGCCCTAGGCTGAATAATCACTTAAGCTACGAGGATTTATATTCTTATATTCTTGGGAAGATAAGAAAAATCTTCATCTGCAGTGCGTTTCAGAGATTCTTATTCTTGGAAATTTATTTTCTCTGTTGTGCTTTTCGTCTCCTGTATATTATTAGTCTCTTTTAACAGCGTAGTTATTGTATATTGTACACGTTTAAATTTCATCAATTTATTTGTCTTTTACGTCAATGTAGCATCGAACTCCACTGACGCGAATTGGTTCGACTTCGTGGACTGGTACCTAGGTATATTGCTACTATCCTGGTTATATCTACAATATTTACTTTTCTGAATGACCGTAAGACTTAAATGACTACCTCCTGATACCGTACATCACTGCTGAGATCGCTTTTGTTGGGGCTGCTGGGGTCAAACCAGGGATATAATGATAATTTTATCAATGAATGTGGAGAGTATATAATATTATTTGATCGAATGATTGTTTCCTCGGTGTTACACTTTGTGTGATTTTTATCATTGTCAAATATTGTGAAGAAAGTCTATAACTTGTATTTTGGGTGTCATGTTGAAGAAGAGGACAAAAAATGTGTGCTGCATTTCGTGCTTCGCTGGCATGAGTGAATGGTTGTAAGGGAAGATGTTGTAAGGGAATGGTTGTAAGGGTTGTTAGTCACTTGAACGATTACTATTTGCGTTTGATTAAAGTGACGGGCTTATCAAAAAAGAACAAAAGCAAAATACAATATCCAAATATGCCTTTAGGTATAAGGCCAGCTCCTCATAGAAAAGGTCATCCTATACCAACATCTTCGAGCAATTGGGACGAAATGGATTCACATTTATCAGAGGAAGACTTCAAGGCACATACAGCTCTTGATCCTACATGCACCCGTAAAAGACGACGCTCTCTGATTCACCATAAGGAACTCTATTTTGTTCGAGACCTAGGACTTCTCAAACGACAATCAGAAGTTTTAAGTTCAAGACTTCAAGAGTGGAATTGTCTGGCAAAGTTTACAAGAATTTCTCTTTAAAAGGAAAAATTTGGCTTTAGCTACTTGTGATGCAAGATTGCTTGTGTTTCTGCATAGATATTTAAGGGCTGATGGAAGAAATTGGAAAAATTTATGACCCTAAGGAATGGCGTCCATTTATAAATTCATCAACAGGAAACCAAAAACCTTCTACTCTAGTGACGCGCTGTGGGAATGAAGGTAATTGTGAAAGTATGGAAAAAATATTCACTACCATCAAGTAAGAGTATGACCAGTTTAAGTGAAGATTATTTGTTGAGCTATAAATCATATCGATATTGCTCGGTCTTCGAGGAGGCTACACGAAATTTTCCGTTTTCTGTGTTTGTGGGACAGTACGGCCGGAAAGGAACACTACAAAACAAAAGATTGGCTCCTCAACAGAAGTTTTCATTCCTGGAAAGATCAATGCGAAAGAAATCAAGCCTCTAGTTGATTCCTCTGATCTGCTTCCACCACTACACATCAAACTGGGCCATATGAAAAACTTTGTAAAGGCTATGGACAAAACTGGTGAAGAGTTTTTGCACTTGAGAAAAATTTCCAAAACTAAGTGACGGTTAACTCAAAAAACTGATCTTTGTCGGTCTACAGATCAAGAAGCTACTGAATGATACCGTCTTCGAAGAAAAACAATACGAAGGAGTGCTCTGCAAGGAAATCCTTTACGTCTTTGGTCCAGGGTTTTCTGAGGAAAGAGGAAAACTGCCATCAGCTCATTCAAGGTTTTCTCAAGAACTATAAAAATCTTGGCTGCCGTATGTCTTTCAAGATTCATTTCTTGTACTCGCATCTCGAATTCTTTCCGGAGAACTTGAGAGCTGTCAGTGATGAGCAAGGGGAAAGATTTCACCCGGATTTTGCAACCATGGAGGAGTGATATCAAGGTAGGTGGGACCCAGCAATGATGGGCGATTATTGCTGGTTCTTGTAGAAGGAAGATATCTCGACACATAAGACAAAAATTCACTTTTTGAAGTGTAAAAGATCCTTGCTCATTTTCTTATACGTGTCAATATTATTTCATTTGTTAATTTTTATTCGGTGATCTAGAATTGTTTTTATAATACTTTTAACTCAAATCACATTAATTGAGTTAAAGTTGCGATGTTTTAAAGGAGTCAATTGTTTTTATTGCTCATGCACGAGTTTTTATTGGAATTTGAAATACATAAATACAGAATTTAAAAAAAAACTCCGTGCTTCAGCTCAATCAGCCATATTTGAATTCAGCACCCCAAAATCAGTTTAAAACAACCCAATTAACTAATGTGATATGAAAAAGTTCCAATTTGTTACTTACTGTAATTTTCGGTCACGTAAACTTTTAAAGTTAAATCATTTACACTTTAGGTTAGTTTACAGGGTCTGCAGATTGGCCTGTATTGATAGGTTCTTGCAAATTGATCTAAAATATTTATTTCAGTAATAGAATAAAATAGTATGGGGTTCTCGTGAATTTTGCAAGTAACTACTGTCGAGTACGGCCGAAAGAAGTATCTTAACTTTTTTTCAATCTAGTTCCCCATGCGGTCGATTCCAAGTAAACTTTCATTCTGGGTTGCGCATCTTCTGTGTAAAGTTACTGTATTTATTACAGGAGACTACGACGTGTAAATTAAAGTACAATCAAAAGTTGAACATAACCTTAATATTATTTTTTCTAGTCTTTAATTCTAGCTTACAACACAGTCGTTCGTCTATTTTTAGGATTTGTACATTCCCTAGTAAATTCCAAATTATTGCTACCAATCCGATATTGTATTAAATTTTGTGAATTTTCTAACACAAAATTACCAATATTAATTCATAGTCGAACATGTTTTCACTTGGAATTTTTATGAGCTTTTTTAGTGATATCTATGTATGTTTGAGGCTAAGCTAGCGGCTATCAAGTGTAAACGTTTGTTTTGTTCTGTGCTTCATGTTTTCTTTCTTTAAAACAGGGATGATAGAGTACTATATTAACGTAAGTTTACCACAACCTTGTACACGAATAACTTTATGATCATTCGAGTGATATACTCTAGAACAGCGAATGGACGAAGTAACGAAACAGTGGCTTATAAAGGAGCGTTTGTTATCATGCTGTATCTGTTTCAAATGAGATGAAAATTTACAGGAAAGTTAATTTATGAATGATAATAGTATCGCATATCATCGCTCGCGTGCTCTCAGAATTATGTCAACAATGCATGAAGCTAAAATTTTACTGCGTGATTTAAACTTGCAAAAGTTCTTTATTTTACCAAGTCATTTCGAATCCACTGAATGCTTGTTTCTCCATTAAGAAAAATTCGTGCAATATCCTCTAATTCTGTACCACACTGTACAAAGGGAATGAATTTGTAGACCTCTATAGTGAAGTCTTTTTTTGGCAGCTGTACGACTAGCATAAGATTACGATATGCGAATACATGTAACTGTAAATATCTCCACACTGTATAATATTAGAGCTATAATTTCAATCTGGATAAATGTGCCATGTATGACTATTTTATTGTCCTATGATTTTGCAAAAATATCAACTCGTTTCTCTGCCAGATCACACATGCTTCTATGATCTAAGGATAACATACCAGATAAAATTTGCAGCACTTTTAATTGTTCCCAATCGCTAATTAGATTTTATAAAGTTTCATACAATTCTATAGCAGGGACCAAAAATGGTGAAAAATTTCGTAAAGAGATACCCTTTGCATTTTTTAAAAAAGTGAAACATCTGAAATCAATGTTTGCAGGTTATAGTTCAGCAGCATAGCGTGTATTGAGTATGAATAAACGAAAATAGAAACAGTGCAAATTATTGAATAATTAATGAAAATCGAGATGCATCATCCTACACAGCCTCATATGACATAGATAACACACCAGATGAAATTTGCATTGGAGTTATTTTTTTAGTGTTTCCAATCGCTAATTAGGTGTTCTACAAGGTTTCATACAATTCTATAACAGTGACCAAAAAAGGTAAGAATTTTGTCAAGAGATGCCCTTTGCATTTTTTAATAAAAAATAAATGGTTGCAGGTCATAGATCACACCATAGCATGTATTGAGTAAGAATATACGAAAATCGGAAACATAAGGCAAGTTAACGAATAATTAACAAAATACGAGATGCATTATCCTACACGGGGTCGTATGACAAATAAATAACATACTAGATGAAATTTGCAGCATTGGAGTCTATTTATATTGTTTTCAATCGCCAACCCAATATTATACGAAATTTTATACAATTCTAAAACATTGACCAGAAATGAAAAAAAATTGTGGAATGGGATTCCTCTTGCATTTTAAATAAAAAATCAGAGATCCGAAATCAATGATTGCGGGTCATAATTCAACAGCATAAGACGTATTCAGTGTGAATAAACAAAAATCGTGAACGAATAGTGCAAATTAACGAATAATTGACAAAAAACGAGATGCATCATCCTCTCAGGCTCTAATGACCTATGGATACATACCAGACGAAATTTGCAGCACTAGTTTTTTGTTTCCAATAGATGATTGAAAGTTATGTAAAGTTTCATACAATTCTTATAACATTGACCAGAAAAGGTAAAAAAATTTCGAAAGATGATATCCCTTGCATTGCTTCAAAAAATTCAGATATCTGAAATCCAATCATTGCTGGTCATAGTTTAGCGGCATAGCATGTACTGAGTAGGAATAAACGAAAATCAAAACAAATAGTGTAAATTAACGGAAATCAAAACAAATAGTGTAAATTAACGAAAAACAAGATGCATCATCCTACACAGGCTCCTATGACTTATAGATAACATACCAGATGAAATTTGCAGCATTGGAGTAATTTTTTCTTGTTTCCAATCGCTAATTAATTGGTATACGAAATTTCATACAATTCTAAAACACACCAAAAAAGGTAAAAATTTTCGTAAGGAGTACTCATCGCATTTTTTCCCCACAAAATTTAGGTATCTGAAATCAATGATTGTACAAGGTGGCGCATAAGTAACGCACCCTTTTAAAAAATAATAATAAATAAACTATGAAGGGTATAACGATGGGGATAATTGAAGGGTGGAAAGCACTAGTGGACTACTTGCATTTTTTCCCACAGGAGAAAATGCAAGTTGTCCACTAGTGCTGTCCACTCTTCATATAGTAAACTACTGGATCGTAATCGCCTCTGTCTGCGCTGTGTTAGCGACAGCACGGGAGTGGACTACTTGCATTTTTTCCCATGGAAAATATATTATATTTACCATGGGAAAAAATGAAAGTAGTCCACTAGTGCATTCCACCCTTCAATTGCAAACGATAGAAGAACTCTTAAAGTTTATTTACATGTCGTATCCTGTCTACAGATACCCAGTGTATATATTGCGGTGAAAAATCTTTAAAATTTGCCTTCAAAATGGTGCGCTACACGAAAGAACGAGCAAAAATTGTTGAACTCTACTTTTCATGTAATAGTTCAATTATTGCAGTGCAGAGAAGTTACAGGAACATTTTTAATGATGGAAGAAGTCCTGATAAAAATTGCATAAAAGCAATGGTCTCTAAATTCAAAGAAACCGGATCAGCAGTAAACAAACGGTGCTTTGGAAGGCCGCGAACCGTTAGAACTTATGTGTTTTTATCAGGACTTCTTCCATCATTAAAAATGTTCCTGTAACTTCTCTGCACTGCAATAATTGATTACATGAAAAGTCGAGTTCAACAATTTTTGCTCGTTCTTTCGTGTAGCGCACCATTTTGAAGGTAAATTTTAAAGATTTATTACCGCAATATACACTGGGTATCTGTAGACAGGATACGACATGTAAATAAACTTAAAGAGTTCCTCTATCGTTTGCAATTATCCCCATCGTTATACCTTTCATAGTTTATTTATTATTAGTTTTTAAAAGGGTGCGTTACATATGCGCCACCCTGTAGGTCACAGTTCAGCAGCATAGCATGTATTTAGTAGGAATAAACGAAAATCGCAGACGAATAGGACAAATTAACGAATTATTAACAATAAACGAAATACATCATCCTACACAAGCTTCTATGACCTTTGGATAAAATACCAGATGAAATTTGCAGCATTGGAATCATTTTTTATTGTTTCCAATCGCTAATTGAGTGTTGTACCAAGTTTCAGAGAATCCTGAAACATTGACCAAAATTGTAAAAATTAGGTAAGGGGAGATACCTTTTGTATTTTTTCATCATGCCACACAGACATTTATATTTTATGAAAATAATTTTAATAAAAAGAGGAGAGCAAAAAACACTGATAAAAATTTCATTATAACGCGAACGTTTCGGGCTAACACCCATCATCAGCTTTTTTTAAAGAAAATCTAACATACACCACTGAAACAAAAAGAAAAAAAGATGTACGAACATAAATTCAGAAGCATAGCTAAAAGAGATATATGACAAAAAACACAACTAAGAACCTACAACGGTAAGTGGATACGAGCTTAACTGGTTGTTAAGTGAAGGCTTGCATTTAAAAATGAAAAGAGACTCTAAAATTCTAAGATCTAAAACACTTGAAGCTGCACGTACTACTTTGAAATGACTAGAATGGGGTATCGTATTGCACGTTTCTGCATGATCGCGAACAGCAAAATGAGACGGACTGGTCAGACGAGCACCAGTGCGGTAACTAACTCCAAAATGCTCTGCCATTCTAGCTCCGGGAGTACGTGTGGTCATGCCAACGTACTCTGATGCACAACGTGCACAACTGTACGAATACACTAGAGAGGCCTGCATAGTGGACGGAAGTTTGTCTTTATAATTGAAGAAAGAACCAATTGTAAATTTGTTTCTTAATATTATATGAAATTCTATGCCTGTAAAATGTCTAGAGAGGAGGGCCAATAATTCTGTTTTCAGCTTTTCTGAGTAAGGTCCAAAATATGGTAAACACAGATAAATTGGTTGAGAGATCGGATGTTAAGAGGTCGAATTTGGTGAAACATTGGTATTTTGAAACTTTTTGTCCAAAAATTTACCTATTTGGTAGTCGATGAATGCAGATCTAAACCATTTTGACGGAAAATTTCAGTTAAAAACGAGAACTCTAAATGAAGGAGGGTAAAATTTGAGCATATTTTATAAGCACGGGAAAGCATAGTTTTAATGCAATTCAGTTTAAAACGGAACGTGCAATAGCTGAAAAAGCTCATTTCTAAACCAGAAAAAATTTATGAAAATAATACAGAATCAAATTTGTAGAATTATAGTAGTTTTTTCTTGTTCACAATTCTTTTCTGACTGTTATCCGGAGTTTCAAAGAATTCTGAGACATTGACCAGAGAAGTCAAAAAATTTCAAAAGGGTATTCCCTCTGCATTAACTAAAAAAAATTTAAAAGTTATAAAGCAAAAATTAGCATCGTACTTCGCTAGCTGAGCATGTATTGAGTTAGAATAAAACGCAAATGTGGATAAATTGTGCTGCATTGAAGGATTGACAAAAAATCGAATGAATCATACTACACAGACATTTATGTTTGCAAAAAAATGTGCGACTTTAAACCTTCAAAATCCTAGTAAAATTTAACACAAGGGGGAGGAACTTGTGAAATGAATTTGCTTACACAGGGTGGCTCATAAGTTAGGTACCTTTTTAAAACTATTATAGCTATAAAACTATAAATGGTAAATAGATTTGGTTGATTCAGAATGAATGAGGAGATTTCAAAGTTTTTTACCAGCGTTCAAGTGTACCGACATTGCCAAAAAAATCATAAAATCTACCCCTCAAGATGAATCGCTACGCAATGGAACGAGCAAAAATAGTGGAACTTTACTTCCGATGTAATTGTTCGGTTACTGCAATTCAGAGGAATTACAGGAATATTAATGATATTGAAAGAAGGCCTTAGAAGAAGTGCATAAAAAACTGGTATTGAAATATAGAGAAACTGGGATAACAGCAGACAGACAACGTTGTGGCAGGCCACGGACCATACGAACTGGTGCTTCAATTCAGCTTGTTGCAACGAGTGTTGCTGATCAGCCCAAAACGTCAACTACGAGACGTTCAATTCAACTGAGAATGTCACGTACCTCACTGCAACGTATTTTGGTAAAAGATCTAAAGTATCATCCATACAAAATTCAATTAACTCAAAAACTCCATCCTACGGACTCCCAGAAGCAATACAATTTTGCGAATAGATTTCTGCAGCTTGCAAAGAACGAAAACTCTGTAAAGAATTTAATAATGACTGATGAGGCACATCTTTACCTCAATGGTTTTGTTAATAAGCAAAATTGCAGATTCTGGGCTGCAGAAAATCCAAAAGAAATTCATGAACGTCCACTTCACTCGGCTAAAGTAACAGTATGGTGTGGCATCACATCTTCGAGGATCATTGGACCAAATTTTTTTGAAGATGCTAATGGTGATGCAATTTGTGTTAATGAAAACGTGTTTAGACAGATGATTCAAGAATATTTGATACCTGAAATTTGAGATAATAACGGAGATTACGTTTTTCCTACAAAATGGAGCTACAGAGCACACAGTGAAAGAACCAATGCAAATGTCGAAAGCAATTTTTCCAAACAGAATAATTTCTCGTATTGGTGATATACCGTCGCCGTCTCGATCTCCAGATTTAAGTGCTCCTGATTTATTTCTCTGGGGATACTTAATAAAGGAAAATGTTTACATTAAAATGCCTGATACTTTACAGCAATTGAAACTAAACATTATTCAATACATAGATCAACGACATTTTACCAGAGACATTAAGGAAAGTAATGAACAGCACCGTTGAAAGAGCACGCCATTGTTTGACTAATAATGGAGGTCATTTAAAAGATATTGTATTCCATAGTTAAAAGTATTTTATTGTTTCATTTATAAATTTATATTCAACTTTGAAATTTCTTCTTTCATTCTGAATTAGCCAAATCTCTTTACCCTTTTTAGTTTTATAGCTATAATAATTTTAAAAAGGTACCTTACTTATGGGCCACCCTGTACATACACAACGAATCAACTCCAGTAAATAAGAATATAATCGAAACTATTTTTTTTTTCAAGATTATAGAAAAAAAGGCATCTGTTTATATACACATTATCCATAATTAGATTTTGTATTATCAAAACGAAAAAACGCGTATGGAAATTTCAACGATTCTAGATTAAATATATCTCACCGCAGAAATCATTTGAAAAATATCTTTCCGAATACATCACAAATTGATTCCAGGTTACGGAATGAAATTAAAGAGAATTATTTTCGTTAAATTTGAGGACAAAAGGGTAAATATACCTAAATGACTCTTGTGTATTACCATTCGAAGATTCAAAATTCAACGAAACTACGCGCATACAAGTATACGTTTTTTGTCGATTACAAGAAGCATTTGTAAACTACAAAAAAATCCATTTATGTATAATTGTTCATAATCTTTGTTCGTAAAAATTTACATTGGCAAATGTTCAAGATTCTCGATTTAATATTCTTTCAGACAAAAGTCAAAAGAGTGCCCCATTTCCTAATACAGTAGAAGATAATTACAACATATGAAAATGAAATTTAAATAGCTCTTATTTTTTATATATTCAAGCACAAAAAGTATGGATATACATGTACGAGCATGAATTTGTTCCACATTTTCATTTTATAATTCAAAATTCAACTAAATGTCCTAAAGCACAAAGATTATATTGCAAATTACGGAAAACGACTGTTTTTTGTGCAACTCAACTAGAATCTACGTTTGCCAAAAAAGTTCGCGCCTGTGAACTTGAAAGATTTTACATTTAACATTACAATATGTGTTGCACTATTGATTCATATTCTAGGTCATCATCGACTATCTTAATGAATGAATAAAAACTCATTTGAAGGGATTTTGAATTCTATATAAATGAATGTTCGAATTTACAAAAAATACAGAAGTGCAGGAAAATTTCATAAGACGTTTTCCGCTCAGGCATTTCGGAGCAATTGATAGTTTAATTTTTGTATATTGGAACTACTTTGCTCCCTATCAACTTGTTTTTTATCAGGAAAGATGGTTTCCTAGCGATTTGCTCTTAGATATAATATTAAATTCAAAATTTCTAAGGTTTACGTGCGCACATTTTTTTAGGAGCATAGGTTCTGGATATATTTCGTAACAAGTGAAGGGTTTTCGTATTCGACAGAGAAATTCATGTATTTGCAAAGCTCTATCGCACTCCGAATCATCAAATGAGAATACGGCAAAATTTCTGAGGTGTATACTTCTACGTCATGCGCTTAAATATCTCGAGAAAATAATTCCCTCCGATTTTTTTTACTATACGGAAACTTCCTTGTGTATTAATACGAAGCAACTGCCTGAAGTGAGTTTTTGCTTGAATAAATTATTAAATTGAGAACCCTAAACGTTTACAAATACGTATTCTTTGCAAACAATGATTCTGGATACAATAAGGAAAAACTATCGTTTTTTCATAATTGCCAAATGCAATTTCTTTAAGAATAGTTGTGCATCTACAAAGTCTGGTCAAAATTCAAATAGTCAAACGAAAATACAAAAAACTCCTGTTATGTCCTTGAAAATTTCAACTATGATGCTCTCTAATTTTACTTGCATATGTTGGGATCAATTTTTCCTGTATTTTGGAAGATTTTGAAGGAATTTTTGCTGATACATAATATTGAATTCAGAATCTGTTAAGTCAAAGTATGCACATTTTTTGGTGAACATAGATTTTAGACAAACTAGGCAAAAGCTGACGTGTATGGGAATTTACGTGTGCATTTTGTAACCTACAGAGGTGTAGTTTTGTATATACGGAGGTTTGCTAAATTTCGAATTATCATGCTATAATATAAAAAATATTGCAATACATACCTTACGTTTTGTAACAGAAAATCACGCATGGAAAATCGATTCAATTTAAGTATTGTATATTGAAATTGACTGATAGTAAATGAGGAAATACGTTACATGAAGTATTTCTACTGAAAATTTTTTCAATTAAGAATTTTGAATTACTTAAATATTTTTTGAGTATTTTTGTTAATGAAAACTATAAAACCTGCACTACCGGTGTGTTTTTCTTGATTTAAAGAGAAACATTTGTGTATTAGTGGAATTTCACTGAGTAACTAATGAGCGAAATAAATATGAACAAATATTAAGAGGGCGAGATAATTTACCCTATACGTCATGTCACATTCCAGAATTTTTTCCATACATATAAATATTCTACTTTGAAATTAACTCCTAGTGAACGGAGAAAAGTCAGGTATTTGAATCAGTAATTTTCGTTTACTAATTATTTAATGTATTACTTTTCAAGCTCCTGAGTATTATTGAACTTGGTAGATGATAAACAAAACGCAAGTAACGTAAAACACTGCTAGAGGACATGCAGCACA
>VCRD01000084.1:379271-392286 GCA_006783055.1 Trinorchestia longiramus
GGTCACATAACGCACTGCCAGAGGTCACATAACACACTGCCAGAGGTCACATAACACACTGCCAGAGGTCACATAACACACTGCCAGAGGTCACATAACACACTGCCAGAGGAGATGCATGGAGCCACAGCAGCACCCCCATAGAGCGACACAAGAAGCAACTCGCTGCCCAGAGAGATGCGACTATCCGCCCTCTGTAACCGTGCTAGCATGGTGTCTGCGACAGTCCTGTAACACCACCCAGCACAAGATTCATAATGAGCTGTGTCGTGTTTTATAGAATTTCTACGCAGCCGGAAATATCGAACAAACACTTTATCTTTGAACAATTTTTGTGATCATTATCACTGGTAACATTTCCATTAATTATTATCGGAATCAGGAACTAAAAATGACATTTTTAGATTATTTTTAAAAACTGTAGTTGATGTTTATTATACGCAGAGTTTTTTTTACTCGTAAAATGTAACAAATAAATGTATGAAAGAAGGGGACCGAAAAACATCACATCTAACAAACTACAAAACAGACGAGGTACATTCAAGTTATAACGACTAATGGTTTTTCTCTGGATTGAAACCAGCTAGAAATATTCAGTTTATTTTAAACTGCACGGGCGCTCGTGAATTTGTGATAGAGACAGCAGCACTGTACGGCCCACAGAATTATAGTGACAGCTGCAAGAGCTCCTAAAAAGGCTGTCTCGTAGTTTTGCCAAACTAGTTTTCGGTAAATACAAGGTATATTAGGATAATATTTACACGATCCTGTACAAAATTTTGTTAGTGTCTTTTTCTCACAGCACCGTATACTATCTATAACATTTTTAACGTACAATGAAACAGTCTGAAAAGACGCGGACTTTTCATGAGGACTTTTTCTACATGAGCCCTCACCATATTTTAGGCTGTGGGCCTATTCTTTAGGCCTGCTTTAGGCTGAGTCCCTATACAAGATTTAGGCTATAATGCGCACGTTATCATTTACCCTTTTATCATTCACACAATGCAATTCTTCCCTTTCTTTATAAATCCTTCTCATGTGAAGTTCACGAACACTCGTATCCTGCGTTCGTGATACCCTCAAAAGCACAACTTCGTATACGAGTTTTTTTTCTTTTTATATAAGGCGTCACTAGTTTTTACATAGTACAGACAAAAACTCCTATTTTCATATCGTAACAATTCAATTTTCCTCTACGTATAATAATATAAATTGTTTTGTAACTCAGTCCTTAATATTTTGCTTGCGGAATACTGCAAAGACTGAGAGCCAAGTCTTCTGGATGACATCGGTCTCTCGCACCGTTTACATAGCTGGCTCGATTTCTGGAACATTCTCCCCTAACAACGCATTTGTTCGAAATAAATTTTATTCAATTTTTAAAACATTTTCTCCATATTTCCGCTATATTTAGGCGCTCGTATTATTATCATTAACCCCTTCAATCTTCACCTTTTGAAGATGAAGATGAATCCCCATCATTCCCATCAAAAATTAAGATAATTCTCAGTTATTACGGACATTTTCCTACTTCGACACCAACTAAAGACTTACAACGGAGATACCAGGGAGTAACTACAGCACATTCATGGGCTTGTTCTGTTAATATTTGGATAGCATTACCATGAAAAATCCTTACGAAGCTGTAAAACAACATTGAAATTAAATGTAGCTGGTCCACACGATCTGGTGTGGTCTCAAGGAACAGGGACGACATGGGCAATAAACTTCAGTATAGAAAAAGAAAAAAAAGCTCCTAAGGCCTGATATTTCAAAACAATCTCAAATTCTGATGATGAAAAATGAAAACTGCATGAATACCATCATGAAAATACTTGAAATAATGATAGTAATTATATTCAGGTTTCTTACTTAGTGAACTATACCTGGAGAGTAAACAAAACGCAGGTGTTGAAAATCTACGGCAATTACTCCTAACATTTGAGTTATTTTAGTGAATTCAATACGTATACCGGTGGCATTTTATATGAACGTACAAAAATCTACGGCAATTACTCCAAATATTTAAGTTACTTTTTAGTGAACTATTATAAATACATACAGAAGTGGCAGAACGAATAAACGTTCAAAAATATACGGTAATTACTTCGAATATATAAGTTACTAATTTTAGTGCACTAAATACTAATCCAGGGGGCATATCATACTATTGTACAAAAATCTACGGTAATTACTCAAATATTTAAGTTACTTTTTTAGTGAACTACATGTATGTATATACACACACAGGTGGCAGAACATTGACGAGTTTAAAAATCTAAGATAATTATTCCAAATATTTGAATAACTTATGTTAATTAACTATAAGGAACGTTATTTTTAGGTCGTAACATAACTTCCCCTCGTTTTTCTTATTAGTATTAAGATTAATTTAAGCTCGTAATTAGGCCTTGTATTATTTTACACAATTCTTACGCGTATCAACAATCCGTGTTTACTTACTGACCAATTTTCTGTTTCCTGTTTTTTAAAATTCTATGTTTCTAGAGCCAGACAAGAATTTCAGCTCATTTTTTAAATCTTTTAAATTCAGGGTATTCTTCCTGAAATAATTAACTGGACTCGAAAAAATATGAAAGTCATTTGGAGCAATGACCAGAGAGTAAATTTGATTAAGTACTTTTTCCCAGTAAAAACCCTTAACATGGATGTCACTTGATACTACAGTCATTTGATTTGGATGAACACACATTCTCTTCATGAAAGTGAACCTCTACTTTAAATGGATTGGCTAGAATAAAGCGCGTTATTACTGTAGCTCTGTGAAATGTTTTCGGCAGCTGACGGTATAATTTCCCAGTAATCGTCCTATTATCACTCATAAACTCGCAGGAAATGACCCTTCTGATGTCCCAACAGACAGTTAACAGAATTTTCAGTCTTTAAATTAACAGAACATATGTCACAACTAACCAATTTAATTGGGTACATGCTGTCAAACGTGGATTGCATGAAATCAAAGTCACACGAAAATCGTAAGGTAGGTCTGGAAACGTGCCAGAAAATTATAGGTAAGGCCTATACGTCTTTGGCTTTCACCCTTGAGATTTAATTCATTAATTTTACAACACACGTAATTAAAATATACATTAATATATGTATACGAACAGTGAAAATAAAAAGCAGCACCTTAATAATGAATGTTGTACAAGTGCATGTTCTAACGTTATCTATGGAAAATAAATAAAAATAAACGGAAATAAACTTGGACGCTAAGTGGTGGAATAAATATTAAAATTTCATCAAACTCTGTTACATTAAAATATGTTTCACTTAAAATCTGTCACATGTCTCATGGAAACTAATTTGTTTGCACTTAACATTTTCCTCTGCAAGAAATGGAAAATATGAATCAATAAAATAGACCAACTTTACTGGCTGCAAAATGACATATTGGCAATCCGCTTTTCCTTCGAAGAAATGGAAAACTAATATAATTTACCGATATAAGTTACTAATAATTAAGTAAAAAACAAGCCTACATCACCGGTGATTTTGAAAAAGAATCTCACGACGTCTCAGAAAAACCCAACGACATCAAGATAGTTACAAGGACAGACCTATTTATATTTATGTCTAACAGAGGAACTCAGAAATTTGGTGTACTCATGAGTATCATCAGTATCCAGGCTTGAGAGGGAATTAATTTCTCCTACTTTTGTGTTTAATAATAAAGAGGGGATATATTATCCTGCGTAGGTATAACCTACCCAGTCTGATACCAGCAATTGGGTGCTAGTTTCTCCAGCTTGAAGGATCAAATCGACACTGAACTTTTGATAAATTAGCAGTTGAAATTTTAACGGGAAAATTTCAATTCAAGTATACTTCTTCTAGCTGCTCTACTTCCTTAAATAATCAGTATTCCCATATTTCAACATTTTTTCGATAGGAATATAAAAAACCACAGGATCGATGCAATAGAAGTGTCACAGTTGGTACCGTTAAATCTGATGCTCGTAGTTCTGGCCATTAGAGGAATTCTTAGTCACCCAGGTGCGCTAACTTGGGCACACACTAGAAAGATACTACCAAAAAAAGAAGCTTGAATATCATACCGGTCTCTGAAGAGGATAGGTAGTCCACGAGATGCACTAAAGGATAATTCCTGCAGCTTGTAGCGTACAATAAATTGTAATTTTTAAATAAATTTCCTATTTGATGGTACAACAACCCTCGTCCTTCATTGCAATGCAGCCCAGCGATGCAGAAAAATTAAAACTTGCTAATTTAGTTTTGTACTGATAAAAATATTCTTCTACCTATCATAAAAAATGAAGTATATATTAAGCATGTTTTGCTTGATATGGCAGACTGTGTATCAGTTTTTAGTTACGCTCCGAGAATATCATGAATATACCAGAAATATTTCTTCTATGGCTTGGTAATGGCACACTGTTGAAATAGTTGAACATTTTCACAGATTTCATTGACACGTGATTACCTGAAGTTAGAGTCAATACGAAATTACCGCGAAAAACTACTCAACTTGATCTGCGGGACGCTTACTTCACAATTTGGTCGAGATCACCAATAAATTTGCACACAACGCCACAGATTGGTCATCTCGTGACGACCTTATTCGGTTACTCTGTTCCTAAGCAGGCAGTCAGGCTCTGGTCAGTCAGTGCCTGAAGCTGGTCAAATCAACACGAGCAGTGTCGGGGCAAGCAGCCAGTGCTATACTGCAAGGTGAGTATCGCTTTACAAAACCCGGATCGTGACTCAGACTTTTTCAGGATTAGATTTTTATAAAGGGAAAAATATTAACTACACTAAGTTCGTAGCCTCCTGAATCTAAATATAGTATTATTCAAAGTTTTGCATTTGAATTGCATGCGTACAGGGAAGTTTTAGTAGTTTCGAGAATTAGAGCACCAAGTGAAATATCAAGAATAAAATAGAATAGAATGAGGCTATAGGTACGAACCTTCTGGTCCATTCTTGGGTCGGATAATTACTTCGATAATTATTCGGTAGTTTACCCAAGTCCCATGCCGTATTTCAACCCGGGTTGAAATATCAGGTAATTTTATTATCAGGTAATAGCCAATTTAATTGATCCCAAAATTAAACAACATTTTTTATGTCTAATAGCCTCCAGTAATATATATACATATATACACATTTTAAACACACTTAAATTACAGTATATTTAGCAGGATCATATCAAATTTTACTGACTATAAATTGTAGAACACGAATGTACCCAAAGAGCATCTGAGGCGCTGGAGGTTTTATGAATTTAAAAAAGAACTCTGCAGGTGAAGTGACACAAAGTATTCACAGAACTCATTGAAAAAACTACCTGAATTGTGAAATTTTCAGAAAATGTTTGGTAAAATTCAAAAAGAAAAGATTTCAGCTTTGGAGCTGAATATCGGACAGACGTCCAGTTGGATTTGTTGACATTCCTTGTTAATTTTATTCCTATTTGCGTACGAGACTTCAAGATCTTGCAGTAGTAGTTCAAGAATTGTTCAACCTAGACTAGACTAATTTGCTGCGTAGTTTGGATCATTTGAATGAGGGAGTTATCAAAAAGCACAAGTGGATCAAGTGGCAACTAATAATTCTTACCGGAACCAAAGAAGGTTTTTCCTAATAGGATAAAAAAAAGCTTATGAGTGGGTGAAAAGTAAATGGAAACTACATTGACCATTACATTTCATGGCCCTGAAAAATTTTGTTTTCTTCGTTCAAAATTTGAAAATTCTTGTTGTATCAGCTGATATATTAATATAAAGTTTATATGATGCTATAGTACGTTAATGTGTAGATAAAACAGTTTGAACAAGAAAAATAAGATTGCTTTCTGATCCCAAGTTTCAGCGTCAAAAAGGAAAAATTCCTAACATTGCATTATGCTAGCTAGCAGCCGTATTCGAATTCCGACAACTGCAAAAAGGCAAATTTATAAAGTTTCAATTTTGTTTACGTGACTACAATAGTACCAACTACTATGCAGGAGGTATGAATGGAACGTAGTGTGGCAAACTTAAAGATATTTCACGCAAACTTAGGAATGCATTCTAATCATACGGCAGATCGAAATGGTGCATTAACCAACTTAAGAGCATGACTCTTGAAAAATAATCTCCGATGCACTAAAGAGCGTCATCAAGTACAAAACGCGCTAACTGTTCAAGTTCAACTTGAGGTCAACAAGCGCGTTGACGAGAACACGCGATATCAGTGTGTCTCTTATATTCTAGTTAAAAAATTGTAAGATCAGAAATCTGAAAGACATAAAAGTAGTTCCACTCTCCAAGCATGATGACAAAACGCAATTGAAATCATGGCAAACACCGAAACTAAATGTGTTGATCATACGTGGCCAAGGTTATTCGTAACAAGTTCCATGTTTTAAATACACTGTTGGTAGGTAACCGATAGATCATAACAGTTCGCTAAGTGATACTTCGAATGATGCACTGTAATTGTGTTGATAAAATATCCGCAGATGCATCCGATATCACTGACAGCTGTGTGGTGCGCCGTGCTAGCAACGGTGGCGGCAGGACGGTCCTACGACGAGTGTGAGACTCTGCCTTCCACCATACACATAACGCAAGGTTAGATTCCCTTCGCTCACATGTACTTACTGAAACAACTTATATGGGTTAAGTTTGTTCCATCTAGTCCGTTCAAAACGTCAAGAATTTGTTACAGCTTGTAAAGTCGAAACGTCAAGAATTTGTCACAGTTTGTAAAGTCGAAACGTCAGGAGTTTGTTACAACTTGCTCAGTCAAAAAGTCAAGAGTGTTACAACTTGCCCAGTCGAAAAGTCAAGAGATTGTTACGACTTGTAAAGTCAAAACGTTACGAGGTTGTTACCACTTGTCCAGTCGAAACGTCAAGAGTTTGTTACAACTTATCCAGTTGAAACATCAAATGTTTGTTACTTATTGTCCAGTTAAAACAATGTTGCATGCTTGCTCAATGCGGATTCCACGAATTGTTAAGCATTTAAAATGAAATTAAACCTGACTGCTTGAATGACACAATTACGATTCTACGGTACTGAATACGCATTGAAACATTACGCTCCCGTAACGACTTAAAAAATTTTCAAATAATGAACTTGGACTCCAAAAGCCACATCAAAGGTTCCATTACTTTTTCTCTGCAACTTGGTTGTACTCGTATTTGTAACATACAGATCATAAGGATAGATGGTACATACTTCTACTTTTCTATTTCCATCCCGGCACCCTATCATAGCGTGAGTAATTCAGCGTATTGAAATTCTTATGTAACATTTGCATTCTATTTTTATAAGCAGAACTAGGCCACTTTAATAAACTTATTTCAGTCAATTCTTATTTGATGCATATATTTTTAAAGTTAATGTAAAGAAAATGTATTGATGCCTCAACACTGCCAGGCTATTATTATGGAATAAATTAATACGTTTCGGTAACTTCATAAGGTGCCGACTAATTTAGCACCAGGTTATCAATAGTGTCCCATAAAAACTCATTTTAAATGAACCCAATGACATAAGTTGTTTGGGAGTTAATTTGTTTAAATCAATTACTTGTATTCATCAGGATGATTCCATAATAAATTGTATAATTAATAGTATTTTTTGTTTTAAAATAAGCTCCGAGCCGTCAGCTAGGCATCCGGTTTTGGCTGCTGTGTATTTTTATGATTCGATGAAAGTGAAACTTTGAGTCTGGCCTCTTTTCAGCTATAAGAAAGACAATCAAGCCAGTCTTTGTTTAAGCGAACCTTCAAACAATCATTAATGTGAGATTGAGAGGCTCTGAATGGCCAAAACTGTAGCGCCGAATCTTCAGTGAAAAAAAATCTTTTGAAGTTTCTATCCTCGTTACACTGAGTTCTCAACACACCAATCAGGATGATACGTCAACCTCTTAAGCTTTCTCAGTCATAAAATATCTTCTCATTAAATAATAATCTGAAACCTGACGTTGGTAGTCAAATATTCTACTCATATTAACATCTGTCAACCTAACATGAATAATTCCATAAAGGACATAGGATGTAATGAACTTGAATAAACTGACGCAACAAAAAGATTTTATGAGGCGGGGAACAGGGAGAAAGTGAAGGAAGAAAATCGTATTCAATCACTCAGCACTGATGGCGGCATATCATAGTAGTGTTTAAACATCAACTGTACTAGATAGTACGTACAACAAGGCTGTGCTGAAATACACCAGATGTACGAGGCAGTGGTAGCACGGATTTTCCAGACTGTGCATTATAGATGAATAATTCAGTACATAATAGCTGTCCTAGGCGTCATATTATGGACGTTGAAGGTGATACATCGTATATGTATGCAATCACACATTAAGCTTGTGATGGTATTCTATAGGAATGTAGAGGAATACATTATACGAATGTTACGCAGTAGAGGCCGTATGTGATATTCATGCAAGCTTGAATATCACATGCAATGTACATGGAAAACTTGTGACCTCTGTCGTCCAAACAGACGAGCACGACGATAGCGGGCGGATGATTCGTCAGTGCGAGGAGGACGTTGTTGTCAGCAAGTGTGAAGGCTCTTGCCAGTCCAAAGTGCAGCCTTCCGTTAACACCCTCTCCGGCTTCTATAAGGTCAGTGTGGTGACCAGGGAATAACCTCTCCGGCTTCTATAAGGTCAGTGTGGTGACCAGGGAATAACCTCTCCGGCTTCTATAAGGTCAGTGTGGTGACCAGGGAATAACCTCTCCGGCTTCCATAAGGTCAGTGTGGTGACCAGGGAATAACCTCTCCGGCTTCTATAAGGTCAGTGTGGTGACCAGGGAATAACCTCTCCGGCTTCTATAAGGTCAGTGTGGTGACCAGGGAATAACCTCTCCGGCTTCTACAAAGTTAAAAGATTTTTTATTATAGGTCGTGTCCTTACTGACGACACGATGCCATTATTGAAGTTCGTGTACATTTTCCCACAATATTTCTAGGTGACGTATTACGATAGTAACGGGGATTCCAAGCGGGTCTGGATGTTATGCTGTCGATAGCTTGTCTCCGAACGGCATGGCGCATCACAAAAATTTTGGCTCGAAATCTGCTATGCGTTGTTTAACTCTGAAAGTTGCTGTCACCTAACTGAAGTTTCTAGAACTTTCTGGTTGCGGTGATGCATGTCCTATGGTAGCTTCTCTTTCCTTATATTGAATAATCAGTGCCTCGTAAGGAGTGATGCAGCATGACAGAGTCCAAACTCGTGCAGCAATACTTCATGATCCAGCCGATTTCGACTATTCAAATTACACGCGGGCACACCACGAATGGAGCGGCGAAATGCACAGATGCTTGTAGCATTTACTAACTACTTTGTATGTGTCCTCCCTGTTCCCTTCACGCATTGAGGTGATTTAACAACGTCTCACACGTCGCCTACAATCCTCCCAGCAAAAGTTCTTGTAAACATTGCAAAATATAGAATCCACCATACAATAAATAATAACTAGTTTTCTATCACGCAGGACTGCCGCTGCTGCAGAGAGACTTCGCTACGCCAGCGTGAAGTGGTGCTGACTCGCTGCTATGATGCAGACGGTCTGCAGCTGGCGGGGCCCAGGTCTGCGATGAAAGTGAGCCTGCGTGAGCCAGCGGACTGCACCTGCTACAAGTGTGGAGATCCCACGCGTTAATGCAAAGACCTCGGCGTAGTGTGGATACCGGAAATAACCTCGGCTGTTACTGATACAACACGTTGGAATTGTTATTTATGAGTCTGTTCAGTAACACACAGATATGTACAACCACGTACAGAAAAAATCGAGTAATAAAGATAATTAGTATAACATTCAGGCTGGAATTATGTCTCGTTAAGCTTGATTTTCCGGTGCTTTATTCCACGCAAACATAAGCTTATGATAAACTGTTGAAGAAAGTACACGCATGATTCATAATCGCCAAAATATGAAGAAATAAACAACATTACGAATTGACTGTACGTTTTATCAGAACTATTGCAGCCTGCAGCGTCCATAAATACATAGTAAATTGTTGTCAAAGAAAGTAGCTCGATGCATCCATTGCCCCGCTTATCGAGGACTTGAGATGATGTAACACTTGTAAGTAAACTACCCTCTACTTCTTCCTGCCGTTAACTTACTAGTTACTGAATTACTAATAGTTAAACTAATACTAATGCCCTGAAATTTTTCAGAACATGGAGGCCCCACTTGCTTGAGCAAAAAATTTTTTTTAATAGTAATTGAAGGATTCTCTGAAATTTATTTGATTGAACTACTGCTCAATTTTACTCATAAGCGGGGAAAATGAAGTAATTGCTATTCGATGCAATAAGAATTCTTTCAAACAAACGAAACAATACGGCAGCAATATAAACACATGCGACATTTGGCACGGTCAAATATTTTTTAAATCAAATAAGCTAAACATTATGTTTTCTATTCTTGTTTTCATTAACACCAGCACCTTTACAGGGTAGTATCATTTTATGTTTCGCGCCATTTATTATATACTGTAGCTTGTCTACGCCAGTTATTCACGGGATATTAGCTTTCTCTTCATCTTGTTATGGCTGATCTTACTTTATTTTCCTTTAAATCCTAAATGGATTCTTTGATTTTGCAGTTGTGATGATCAACGCTCGGAGAATTGTGCTAACTGAATTGTACAGTAGACGTACGTAGACCTCAACAATTGACTCGGCAATTAATGTAAAGCTGTAATTGAACTCATTTGCATGTTTTTTGTAGTTAAATAGTATGCAGAATATATGTCTGAAATGTAACGTATTAGCACGTAAGGGAAATGTAACATACGGAAAGCATGTAAAATGAGGAACATGTTTCACATATACACATAGTTATAGGCATAGGATACAGGTCCAGTTAGATAAGTAGTATTTTAAAAACTTGTAACGAGTGATGTTTGCGTGTTATTAATGTTGGAACTTTTAGCTGCATTTCTATTAGTTTTTTACATACATATGTATTGGGAAATTTTATAAACTAAATCGAAATCAGGAATCATTATTGCTGTAGTTAAAGTTAGTAAATTTAGGAACGAAAATAATTTTCTCATCAGAGTCATTGAATTGCTGCTTGTAAAATAAATCCACGACCTAAACTTATTAACGCTGGAAAAATTGATCATTTCAAGTGGTGACTGAAAATATTCATTGCGTCGTCGACCGTGAAATTTGCACGGAAGGTGTTACATGCGTCGATGGCGCGTATATTTTGTAGATCTTGAACTCTGAGGTACATCACGTACTTATGAGTAAAATGAACGTGTTATTGTTTATGTTTACGTAATAGATAACATTTCACGAGGACTTCCATTCTGCTGCAATGTTCACACGTTGGAAGAGGCTGTAGTTCACGCTGCTATGCTGTCAAATGTTACTGAACAAACAAATATAAGCCGCATTGCAAATCTGTTGTCTTTTTCCTCGCTACGATTGAAGTTATTTGACAACTGCATCCACTTCAAAAAATCGCATGAGCCTAGAAATTTTCGTCCCAACTTACGTTGTGAACTCGCCAACAAATTTGCATTTCTATGCACATTCGCGTTTTCTTAATTCTGTTGAGAGTAGGAATAAGACGATCCAGTAAGACAAAACTTCAAATAAATCATTCATCGCATACGAAGGGGAATAGAGAATGCTAGAATTTGTCATTTCGTAATCTTGCAAGAAACAAATGACAATTAGGAAACATAGTTTAAACTAGCCACAAAGTATTTGATCTACGCTTAATATATTCCATAGATCATGGTTTGGTAAAGAGAATTCTTTATACGCATACGTGCCTACTATCCACATATGTACATGCTTTTTGCATACATACTCGTACACACCTAATGTACACTTACACCCTTATTGTGGACACGTACACCTATTTTGCACGTACACACCTATTGTGCACACATACACACCTATTGTGCACACATACACGCCTATTGTGCACACATACACGCCTATTGTGCACACATACACGCCTATTGTGCACACATACACGCCTATTGTACACACATACACGCCTATTGTACGCACATACACGCCTATTGTACACACACACACACGCCTATTGCACACACATACATGCCTATTGTACACTCATGCCTACCGTGCAAATCCGTACCTACTGTACGTACCTAGCATACACACACGCGCAATTCACTGACTTTTTTATCGAGTGTGAAGTCACACCTCTACACTCAATTGCGAAATACACGTCATTAAAGTTGATCTTTATGTACGTAGTACGCATGACAATATATGCTGGACAATATGCACGCACAATACAGACGAAAAATTACGTCTCGGTGGGAACCAATGCAAGTCAAGAATATCAAACTTATACTATTCATGCGATATTACTTATACTCAAAATCTCATTTAGTAAAGTTTAGAACACCTTTACTGAGTCTTATTTATATTAACGAATAAGAGTTTGACGTTATTAATTTTAAAATCTAGAAGAATTTAATTCCATTCGCAATATTGTGTTAGAATTCTCATTGAAGCTTAGACGCAGCAGTTGGCTGGTGCTAATTTTAAGCAAGAATTAAGTGACCGTGAAAGATGCCAATTCAAAAGTGAAGTTACTCCCATAGTTATTAAATATTTATTGAGCGTCCCACATCCAGACCATCATTCCAATAATTTTCTACATATTAAAACATGCTGCAAAAAATTATCTGTATTTTCAGACGAATCTATGAAAACTGATACTATATGTACATGTATATCACTAATTTTACTAAAGTTCATTTTACAGACGACGTGTTCTAGGCGTGTTTTGTACGATCATTTAACAGCCATTTTAAGAGGATATTAAAAATTAGGCAAGTCATCGTAAAGTTTGGACACTTTTCCGCATTAACACAACTGACAGTGTGTAAACTAAAGCTGTAACTAACGTTTCTGCTGCCACTTCCAACTGTTTGTTGCACCTACCCGTAACAGCTCTGTTGCACCTACCCGTAACAGCTCTGTTGCACCTACCCGTAACAGCTCTGTT
>VCRD01000084.1:393438-461597 GCA_006783055.1 Trinorchestia longiramus
TGCTGCTGCATTATAAAACGGTATTTTTGTTGCTGCTGCTGCATTGTAAAACGGTATTTCTGTTGCTGCTGCTGCTTTGTAAAACGGTATTTTTGTTGCTGCTGCTGCATTATAAAACGGTATTTTTGTTGCTGCTGCTGCATTGTAAAACGGTATTTCTGTTGCTGCTGCTGCATTGTAAAACGGTATTTCTGTTGCTGCTTGCTTACACGGTCTTGCTGCTGCCCTGAACTTCAAATTCTCCAGTGAAACAATTTCACGAAGACAAGTGCGTGGAGCAATCAAATTGAACTACTACTTTGAAAAATTTGCAGGTCGGGACGATAGAAAAGGTTAACAGTATCAAACAATACAAGTTAGAAAGAAAACATGTTTATGAGTGTAAAGTAATGTTTAATCACACAGTGAAATAGGAATAGCAAGATTGTTGTACAGTATGTGGACGAATATCACATACTAGATCTATGAACAAGAAAAAAGGCCACAGAAAAAAATCACTGCTCACTCTGTAAATATCGGAGATCAGGAAATTTGGGAATTTCAACGTGTTCCAATGTCTGCATCAATTAATATTAATTAATTTCAGGAATACTGTACATATTGACGGAGTTCTAGGTTTCAAAAGTGATGCGCAGCAGTTTAAAATTCCCCAAAATAAATTCATTGACTCAAGTTATTGAAACATTTAACTACTCTAATGAACTGGTCACGCTTCTAAAAGAGACTTTCATCATCTGGCTGAGACCTTCACAGCGACCACGAAAATTCATTAGTAAGTTTAGGAAAAAACGATTTTTTCACATTTTCCGGACCTCGTCTATACAATTATTATTATACATGTGACCGTCGATATAATACTAGTTCGATCATAAAAACTGAAATTTCGGTAATTTTTGCCTGTGTGGAATGAAAACTCGCTTCGTTAAATGTTATTACAAAGCCCGACTATTACGCTATTTTCTACCGCAGGAAATGTGAATTAGATATACTGTTAAACGCAACAACCAAACCAATTTTTCTCAATCACTACCAAAGAACATGAAACGTATGAAAAGACTGACATGACTTCATGTTTTGTATCTCGTAAAGGTGGAATGCAATGAAGCGACATTGACCTTGTCTTCGTTGTTTGAACTCGTGGTGTGAAGATTCAAACATTGCCATCGCTCAATGACCAGAAAATTTAAACTTATTAAACTTCGTTTTATCCTCATAATTTTAAACAAGAAGTCATATTGCCCTACACAGAAAGCAGTATTTGATACAAAATTACTATCCTGTTATTTAGCAATATCCTGTATCATTAATAATATTACTTCACTAGCTATTTTGTATTACTGCGTTTCAAAAAAAAATGAACGTCTATCGGTAAGCAATGTTACCGCAACTAGAAAGCCCGACAGTGAAATATTTTCCTTTGTATGACAACTTTAATAAATTACTAGATCAACACGTGAAAAATCACGGTTTTTACTAAATTTTTCATTTTAATTTGCCAGTGGACGCGGGCTTTGCGAAAGAGTTTCCCCATTGATGGATGTGCCTTTGGTATCCACAATACAATGCTTATAATACATGTATACCCTACGAAATTTCCTCTTATCTAAATCTGTAAGAGTGTCTATTATACAGGGTGGCCCATAAATAAGGTACCTTTTTAAAACTATTTTCAAGAAAATCAATTCCGAAAACAATAACTCAATTTCCAAAATCGTTGGCCTTATACTAAGTGGTAACCAGGTTAAAGGTCAGACTAATTTAAAACATTTCTCTTCGCATTATCAATTAAAAATATCAAAGCATCATGATGAATTTCAACAGAAAAAGGTCCAAAGAAAATTTCTATTTGTATAAATAAACCGATTGTGTATTCTGGATACCATAATGCAAGTGAAAGAGAATTGAATTGCCACAGAAAAATAATGCTATAGAATAATTTTTTGTATTTCTTAAGCTTTATCCTTGTTGCTATCAAAGCTATCGATTAGAAAACTGACACACAGACGGACGGGGCTCTCATTATAGGAGAGATTTACGTAATTACTCTAGTTTTTCATTAAATTTAAGTACAGTGTATATCCGTAACTCATTAATCAATTAAGATCTTACAAATCTATACTATAATAAGAGCCCCGTCCGTCCGTCTGACGGATGTCCGTCCGTGGCAATTCAATTCCCCTTCACATGTATTATGGTATCCAGAATACACAATCGGTTTATTTTTACAAATAGAAATTTACGTTAGACCTTTTTCTGTTGAAATTCATCATGATGCTTTGATATTTTTAATTGATAATGCAAAAAGAAATGTTTCAAATTAGTCTGACCTTTAACCTGGCTACCACTTAGTATAAGGCCAAAGATTTTGGAAATTGGTTTCGTGTCACGCTCTTAAGAATAGATTAGCACTGGCGTTCTTGGTTTCAGTTCACTGGTAAATTATTACACTCATTTGCGTTGTACAAGTGCACTATGATGTCACTTTTAGAAAAATTAGAGAGATCCAGAGCCATATATACTCGAGTCCGTATCCACGTGGATACCGAGTTCGGTGGTATATTGCGGCTCAAAAATACTGTATTCTAAGTATTTAATAAAAATAAGTATTTAAGATATAAGTTACCTTTGATATAAGCCTAAGCATGGAAACACAACTCGAACGAAAAAAAGACTGAATCAAGAGCGAAAAAGAAAAGCGAGAGAGCCACCGTAGTCGAGTGGTATGCGGCCCGTGTTCTGTATCGGGTCTCGGCTTGTGCAGAAAGACTGCGTGCGGGTTCGAAACCCGGCAATGAATACGAGCTGTTTCTCGTTTCACGCCGTGAGCTCGCACTTATCGGTAAGACCTCAACTCATCGCCCATGGACACATCCCAGGCTCGTCGCATGGAGCTCACCATCATCCTTACTCTAAGAATATTAACCTTAAGAATTTAAAAACCAATGTACTAAATGTCTATCTACTGTGTACTTGATTGGAAATAAAGATTGTTTGTTTAAGAAAGATATTTTTTGCCATCTTTTTTGATGGCACGGGTACACTGCCGCAAAAAATTGAGACACCGAAATGCAGGCTAGGATAATAACCGTGAGTGGACGCTCTCTTTTAATTGATATTACGAAAAGAAATGTTTTAAATTAGTTTGACCAGTAACCTGGCTACAACTTAGTATAAGGTCAAAGATTTCGGAAATTTAGTTACTGTTTTCGAAATTATGATTTTCTTGGAAAGCTTCGAAGAGATAATAGAGGACATTTCAGAATGAAATTCCTGCAAAAAAAGCCAACATGGATAGACACGTGTCCAACCGTAAGAGAGAAGCAGCAAGACTTCGACAGCAAGAAAAACGTTCGTCCGACAGAAAACAGATTCTCTTCCCAAACCCAAAACTGATTTGTTTGGGAACAAATTATTAACGGGAATTGCACTAGTCATAATTCTCATAAAGGTGCGTGTACCTTGAAATGAGTTCGTGTAGCAGAGCTACGAAAAATTATTAATATATAACTATTAATTAAAAGAACAGTGTACAAGACATCTTTATCGATGAATGTTTAAAAAAATGTTACAATTATGTTTTTTAAATATAGGACACAACCATGTTTCTGCACGTCATACTGCAACTGTAGCGGGCAACTGCATCAAGTTACTTATGTAAAGTTCTTTTAATTCGTTCGCTGGTAGAAGAAAAACTGCCCTCAGTTTTTCTTCTTATGATACACAAATCAAGGTAAATTAATTTTAACAATTTTTGGTTATCAATTAAGCCAAAAAAAAATTTATAATGAAATAACTTTGCGGGTACAAATTAAAGCCAAAAAATTCTGTTTACTTGAGTTACCGTTATAAGTTGTTTTCTCCAAACATGTTTAGAAGAAAATAATTAAAGTAGGGTAACTATTTAAAAATAAGATAGTTGTGTACGAACTTCATTAAAAAGAATACACTCAAATTATTTATGTTTTCAGTACATAAAACTAATAAACTTTCATTTTATATACATTTTAATATCCGATTTATGCTTTTGACTTTACATCAGTTCCTCCGTGCAGCAAGGACGTTGGATTAGGAAGAAATTTTGTAACTTCAGGCAAAATGTTTCCATGTTGCATAGTTTCATTAGGCCACGTCTGGCCACTTCGTATGTAAAATGAATGATAAATCGAATGAAATATACATTTCTTACCAAAATTTTACCATTTATCAAGGAAAATTAACTCTCGACATCTCCAATAGCGAGGTGGTCTTTCTATATTGTACTGCATTTTATTATATAGCGTTAATAATTTAACGCCATATAATATATAATAATACTGCGTATTATTCAACACATACTTCAGTAGTGACAGTCAGCATTTCAAAGAACTTAAGACTGAAAGAAATAACAATATTAAGATAATGCTGAAGGTTATCTACGACGTCTAAAAGTTGTGCATCATTGGCTGACCTCCATGAAGCGAGGAATAAAAAAGGAGGAAAGGAACGAGTTTTTCGCTTAAGCGCACAACAATTGCGTGACAACTTTCATTGATATGTCAAAATGAATATACAATTGGAAGCTGGGATGACTCTGAAGAGCACAAAGTCCACCAAGAAATGTTGACGAAAACAGACTAATATCGCCATATCTTCTTAAGCCAAAAGAAATTCAGAAATCCTACTTCGGATCGAGAAACGGGAAATCCACAAAATGGACAAAAATATTCTTCTTTTTAAAGTATCCCATATTGGCAGAAACATGACTGAATCCTTAGCTAAAGCAAATTTGTCTTGAATTAATAGAATGAAGCATCTGGTGACGAGTATACCGTGAGGCAGTGCAAAAAATAGAACGTGTTTCCATAGTACAGATGATTGTGTTTTGGTCCAGGCAAGAAAAATGCAACAAAAAATCATTGAGGCAGCTAAAACGATCAAAATTAAATCACTATACGTACATACATACGAACGTAGTTATTACGAGTTTCTTACCTGGTTGGAGAATCACAGAACTTACCTCCCATGTAGGCCGCAATGCGTGGACTAGGTGTTGGAGACTAGGAGGTGAGAGGAAGATGTAGCGTTGTTGCACCGTTGTTGCAGCTTTGTTGCACCGTTGTTGTAGCTTTGTTGCAGCTTTGTTGCAACTCATTGCGCAACAGTCGCAAGGATCCAACTGTGTAGTAGAACATAACATTTAATTAAGAATGTACTCTAATTGAGTTTAGTACTCTAGCGGAACATTTGCTTATCTAAAGGGGTTCATTGAATGTTACTTTATGGATCCTAAAACCTAAAAATTCTATTAACAATTCAGTGGAGTTTTAATTTTCTGCTCATCATTCTGTCATAAAAATTCAGGGGTACATGCTCATCTGTCGAAATACTGAAAGGATACAAGGTCAGAGAAAAGGTGGGAACCCCTGGTCTAGATACAAAATCAATCACTAAACTGTCCTGTCATTGATCCACAGATGTATGATACTACAATAAAACAGTTGCAAATGATTACAAGTTCGAAGACACATCAACTATCTACTTCGATTGTAAGAGTACTAACACTACCATTCAACACTACCATTTATGAGCATATAACTACAAAAACTGAAAATTTTCCTACAAAAATTGTAAATGGGATTTGAAGTCCGTAAATAAATCGCTCACCTCGGAAACACAATGTAATTTAACTCTTGGGTACAAATGCAGTAACAATTATAATTCTTATTAACATATCACTTTCGCAAATTGCTTTGCTTTCACCCACTTAAATATGAACTTCTGGAAAATCGATTTTTAGTAAAAAAATTACTAGAATCTCCACCTGACAGTTTCAAGTTCACCTAAACAACCTAACCTCACACTGGTCACAAGGTAAACTTTACTAAAACCTGACAATTATTTTATAATACAAGCCAATGCCCAGCTGCATCATCAGGTGGTCCCTCACACGGAACAGATTCATGCAATATAGACCATCATTCAGTTTAGCTTCTCTCAATCTTATATGGCCCATGCCCCACTGAGTCGTTCAACATTCGTGGCCCTCTGCCCTTCAAAAAAGCAAAAAACATTTTATTTCATGTTATTCTACTTTAAAATTGTAAATCAAGGTAAAAAGTTTCCTAAACAATTCAGTCAGTGGGACACGCTGCTGGGCTCGTAGAACGAGGCCTCTTATATGTCACTTAATCTTAGGCACAGCGAGGAGAATATTCTTAGTCGCATTTTTTCAGCGTTCACTCTTGACCCAAAGTCGAAACCCTGTTGCCACAACTCCCTTGCCTAGTATCTAGTAACTCCATCGGCTACCTGCACAATTTATTCAAAGCCAAAGCTAACAAAACAAACTCTCGTCTGTTTTAGAAGAGAAGTATAATCAAAAAAGTGTTTTTGAAGCCATTATACACAGACATTTTTATAGAGACATGTTTCAATTCAGAACAAAGGGTAAATATGTGCAACAATTAAAAATTATGTTGAGAGTGAACTCCTCAGGCTCACATAAGATATGCATGGATTGTTCTTATTTTGTTTCCAAAATGACACTTTGAAATGATCATTTGAAACAATCAATCAAATCAATGAACGCTGATAGACAAGCAAGTTTACAGTGACTGACCTAACACGTTGCATTTCCTATCGCATCTATCAACTAGAATTTATTACACTCAAGCGGGTAGTACAGTGAAGCTTTGTAATTTGTCGTAATAAAAGTTATAACTTAAGATTTGGAAAATTTATATGCTTGAATATTGTGATTTCTTGTGTCATGACATTTATAAGCTCACTCATTTGTGTTATTTAATTCAAAACCTTCAGGAATAATGAGTCGCGTAGAAGGTAGCTGTTCCGCAGTCGGAATACATCTTCAGATATCATTTTCATACACGAAAAATGTTGCATTTAACAAAAGCCTCACTTTCACACATGGCTGTTAACATACAGTCAGTATTCATCATCTGCTCCACTGCATGAACCATTTTATGTTTTAGGCCACCATTATATTATATTCTGCTGTAGAAATAACAGCAAAGCTCATGACCTAAAAATTTCATTGGGTTGAGTCACAGATTAACGGCAGCTACAGGCTGCCGAAACTCAACTCATGGTACCACTACAAAGTCTAAAAAATTCAAGTCTCAATGTTCACAGCTAACAAAGTTGACTTAGCGTGATGTAGTCACAATAATAGTAAGAGGTTCTGTAAGTAGTTAAAAAGTTAAACGACCTTCAATGTTTGGTTCTAGTGTGACACCGGCCTATGCTGCAGTAGAAGTTTCTAACGACAAAAATACAGGTAACTGCATGTACTTTTTGCTGCTTAATTTTACGGAACTTGTAACCTGAATTCAAGAAAATTCCATTCAAATCATGTTTGGCACAACATAAAATGTCCATGCAGACGTACTAAACAACTATGTCATGAGACAAAGCTACATTTTGACCAGGATTGGAGTTGTTAAGCAAGTGAAACTAAGTTTGGTCTAAAACAGCATATTGTCCTGTACCTTATTTCCTATCTAGCTTCATGGACAGAAATCTGCTGAAAAACCTTCAACACGCCTTGTTATGGGAAGATTTCAAATCGAATTCTTATGATAAATTTATCAAAGAAAAATGAAAATTTATTTCAAATATTTCTTATTCTGTTGATGGTTACATGCATCCATGTTGAGCTAAGGAATGAAATTGAATTGCATTTTGACACACCAATGAAAGAAAATTAAAGTTTACATTGAATTATCAAGTCAGAATCTTGTTGTGATAAATAGCTACTCACATTTAAAAGAAATGCTCATGATTTCAGGTAGAATTGAGAACTTTGGGTATTAAATTCAAGTCATTTTCCCAAGCGAGGTGAGGAAAGTATTGCGCATGCGCACGCCATTCGCGTGTAGGAAATAATTGTTTTTATAGTTCCCACAAAATATATTACAGTACAACCATATAGTGCAAGACTAAGTTATGCGGTAGAAAACAGTAATTTGGTTCTTATAATGATACTGACAGAGTTACAGATAATTATTTAAAAAAACTACGCTGTTCTTATCAGCAGTATAATGATGCGGCAACGTGCGGGTAAACATTTTCCAAAGAATAGTGTCTAGTAAATTGGTTGGCACAATTTTTTCTAACAGGAATTTTGGCACATAGTCAAAAGGTCATACTGCTAACCATAGTTAAGAGTTTTGCAGATTCTTAACACTTTTTGCAATTTATATTTTTTCATTTAAGATTTAACTAATCAGTAACTTTCCCGATGAAGATTACCTATCCATTAAACAGAAACGTTTTATAGAAAAAATATTTTACCCTAAAATTTTAGTCTCACAGAAAGTACAATTTTATTATTCACTCAAGCCCCTAACAATCTTTCGGTAACATTTACAATGAATGTGATTATAAGTAATGCAACAAATTGAAAGGCTTAGTATAAAATTTCACTACAAAGTGTAAACAGAACTAGATAAAATTCACCTAACTCACTACCAAAATTTATACAACAAATTTTTTAGCATAGTGACGCTACTTACAATATCACTAATTGTCTCTCAGTTGATTGGGAACTAAACTGCATGAAAATTTAAAAGCTTAGTCTAATGCACCAACTGTAACAATCAGATCACCGTTCGACACCAGTTGCTTAACTGCAATAATTCTCGGATCACGTAACACGTTGCAGTAATTTCTATACTGTGGACGATGTCACCCAAACGAGGACCAAGTGTTGCCATGGCTAAAAATTAAATGTTTCCAATACTAAAATAAATTTTTCAGTTTAGACCAATAGGTTTATGGTTTAAACTGAATGGCTGTGGAATATGACATATCTTCAAAAAATAGGTGTTATTTCATAGACGGACATTACCAACATACATTCTATGACCTCGATTTAAAATTTAGGACATACCTAAATTCAGTACTGGGAAAAATTTAATTCTTCCATGGAAGTTTATGAGCTTGAAATCGATTAATAATCAGTTAAGTTATTATTCAAAACTGGGTCTATTAACTTATTTAATGTCATTTATTTTGAAATCGTTTTAAAATTCAAAACAGTGTTTATGATAATTCTTTTTAAAATAAACAACCAGCTCTTAATAACAAAGGAAATAATAAAAAGTTTTATAACTCAAGCACAATGAGATGAACAAATAATTAACAGGCCGCTCTCTTTCAATTTTCAATAATAAAACTTTATTTGAATGAAATACTAAACTATAACAAACGAACATGCTACTTTAACTATAAAACAAAGGATTTCTTACATATTGCTTATAAATTATCGGCTCCAGAAGGCGTAGCTCCGCAGAAAACTAAGTACACTTAAAGAATTTTTCCAGAATTTTACCTAGGGTCATTTAATAGTTTATGTAATCTTTCGTACTTCTTGGAATTCACTAATTCACCAACTTTATGCAACATAATCAATAGCACTCGACCGTCCACAATAGCTGTTCCTTTAAATTTCACAGCCTTGTAAGATCGAGTCAGACGGAAAGTGATTTTTACTGCTTCAATATCTTGAGTTTTGACATTTAAAAAGTATCATTAATCGAAATCTTTTCTCGAGTGTGAATATTGGTCGATGTTGTGTCAATATTATCATTATTGTCTTTTATTTGCAAGTTATGAAATTGAAACCAGAATTTTTATTAAAATTTACTACATTTTTTTGAAGAACCTCATCACGATGATGAAAAACACAAAGGAAAAATATTCGGCAGTCGGCACAAACGTGGTTAATATTTTGGAATTTATCATTTTGCGACCAGTCTCCCAGCAGTGTACGTCGAGCATTTCATTTCAACACAACGTCGAAAAAAGGCAAAATTAAACCACAGTTAATTTTCGATTCAGCACCAAGTTAGATACAAAATTTGTCAAAACTTTTATTATAAATTATAATAAATACATTGTAAATTTTGGTGTCAATTGTAAATCGTTGCGATTTCACACTGAGTTGGAGATGAGTCTAGTACATGAACACATGAGTAAATACGTTATGATGGGTAGTGATTACCTTATTCCATTACTTATTTTTGCATGAAACACTTATTATTGTTCTAGAAATAAAAAATAATATTGGCAATTGTGTTATTTTAAATATTTTTCTTGTTTGTTATTTTGATTCTGGAATAAGAATAGTTAATTTCTGTGATAATTATGAGTCTTTCATCTTGGCTAATTACTGTGTGATTATCACGCTAAATAGTTTTTTCGTTAATATGGAATATTCAACATATATGTATTTCCATGTATATATATTGAAAAGGAATAAATATGTTTAATGAAACCTTAATACTAACCATCCACAGAATTCAAACTTTTGACCAGTAAATGCATTGAAATAAGTTTTATTGGTGTTAGTAATTATCAATCATGCATTTTTAAATAGTATGATAAGTTTTTCAGCTTTAGAATTCAATAGACATCAGTGGAAATTAAACCATCGTACTAAACTCCTTAGACTTTCCATTTTCCAAACCTTCTCTCAAAAACGTTCATTGCTCAAGGTTCAGTGTTCTTTCTATGTGATAGAAAGAAACAAATTAAATTCCTTCACATGAACTTGGTGTAGATGATTTAGTTTATATTTGTTTCGTCTACTGCAGTCAGTACGAAAAGATTTAGGAAAACTGCAGCTTCACCCACATGATGTTTCCACTCAGCCACACGTACGTCTCTAGCTCTACACTTCAGTGCCAATAATGTTCCATATGAAGTACATCTAGTATTCATGTTCGTATGATTCTTTAATTGATCAAGCCTTTTAGCGCTAAATTAGAATTTATTAAACATGAGATCATATTCATCACGTAACATTGATGATCATACAATAAAGTGACATTTTATAGACCTTTTAACTACAGTTCAGATAAATTATACAAAGCTTTGGGCCCTCTCACTTTTCTGCGTAAGTTCATTAATTATCTTCAAGCTACAACAGCGAAGTCTACGCCGCCGTGACACTTGAAGTTCAAAACTCAGCTTTTTGGTAGAAATATCCTACAATTTGAGCAGCTGTTACGATTAGCAGCGACTATATTATCTTTTAATATAATTTTACATGAGAGAGTACAGAAAAAATGAAACTGGCTTACTTATAAATTAGATTGTGCAGTAAGAATCAAGTGGAAGTGAATTCTGTAGTTAGACTTATCCGTTCTGTTAGTTCATTAGTAATTAATTTTCGTAGCAAAGAACTGAAAATTACATTTTGTAATTTCCTTCCCAAAACCTCTTACCGTATGTTTCTTTATCCGTATCGATTACCATAAAATAAGATCAGGTCTTTGCAAGAATGAAACTGAATTCATGCAGTACGACTGAATTTTCATCGTTTATTGAACGTGGTCCAATCGTGTATCCATACACACCATGTCACTCTCACGAAGTTACTGAAATACTATTTTGTTTTCATATAAATCCGTAATCCAACAGGAAAGAAATCAAAGCCAAAATACCAGCCTACAATCAATCTATTGCCGTCTTCAGTATGTTCGTAATTGAAATAAAATTTGCAATAATTGACATTGAAATTGCGTTACTGAACTGAAAAAATTATTAACTCTGCAAAGTGACTTCAGAGATTAGTTGTATAAAATTAGGAAAATTATTTCTATGCTGTAAAGGTAAGGAACAAACCTCTATGTTATAGCAGCTATGGCAGCCATGGTTCATAGATTAGACACAAATTTATCGACCTGCAGTGACACATGGTTACTTGCTTAATTATATTGTGCAAAAATTACTAAAAGTTTAACAAATTCATCATAAAAAGTGTGCATCGAACACCACATATAAGAAAAGTGTATCTATTTTAATTTTTAGGTCAATTTTATCATAAATATTTTACTACTATATGCTGATTTAGGAGATGCTCGTACCAGTGAGCATCTATAACTACAGTATAGTAATGAGTATTCTGTTTCAATGTTTATTTTCACCTGATGCACCAATTAAAAAGAAAACTGCATGATGTATTCTAATACTAACTTCATGTCTTCCAGATTAGAAAAAAGTTTCGAAATTGGTCCTAATTGCTTCGTATATTATGTCGATTTATGAACTTCTCATGTATTTCCCAACTTTTTCTTTTTACTGACCACGAGGAGAGTCTAAGTTTGTTGACCATCTTTCAACTAAAGTAAGCAGATTACAAAAATCATGTCAGCTGCTTCTAATTACGATAAAAGTCAATATGTTTTTTGGGCTTTGGAAACAATGCAACAAATTTAGAGCCAGCTTATCTTAGCACATAGAATTTGCTTGATGTGATATCATTCATTGAATCAAAACTGAATGAAAGAAAACCGAAACCAAGATTAAGAAACATGATCGTTACTGTTTCATTATATTTCCTGAGCATGATTAAGAAACAATTGTTTTTTTCATTTCTTCTTCTATTCATGATTAAGAAAAATGATTGTTATTACTTTTCTCAACCATGATTAAGTAGAATCAATGTAACTTTTTCCATACTTTACTAAGTCATGATTATAAGTAACATTGTTGTCGTCCTTCCATTGTTTTCTAAAGAGTTGTAATTTCCTGTTATGACTTGCACAAACAGTGCTAGAGTTATTTACACTGACCTCTGAGGCTTGAAAATTCATTAACTGCCTAATGCTCAAAAATTAAAATGATCCTTCTACATCTATCCTAATTTGATGGCCCTCGATTGCTAAAGTGTAAATCCACGTTAAACATGGCCGATTAAAATAATAACATGAGATTGGAGGTAAACCAGTGGTAAACCAGCTGGTTTAAGCTTGATAGCTTGAAGTAAAGAGGAATACACTCAGTAGAAAAATATGATGTAATGAATATTATGTAACGTTACCAGTATGTGCACCCAATTATTTTTGCAAAATATTATTCCAAATCCACATGAAGGTGGACTAAGTCTATAACATACTTAACCTATAGTGCTCGTAATACCTAATTCATATTGTCTTGAACTTTGCATTTCAAGTTCTAGTAAATGATTAGTAACACTACTGTGGTAACAATGTTCATGCATAATAGTTAATAGTCCAGTATAGTTTGAGCATCAAGCGTAGAGCTCTTGAATTTTGGCCTTAGTTTTTCTTAATGGGAATGATAATTGAAAAACTCCTCACAACTTAGAGATTCCCCCAAATTTCTCATCAACGAGAGAGCCCCACACACAAAGAGTGTTCTAGGAAGCAAAACTTGAACGTAGGACTGGTCGATTTTGAGATACCCTTATCGTGGAGATAATGGAAACGTATTGCAGCTGCTACGCATTATCAGTGTGAATTAACTTCTTTTACGCACAGTACTTCGCTGGTGCAGAAAGGTCTGAAGATCATTTAATTTTGGTGGCCTTAACCTGTTATCATTCGTTTGATAAGAACTACGATAATCATCAGTAGAGATGCTCGCTGACAGCTATTCGAATGCTTCGATAAGATTTCCAAACCTAAATCAGGCGCAGCTTTTGATTTTTTCATGTTTTCAGTCAATCAAGATGAATTTCCTTGGAGAGTGAAGTTGAAGGAAATTTACGTTCTCATGCAATTAAAGAGATAAAAATAACAACAATGGGTTAGCGTAGAGCGTAATGGGCAAGCGAGCTCGAGCAATGCGAGTGAAACGGCCCCAATGATCGCTCTCCTCCAGGGGGGATGGCGCCAGGGATGCATAGCGGTCGATGAGGCCCCGCCTGGACGACTGTTCCAGCGGTTGTGGCTCCTCCTTTCTGGCCGTTCCAGTTCCAGAGCTTCACCCTGTGGAGGTTTCCAATGCGTACCATCTGCTCCGCCCACTGATAAGGTAGAGATTGAGAATTGGAAGAACGGCAAAAGCCTTATTCCTCTGGCAGTTACATCGGAGACCCAGAACCAATAGCAGTGAGGAGAGTATTCAGCTCAAGTTGGGAGGAGGGACCCACGATATCTGCTCAAACACGAGTATATTTACTCAGGGTTTGGACCAACCCAGCGCTTATTACAGTCCGTGAGTGCTACAAGTACTTTTGCTGATCACAGAATTAAACAAGACCAACTCAAACTCTGTACGCACACATATGATTAGGATAAGTGTTTGGTCATTCAATTTAGCGTACTCTCTCCTAGTGAACTGTGTGTGGAAGTGTTAGCTGTGCGACCTCAGATGACCTGTTGAGTTCCTGTGACAGAGACCAGGTGTCCCATCCTAGTCAGTGAAAAATTCCAGTCTTTCCTAGCTCCGACCTAGAGGCTAGCCAGAATACCGTGTGCCAGTGTTACCCCAGCCTCAGTGATAGAAGTGAAGTGCAAACCCTCCTGAATATGTGAAGTTTTCATTACTAATAACCGAGTGTTTCTTATTTATTTTTTGTAACGTTCATACAAAAATCGCCAAAATGCTTTCCCAAAAGTTGTACAGTGATCCCATGACTCCCATGACCAGTGTTCCACCGCCTGTTTCCCCCATGACGCAGCCTCATTACAATATGAATACGATGAATCCTATGATGATGAATGGGTACCAACAACGTCTGCCTCCAAACATGGATTTTTCTTCGTCTATGAGCGGAATAGGAGGCATGGGCATGGGAGGCCAGTGTATGAGTCCAGGTATGGGGGGAATGGGTACATTTTCTCCCATGAACCCAGCTATGCCTCAGATGAACAGCATGAGCGGCTGCATGGCTGCAGGAATGAGTGGGATGAGTTCGATGAACCAAATGATGCCCTATGGTAGAGAGCTGCCCGAGTCAGACAGTTCAGTTACAAATGCTCTTCAAAGGGCGAGACAAGACAAAACCTACCGGCGTTCGTATACACACGCTAAACCACCCTACTCTTACATATCTTTGATAACAATGTCTATTCAAAACGCTCCGAGTAAAATGGTGACGCTCGCTGAAATCTACCAATTCATCATGGACTTGTTTCCGTACTATCGGCAGAACCAGCAGAGGTGGCAAAATTCCATCAGACATTCACTATCTTTCAATGATTGCTTTATTAAGATTCCGAGAACTCCAGACAAGCCTGGAAAAGGTTCCTTTTGGTCTCTGCATCCCGAATCGGGGAATATGTTTGAGAACGGATGTTACCTTCGGCGACAGAAGAGATTTAAAGCCGAGAAGAAAGAAAAGAAACCTCAGGTAGGATCTCTTCCGACGCAGGCAATGCCCCACACTCAATCGCCTGGAGTTGCTACGAAAAATCATGATAATACTGAAGAAGAAACCAAAACTCACGATGTCAACATGACTTCCCCGGCGGCTGCTGCGGCCAATGGAGCTCATCCAAGTCATCTCCATCAACATCCTCAGCCTCCTAACACGGACAACGTTACAAGTAGCATGAGCCAACTATTAGAAGCAGCAACCAAGTTAGAACCTTCAGAAAACCCATACCATTCGATTCCACCTTCAGCTACGCCTGTTACAGACAAATATGCTTCTTGTGATAAGTATAATCAAGTTGATAAATATAATCAGCTTCAGGACAAGTATCAGCTTCACGACAAGTACCCCATCAGTGACAAGTATCAACCATTAACTGATAAGTATGGACAGGAAAAGTATGCTGATCACAACGGGCATTCTCTGCACCATCAGATACAGCATGATATAAGCCCATCCTTGCATCCTTCGCTGCTTTATCCCAAAGACTACCCGAATGGACACGCCAAAGACTACGGAAATTATTTGAAAGAATACAACTTGAAAGATTACCATCCATCCGTCCACCCTTTTAGCATAACTTCGATCATCGCGCCCCACGAAAGCAAAGACTACAACGGAGTTTACAACTCGTTGAGTCCCTTACCACCAGTCTCTTCAGCAGCTGCATCCCACCACCACATGGCTCCTGATCAACATTATTACACTCCTCTCTACCACAATACCACTCCAGCTCTTTGATAATTAATCATTAAATATGTATCTTGTAATTTTCTTCTTCCCACGTTCCAAACTGTCCCGTGGCTATCCAATTCGTGTAGGTGTTTTCTGTTACATAGTAGGTTTAGTTCAGGCTTGTTCTTGTTAGGTTTTTCGTATTACCCAAATTGCAATGTAATACTTTATTACATAAGCATCAATTATTTGTTAGGTATGTGGTGAATGAGTGAATACTCCACATTATCTACCATTTAATAACGAATATAATTGGTGTTCAGCATAAGTATATCCCATTTAGGCAAATAGACATAACAATGAATATGCAAGAGTAGCGAGGTTTATCAAGTCTCCGGAATACTGAAAAATAATTTTATGACTTCTACATTTTAGTAGACAATTTTGAGAGCCTAATTTTTATTTTGATGAATTTTGGTTTGCCTGCTTTGAATTTCTTAGGATATTTTTCATATTTTCCTGACTGAAATCAGCCGTATACGAAACAAAGAAATAATTGAAATGAAAATACGCAGAAGTCAAAATCAATTGACATATCATACTCTTCAAACTTGTTGGAGACCTGGTGTATTTTTTAGTAATGTCTGCCATCTTGTGAACATATTTAGGCTTCTATCAGTGAACAGTGAATTGTTTAAGAAGCCTGTGTTTGGTTATTATACGATTACCCTATAGGAGGCTTAATCACTTCCACTAAATCTTATCAGGAAATTCGTAAACAGACCAGCACAAGCTGAAAAAATATATTCGATAATTTCATATTAATTTATGCAAACTTTTTCAAATCGTGTACCTCCATTTATTCATTTTATTTTATTTCTAGGACAAACATCATGGCTGCATTTTTACACGAGTCTTTTTTGTATTGAAGAAAAAATAATATCAATTTGGTATTGATATCTTTAAGATCGAAAACTGATGTGCTTACGTCCAACTTAAAGATTTTAAACTAAAATATTATAGCCCAGTCTCAAATAAAAATACTGCCTTTGCATGTTCATAGACTTCGTGAAGTGGACAAACATATCGCATGAAACTGATTGTTCGTAGATAATTAAGCAGCAAATACCCAAAATATACGACAAAATAAAAATTAGGCTTTCACTAATTTAGCTGGTAATGAATTTTGGCAACACTAACCCGCGCTATTCACCAGCGTAAACTAAAATCTAGATTAATTCTTTGTTAATTACGAAACTTTCTGTATGTAAACTGAAGTTATCATTCGTAATGTAGAAACAATAATTACGAAATTGTGAAATTATCAGTGACGTAGCATTTTTATATGTAATTTGTGATGAAAGTGTGTAGGTATCTCATATGGGTGTGTTTGCTTTTGGGTGGGATTTATTTACTCGGTATTTACGTGTTCATTTTTATTTTAGGCTTTTTTTAAAATGTATTTGTTTATCGGTGAAATCCAGCGTTGGCAGGCAAGTTGTCAAATGGAAACCGAAACGTTTTTCCATAATTTCGTATAATGGTGATTTTTTTGTGTGTATCACTACCTAGGCGTTTCAACGCTTGATTTAGTGCAATCTGAAATGCGTTTCATGTTATTTAAGGTAACTTTTACTCATAAAAATCTGTAGGTTTCTTTGACGCATAAAATCATTGTAATATTTGAAGGTGGTAGGAGCAATATGAAGACCAGAAGTATCTTACATTATTTTGCTGCTAGTGGAATTGTTGCATAAAACAGAAGCTTCGAGATACGCAGACCTTTGTCGTAGATGTAACATAGTAAATAGTTTCAGATGGGAATCCTGTTTAACACAAAAACCTATGCCTGAAATTTTTTGGTTACAGTTGCGCAAAGTGCAACTAAAATTGTGCAAAGTTTAATTCTCGTTGCCTTATGTTGAACTTTTCATGCGTTTAACTGTACTTTAATTGCTTAGTTTTTCTTTTGAAAATAAACTGCCGTTTTGAAAGATGAGATATCTCGTTTGTAACTATTGGAGTGCACTATGCAGTGCACTTCCTTGGATTCAAATTTCCATGCAGCCCAGGATATATTTTAAAAGCAAGCTGAGTGTCACGCAAGGGTTTAAGGAATTTAAACGCCTTTATTAGATGAAGTTTGGACGACTATGTTACGATAATGCAGAATTTAAAAACAAAATTGTGGAACCACAGACAGTAATAGAAGTCTAAAATTACTTCTCTGTATATTTATGAAGTGAAATTGTAACTAAACCGGTTCACATTTTCAGTGTTTTTTGGAACACGATTCTTAATCCAATTATGCTTAATTTATTTTTTCAGTAGGACACAAAGGTATTACTGACTTATATAAAGTTTTATTCCTTCAATTGTCTCTCATTTTTGCGAGTTATACTGATGATAATTTTGAATTTTTTTTTGTCGCTCCGTTGTTTTTGTTGCAGAGTTAATGTAATTCTATTCCAGTTTTCACTTTGCTCCTTATCCTCATTCCACCTTTGATTTAAGAAATAACTGAACTACATTGACTGAATTCCTGTGAAATTTAAAATAATGGCCTTAAAATAAATACATGGAGACATTATGTATACGGTTTTTCTCGAAGCTAATACACTACAAATGCAAGAAGATTTAACGTGTGTGTTCGTGACGTACTGGAAGAAAGTTTGCTCGTTGACATATGGATATCAGCAAACTAGTGAAGCAATCGACCCTACGATTGTGGTTAAACCTCCGTGACGGTTTAGCGACTTTGTGTTATCATCATGGATGCGTGTACGTGTAACGCTGGTTATCATCATGGATGCGTGTACGTGTAACGCTGGTTATCATCAGGGATGCGTGTACGTGTAACGCTGGTTATCATCAGGGATGCGTGTACGTGTAACGCTGGTTATCATCAGGGATGTGTGTACGTGTAACGCTGTGGTTGTAATTCTACAGCAATACCTGAAAAGAGAAGGAACTGATGTGCCTGATCTTAGGAACGGGAAAATTTATAATGTAGGGAAGTTAATGTCAACGTACGTATTACGTTTTATTTTCATACAGGCAATATATAAAAGAAGCAGGACATATTTCGGTCAAGCAATGCATATTTCGGTTAAGCAATGAAACAAAGGAATTGAGTCACATAGTAAGGAATAGTATTTCAAAACTTGTATTCTGTGTGTCTAGAAATGATAATAATTCATCAGACATGTTTTCTGTTTTGCGATTGTAATTATTGGTTGTTGTTTTAATAAGAAATGTAATAATCGACAATGATACTGAACTAATAATTATTAAAGTAATTATTACAGAGCTTGTTATGATGGATTTTGGGTACTTAAACCCTGCAAGGTACTTGTTTCGGCACGATTTTTTAGTAGAGAAATCGTGGATCTATTGAAAACTTTGTTGGTGGCGACGGCTTTTAACTAGTTTCCATATTTTAAAGACTGCACATAGTAACACAGTCGGTGCTCTCTAGTATTTCTGTTTCCATGTATTAACTCAGAATGAGACGTCATTTCTTTCTACATATCAGTTTTATAATATTCATTACATTTCCAACACATTATTTCAGTACCGAAACAGTATTTTGGAATTGGAAAAAATATTAATACCTGAGACACTATTATTTATTAGTATTTTCTGTTTCAGTTCGAAATAACTAAATCTACGTCCAGTTTTAGTTATCAAAATGCGTTCAGAGAAAATTGGTGACTCCTGCATAACAGTGGTGGCGAAAACGTAGATTATTTTACTCACTGAGCTGTACAGGCAATGTCGGTCTAGAATACATCTAGTGTCCATGGAGTTCATGTATATAATGGAGGCGTAATTGTACATAAGTAAAAGAGTAGTCATGCAAACGTTGAACTTTGATGTCGATATACGAGTGTAAAAGACTCCGTTGTGTGAGACGTTATAGCTGCGTAGAACTTACACTGTTTTATAGTGAACATATAGAATGAAACAGAGTCAAGCCTCGTTATCGAGTGATGGTCCCACATTCTCTATATCTTATGATGCTGCTTTTTTATGTGCTGTGTTCGATATGTAAATTTTGTATTATCTCTGTTGGAGTTGTTGCGTTTTTAGAGTGCCGCGAGAAGGTTGTGGTTTGTGTCTTGATGTATTTTTTTGCTATTTTTAACATTAATTTACGACCTGACGGCAAATTCGACCTGACGCAAATTGAGCTTATTTTGCTCGAAGTTTTGCTCGTATTTGCGTTGGTTTGCTCACATGTGCTACGGTGTTTTGTGGGTAACATGAGTCAAAACAGTCTTCTGCCAAACTCACATAACTATATCAAAATGACAATTACATGGGGAATTTCAATAATGGTCTGCTTTTAAATTTCCTTGCGTATGATGACATTTTGTTTATTATTCAATAAAGAAAGCAGAGAAGCAGATTTTTTTGAATATTTTGACTTTTTCAAAGTTTAATGTATCTGTGAGTTTGTGGGGGACTAGCTGTTTTTGTCTCATTTTGTTTAAGCTAGTTTGGTTAAAGATGCATATTTTGCATTTACATTTTCTTGAATTCATTTCTCAATTTAATTGAAATAAAATAGTCGTTGGTGGCTAAAGATTTTAAACTTGCTGAGTTGTGTGTAACTTTTCAAACTTGTAGTGGAGAAGAAATTGTGTGTCCTGTGCATTAGTAGTTTAAGTAATAGGGCTCTCGACTGCAAACACAATTTCGATCATGCCATGCAGATGTCTCAATTTTAAATTCTGTAACTTCTTTAATGTTCCATATTTGGCATTAGGGCACTCAGCGTATACGACATGTGCAAGTAATGGGAAATCTTAAAAAATCAATAAGAGGATTAGGGGGCGTGTTTAAATAATTTCATATTTTTCTAGGAAGTTTTTACCAATGCAATATTATTGCGTAAAAAACAGAATTTTTACCGGCGATGTTTTTTGGTCTTTAGTTCTCACATAACTCATTCATCGTAGATATGGATGCGCCAGCGAACATATCACTTTTATTGCAATATTAACCCTGATAATTTCTGTGCGGAGTAACGGTCCTAAATCTCTGTATAAAGCTTTCAATGCAAGTCGTGCCCCTCGTAATCCAGACATTATGGGGCGAGCTTCATCTGCTCCTTTCATGACTGCTTTTTGCCAAAGCCTCAATGGAGCTCCAGGTCTGTGTTGTCTGTGAAGGATTCGCACCATGGGGGCAGACTCCATACACACATACAAACACGCATACATACATTCATACGAGCCTCAAACCCACGCGATGGCGGATTGTGAATTCAAAATGCCGTGTTCGAAATGCCGTGTTCAAAATGCCGTGTTCAAATCGCTTGCGTTCACGTAGCTGAAATTTTGGTTCTCCATTAGATATCTGTTTTAATGAATTGAACTGGTAACTTTAATTTTCTTTTAATTATTTTTTTAATGTAAATAACGCGTACGATACTTAATTATTCGTCTCCAAGTTTTAACATCAGTTGAGGAAACCTAAATGAACTGCTAGAAGGTTTTACTCTGAGCTAGTTTCCACGTCAGTATTTCTCCAACCGGAATTATTTTTGTTTATTATTTATTTGTAAGGAATGGAATTAGTTCAAGAAGTAACAAAGTTGCTTGAAGTCACTTAGGGTTCAATCTATTTTTTTCATCTTTTTGGTTATTCTGAATACATGAAACCAGACCTAAAACTGCCATGACTTGCATTCTACGTGGGACATAGGCACCTCTTAATTATTACTACTTTAGAGCGGTACTGGAATTTCTCAGTGGTGTCTATGCACAGACAACAGGCCTAAAGCGAGAAGGAAACAAGAGATAATTTGAACTTCTAATTACGTGTTCTGATTAAAATTTAGATTGATTATCTGATTGTGTTACAAAATAATAACATCGTTATGTCGTACTAAATTTGCTTGAGATATTCAAGCTGAAATTTAAGTTTTTGTTCAGAAAACCTGAGTATATTGTTTGATTTGTTTAGGTTAAGACTAAACTATCCTTAACAATCAATTTACGGGGCTTATATTTCTACAAACATTGTATACTGAGACTGGTTTAAAAAATATTAATATGGTGCGTGGTCATCCATGGAAATAAGTGAAACTATGTGCTACGAATATAGAATTTTGGTCATAATTTGATAACTTGGTGGATTTTTTTTTATTGGTAAAGAGTTAACCTTAGAAAGATTTTAATTTCAATGCAAGAGAAGTAATTAAATTGTTGAGCCCCGGAATACTGAAGAATGTGTTTCAACATCTGAAATGAAAGTTTTATCGTTTGTAAATTTTTAGTGATGTTTATTATTTAATGCTGAGTTCAAATGAAAATTAAAAGAACTCCAGCGGCATGAATATAAAACAGCAAATGTAATTTAATCAAATATTTCATGGAATTGCTTCATTGAAAGATCTCTAGGTTTTTCTTCCAGATTAAAAGTTTTGAGAACTCGGTTACCAGTTTAAATTTTTTAGAATCTCATCGGCCTCGGAACGTTTGGTCGCTCGTGGTTCTCTCAAGTATCCATTTTTATATATTCTTCATTATTTTGAGTTACTGCGACGGTTGAAAAAACAATCTTCTAGAAATACTGCCAATATGAGTAACATTGACCACTATAATGAGGAAAGGAGTCATGTTTATTAAATGATCTACAGTTTGTGTGTCTATTAGACATTTTTATTGGTAAAAATCATGCAATATTTGTCAAAGTTCATTAGGTATGACTAGTAGTGAAAGCACCTTAATTATTCGGTTGAAAAGTAACGTGAAAACCCAGTAAAAGTAACGGTGTTACGAAGTAACATAAACATGTACACGCTGCAATGTTCTGGATAGTTGGATGTACGAATGGTGTTTCATCGACGATGTTTAACATGAACATGTAAGCGCTGCAATGTTCTGGATAGTTGGATGTACGAGTGGTGTTTCATCCACGATGTTTAACATGAACATGTAAGCGCTGCGATGTTCTGGATAGTTGGATGTACGAATGGTGTTTCATCCACGATGTTTAACATGAACATGTAAGCGCTGCGATGTTCTGGATAGTTGGATGTACGAGTGGTGTCTCATTCACGATGTTTTTGAAATTAAATATCTTTCATGAGAGTGTTTAATGTTACAAGTGTCATTATTTCGACATTTTTTAGGCTTCGTGTGTGCATAAACTTTTTCTGAAAATGTAATCTGCTAAAGTTTATTTGCTGGCGCAACGTTTCAGTTATAAATGTAATATTTACGTGGAAGATGACTTATTCCATTGAAAACTATAATAAAATTTACTGCGTCGTGTGAGATTTTAAAGTATTTGGTGTTCAATTGCATTAAAAACCTAAGCTGGGAAACAAACACCAAAAAGTCTTATTGTCAGTTTTTCTTGTTATTTCTGCATATTTGGCGGTGCATATTCGGCTTTAGAAGTTGCCCTTATTCAAATTTATTCACTTGGGACTATTTTTATTCGAAATATCGTCTTTGTATTAGAAATACGATGTCAATTCATTGTAAAATCATCCAGTTTATAACAGTTTTCCATTTTCTTTCAATGTCATATTGTTCTTCACTTAGTTTAAAAATAATGTTTTACATAAAATTTGTGAACCGAGATGAATTGAAACTTGTTTTCATTTTAAGGCTCGTGGAAATTATGTTCTTCTTTTAAATCTTTGCTTCATAGAAAATGTTTTCTGGTTCATTGCGAGTACTGGTTTCCTTTGTATGAGTAGTAGCCTTGTTAATGTCCAGTGCTTGATTTTATTTTAAAGTTTTTTCATAATGTACTACGTAAGGAATCTAGAAAAAAGTTTTTTGTTTAATTACTAAAAAAAAATTCAGTATTACTTCACAGCTGTTTATTACTTAAGATAAAAAATATATTGCATGTGAATGAGCGCCAAACACAATTCAGGGGAAAACATAATAATTGTGATTGTTTTCAGTAAAATGGTAGTAATTAGAAAGGAAAAATGGGGATAAATTGGAAGAACAACTTTTTCAAAATCCATCTTCTCTGTCGAGACGACTTGCCTCCGCTACACACAACACGCTGCAGTAGAAACATCGTGTACGAAGGCCTTAGTAAATCCTTTATTTATGATCAACTCTTCGCTCCCAAAATGAATGAATTATGTTGAATTACATTCGAAAATATTTGCCAATTTTTTATATAAAAGTTCTTTCTTTATAAGTTCTCTTTTTAAAAGTTCTTTTTGTCACATGTACCTAGATTGTGTATTTTGTGCGTTGCATCTCACAAAATGGCAATCCTTTCAACTTTTCAAATTCATGATTATTTTCAGACTTTAATTTTTAAGAAAAATTACACGCTCAACTGATTCGTTGCACCCATCAAGCTTGACTCCAGGAATCGAAATCAAAGTTTTTTATCTGTTTTGATAAATACAGAATGCCGTTTAGCTAACAAATAAAGACAGAAAGACAAGTAACAGAAGATCGCTTTATTTTGCGGTGTAATAATTTTCGCAAATACTTGCCTATCTCATCAACACGCACGTTCATGAGCGTCTATGCATTCTAACCATTTACCGCACAATTTAATTTTAATATTAAGCAGAAATTATTTCCTAAATAACTATGTTAGAGGGACGGTAAAATTTTAAGGAAACTGTGTCTTGCATGATACACTGCACAGGGAACAGTTAAATATTCCATCCAAAAGAGAATGTTTTACCCACCAGAGACGCTTTATTCACATCAGGGTATCCAAAAAAGCTCCCCGACATTTCCTTGCTGGCGCTCAAGTGAGAGGAGATGAAAAAGTGAGAGGGGATAGAAAAGTGAGAGGGGATGAAGGAAGTGAGAGGGGATAGAAAAGTGAGAGGGGATGAAGGAAGTGAGAGGGGATGACAACATACGTTAACATGACTGGGGAGCGTTTTTTTAAACATCGGAGCAACGGTTGTGGTCTCGGTCTCGTCTGACAAACTGTCGACCTGACAGTAATAAGCTTTTAGTCAAAATGTTATCCTTCGAGACAGGAAGAGACAGTGCAGGGAGCTGCATTTGTGTCGCTGTTTTTGGCATCTGCACGAGATGAATGCGGTAATTCACGTACAGTAAGATGTCGTTTCATCAATTTCCATTTCTTAATGCAGCCAAAATGGCGTTGAACAGCGGCTTGTTGCTACGCCAAGCTCTCGTTCCAACATCAATAACGATATTTTCCAGTAACTTCTTTGCATTTTTCTTGTTTCACATTGTTCAGGCAATACAATTAGATTGCTATGCATGCATTTTTACTTTTGCATCTACGTTAATGGTCACGTACGAGTACTCAGAAACGCTTATTTTGTGCATGCAAACTTGACTGAAATTATAGAGATGATTTTTACTTCTACTGTGGATTTCGGAAGCCAGAATTTTCTGATCAGTCGCTGACTACTATTTATGAAATTCAAGCGAACCAAAGTAGTATGACTGAAGAAGTTTTCGTTTGTTATTAAACATCACCGTCCAAATTATATTGATGGATTTATTGATAGATTATGATTGGATTTCTTAATGATTACAATTTCCTTTTGTATTCATCTTAATTTGAATTACCGTTCAAATTTGATTCACCTTTTATCCCTCTTAGCTCGTATCTTCATCGTGAGTATACTACGCTGGAAACTCACATGGATGAATTGTAAACGTTCACATGTTGGAAGTCTCTTTGACGTCACATTCTATCATTCCTTACTTTTTGATACATGTGACTGTCTCTGGAGACAATACAACAAGCGTAAAAAATGTTAATATTGATATTCAAGAGACTAGCGATAATATTACAAAACATCGATCAACTATTACAATATAAAATAAACCCAAAATTGACTAGGGTAATGTTTAATTCATTCAGTTTTCATGAATCGATTAGATTTGAGCCAACATTTCAGGCTTTTAAGCTTGCATCTTTGTTCATTGTATATGTGGGAACAAAGTGCTTTGTGTACCATTGCTATGTAAGCAGGACTTTGAGTTTTTTGGCAAAATAAATAGAATAAAATGTATGACGCGTCTGTTTGTAGAAAGTTTTAGTAACGCCGAGCGATAGTCCTAAACCGCTGGAGAAAAGTATACTGAAAGCCATGTATGTACATGTATATTGCTCTTAGACAGATTTATATTTTTGTGGTGCGGTACATAGTATTAATATTGTTCGATGATCCCATGCTATGTAAGACATGCGTATATAAGAATTGATGTCAAATGCTATAGTCTTGTACATAGCGTTATTATGTATTTTTTGTTATCCGAATAAATTGTGGTTTCATGAACTGTGGTTTTCTTTCACAATATTCCGAGTACTGTTAATCGAAAAATAATCATTTACTGAGAACTGAAAAATGGATTGGTCAATTAACGCACTTATGGAAGTATTCAGTGGACGTGAAGCTCTATTAGTACAGTTATTGAAGTATTCAGTGGACGTGAAGCTCAATTAGTACAGTTATGGAAGTATTTAGTGGACGTGAAGCTCTATTAGTAGAGTTATGGAAGTACTCAGTGGACGTGAAGCTCAATTAGTACAGTTATGGAAGTATTCAGTGGACGTGAAGCTCTATTAGTAGAGTTATGGAAGTATTCAGTGGACGTGAAGCTCAATTATGGAAGTATTCAGTGGACGTGAAGCTCAATTAGTACAGTTATGGAAGTATTCAGTAGACGTGAAGCTCAATTAGTACAGTTATGGAAGTATTCAGTGGACGTGACGCTCAATTATGGAAGTATTCAGTGGACGTGAAGCTCAGCTATGGAAGCATTCAGTAGACTTGAAGTTCAAAATTCGCGAAAGAACAATGCCAATTTTTGCCAGTTCACAAAATTTGGTATTACTTTATATATTTTGTTGTCTTGAAAAATTCGTTTTCCTGATAAAAGCGCCACAATTCAAGCAGTTCAACAATCGTTCATGCAGCGCATGAGTCTTCGTGAGAAAGAAGCAGGACTGCCAGGCCAAATCTCCTAACTGTAACGCTCTTAAAGATCTTAACACGTTTGTTGCGATTGCCTGATTGGTGTAAAACTTCACTTTGTACGCATAGTCACTAGAAGGATCTGAAAAAATTACAGAACCTAAGTGACCCACCGGTGGGTCGCATCGCAACAAATGTGTTGAGTTAAAATGTATTGGAGATGTAAATGTGCCCGAAACAGCACACGAATATCGAATTTGGAAGCTCCTTTTCCGAACAAACGATGAAGTTGATGTTTGTATTTTGTTAGCATTATTTAAAATGAAGATGTTGAAAAAAGTGTTTTTAATGACATATTCTCTAATAGTTTGAAGAATTAGACATTTAATATGAAAGTTACGTTAGGTTCAGGTGTGCAGGCGTGAGTTTAGTGCCCGAATTACAACAAAATTTCACTGAGGTTGTGTCTTATATATATACTCGTATTTATATGTGCATGCTAACAAACATATTTCATAGTCAACCAGTTATGTGATTTGTTACATAAAAATAACAAACCGTGCTCCTATAAATCAGTCATGAAGGTCAAAAGAAGCGAACTATGAAGCTTTAAATCAGTGAAAAATATAATGAAATAGACAACTATGAAACTTTAAATCAGTGAAAACTACAATAAATTGGATAACTACAAAAAATTAGGGTCGATTTTACGTCATCAAACACTGATCTTTGAGTTGTGATGTATTTATTTTATAGGAGTTTTGGTGATTTTGGTAGTTAACGTTAGCGATGCAAGAGACCCAGGTTCGCATCCCTTTGTCGTACTCAGTTTCTGTAGAGCATCGATTAACTTGGGATGGATGTTCTGCCTGCGACGGTAGGCACCTGGTTACGATCTCTCATGAAGCTCACCTCGCGCCCCTACGAGCCTCTACAAACTGACGCCAAGATCGCCGAAACAGGAATCATTAACGATGAATTTTTTTTCAAGTTTGATTTCGAGGTTCAACTGCTAACAACATACCTTAGAAAAGGATGACGAAAAAAAAACTTTAAAAATTCATTTTTATTGATGTATTTCATATACACGCACATCCACACCATGGTAACCAAGACAGATGATTTAACAAAATACTTTTAGTAAATATTTAACACATGATTTTTCAAAGGCAACAAATTTGAAACTATGATTAGACGAGCTTACTAAGCTTGTTTAAGTTTTAAATATTAATTTCATCAATGCGAAACCAAAACATATTACTCAAAATTAAAACCACAATCTAAATACCCTAACTCCTGAGACATAAACCTAATTGATCTAAAATAACAATTAAATTTATTGTATTACATAAGATAGAAGTAAACGGATGTAAAAAGTCTTTAATTAATACGAGGAAAATATTCCTGTGTGAAGGGTATAATAATTTGGTAGAATGGAGTGTATTGTAGGACTTGTTTAGGACAGCTTGAAGGTAGCAAAGGATTATCAAAGATAATACATGAGCAGATAAGCAAAGTTTGTTCAGTAGAAACACTCGAACATTTAGAAAAAACGCTTTTCCCATCGCTCTTTATTTGATAATAATTATTAGAATAACAGCAAATAGTTAGAGCATAAAATTGTAGTGTTGAAATGAAAAATATATATCTAGCTGAGAGCATCGCATGTTGACTTTAAATGAGTTCTAGTAGTGTCAACTATCATGTCGTAAATAGAATGTCTTCCCCCAACTACCATGTCGTAAACGGGAGTTTAGCTCCCCCAACTACCATGTCGTAAATAGAATGTCTTCCCCCAACTACCATGTCGTAAACGGGAGTTTAGCTCCCCCAACTACCATGTCGTAAATAGAATGTCTTCCCCCAACTACCATGTCGTAAACGGGAGTTTAGCTCCCCCAACTACCATGTCGTAAATAGAATGTCTTCCCCCAACTACCATGTCGTAAACGGGAGGTTAGCTCCCCCAACTACCATGTCGTAAACGGGATGTTGGCTCCCACGTTTGTGACACACGTGGAGTTACTCGCGTGTATTAGTACGTGGATGAAGAGTAACCTCCAGAACACGTGGATGTTAATCGTAGCGAATGTAATGTCGTAAATACGAAGGTTCTAGTGCCAGATGTCAAAGACGTAGAGTGTTAGTTACGTCAACGACTAGTCGTAAATAAAGTGTTGGGAGAATTTGAAAGCTGCACTCAATTCTACTGAAACTAAAGTGACTTTCACGACTAGTGTCAGATAGTGATCTAGTCTCAGCTAGTTCACTAGTCTGAACTAGTGAACTAGTCTGAACTATTGATCTAGTTTCAGCTAGTGAACTAGTCTCCGCTAGTGATCTAGTCTCAGCTAGTGAACTAGTCCCAGCTAGTGAACTAGAATAGAATGGAATAGAATAGAATGAGGCTATAGGAACGAAACTTTGGGCCCATTCTTGGGCCGGATAATTACTCCGATAAATATTCGGTTGTTTTACCCAAGTCCCATGCCGTATTTCTAGCCGCGTCAACCATGTCGGCAGCGGGATTCGAACCCGGGTCTTTCCGCTCGCAAGCAGATTCACTCACCAGTCGACCAAGCTGGTGAACTAGTCCCAGACAGATCTGAATAAACACAGAGTATAGGTACTAACTGCTCTAAGTAATACGAGAGCTTCCACAAAGAACACTTGATTCTCTTGCTTTGATTTGGCCAACAACAATGTGGCTGTCAACATCCGCTCATGCATTATAATTCTATGAACCTCTATTTATGTTGAAATGAATAATCAATTGCTAAAGTAACTTCTACGAAACCACAATACAAGGCCAAGGATGACTTGAGTTCTGTACGAAACTGGGTCAATACATATAAGAGGTCACCGTAAAAAGCTTGCGCGATTTTTTGAGCATAAGAAAACGTACGAAGTTTTGAGGGAATCTTTTAATTAATCAGTAAGCTCATGCAATACAGTGACAGCAGCACACAAACCGACTGAGAGTTAAATGATACAATTTTTGGTCTTCATTGTGTTTCTGGTCTAACATTTATCAGACATACGATGGATAGATTTTGCACTGATACACAGTTCATAAATACTGAAGATATACACTATGTATGTATAGCTTCCGCTCAAATGTAATGTACACTGGAACGGTGTACGATGCCTAGCTACAACATGTACTGATGCAGTACAGACACGATAGCGTAGATACGACGCTTTCCACAAATGTATCCTGCATCCATACCATGAAAATTCCTGATGCATAAATACAGCTCAAATACTCGATGAACAGATACAGCACGCATACACGGTGTACAAATACTGTACACATACGATACAGAGATACTGCGCACACACGATACAGAGATACAGCACTAATTCACGATGCACAGACACAGTACACTTACGATACAGAGATGCAACACATACGCTATGCAAAGAAACATTAGTGTAAGAGAAAATTCTGGTGCTAGTCAGTGTGTGAGATCTGTACGAGTGCATACTCAGAACGCATGAACGGACCATGCTTCAGTGCTGCTCACACGTACGGCCCACGGAACGTTTGCCGTACTTAACTCCTAAGCTGCACATCGACAGAAGATGTTTCCATACACGGTACTAAATTGGCGCTTCCTTCGTTCCATGACTTCCTATTTGTAGACTCTATTTTGCATTGAAAAATAGTGCAACTGCAGTTAGATTTCTGCATTCGGATTTTTGCTTGAATCGAACACGTGTTTTTACCAGTTGACGCTTGTCGCTTTTTGTAACTTTTAAGTTGTTCTTTTAAAGTAACATGAGCCTGGACAAGGTTTGGGTTCTGACTTCCTTGAAAATTTCATCCAGGAAATGAAATTAGAGCCAAGAAGAAAAACAATTCTGAAGGTTACGGAGTCATTTAACATGCAGTTGCTAAGCTGCAGTGTTTGCCTTCATTCTAATCGTATGTTGAGGATATGAATGCCCATGACTTATGAGTATGAGTTGTAAATTACTTCCTACCAGACTGAAATTTTGCAGTAAACTTTCTGTACTGATTGTGGTTGTTACGACCATACTCCAAAGGATAAAAGAAAATTTGGATCTTATGACCTCCAAAGGATAAAAGAATATTGTGGATCTTATGACCTCCAAAGGATAAAAGAATATTGTGGATCTTACGACCATACTCCAAAGGATAAAAGAAAATTTGGATCTTATGACCTCCAAAGGATAAAAGAATATTGTGGATCTTATGACCATACTCCAGAGGATAAAAGAATATTGTGGTTCTTATGACCTTCAAAGGATAAAAGAAGATTGAGATCTTCAGTTGTAATCGAAAATTCATCTTGTCACAATAAAAATATTTACAGACACCTAAACAGTCACAAGATATATGATGATATTGCAGTTTAAATCTAATTTCATTTTGTAGAAAAATCCACGTTAAGAAGTGATTGAATATTCAGTATTGAGTCATACCACAGTGTGACCTGTGCTCATTATAGTTCTCTACGCTGCTGCTAAGGAGGTGATCTATATAGGGTAGGTACCTCTCATAGTTATGCATCAAGCACTTTTTCGTATATGACTTTTAGGTTTGATGACAGAGGCGATAGAGTTCCTAATCATAATTTTCGAAGAATTAATTTCAGATCGACTTAAGACTCACAACTCCTGAAGCTTCTGCAGTAAAATCGTAAAAATTTAGAAAAGCTCTTGAGCATTTAGAACAAGTATTGTAGTAGATACTTCATGTATTCATTGAGGTTCTTCAAATACGGTTGAGTCAGAAGCAAGGCGTGATGTCAAAGAAGTACGGTTACGTCAGTCATGATGTTAGAGAAATACGATTACATCAGGTATGGTATCTGATGTTAGAGAAATACGGTTGTGTCAATAATGAGACATGATGTTAGAGAAATACGGTCTCTTCAGTAACGAGGTATACTGTTAGCAGTGTACGGTTAGTTAAATCAATAGGTAGATTCTTGAAGTAATAAATTTATATACGGTTTGTTCTACTGCAATTAGTTTTGTACGCACGCATGTGATTGTTTCGTAACTGGCTCAAAAAACATTGAATAGATTTAACAAAGTTGTAAAGTGCATGTACTTTTCATTTCACTGAAACATACTCGTACAGTCGCATGGCAACATTTCACCCTCACTGACACTGCACTTTCCAGCTTCTGCAAGTTATGACCGTCATCCAATCCTAACAATTTAGAGAACCAGCGTTTTATTGTACCTGTCTGTGCGCACGTGGAGTTACGTGCACGTACGTACAGCCCCGACCAGAGCACGTGGATGCACGTCGTCCTGTCTGTGCGCACGTGGAGTTACGTGCACGTACGTACAGCCCCGACCAGAGCACGTGGATGCAGGTCGTCCTGTCTGTGCGCACAAGCACTAACAAAAAATGGCCCCATAATAGCTCGCCGAGCGCCCAAATCACTGTCCAGGGAGGGATAAAACTCTGCGTGATTTGGGGTCGTTGCTATAAATTGGTGCTGACTTGATTTACAGGCGCACCGAACGCACGGCAAAAACCGGAATGTGGACCAGCTTTCGGCGGAGCGCTCCTGCCTACTGCCAGTTACGCATCTGACTTTTGTAGAACGCATGGATTCTTCTCGAGTTATTGCCGTGACTATTGAAAATAATTCTCTTTTGTTGTTGGTAAAATCATTGTTCGGCCGTTAAAGACTACGCCGACTTACTGCAGTAAGAGAGATGTCATGTCCATAGTCCCAGAAAGCCATGAAGTTTTCCTTGTATGAGGCACAATAATACGCATCATTTTGTAAATAAAATAGATGCATTAATGAGAAATAATACTTACATGGCTTGTCATTTGAGAGCGAGGCAAAGTAACAGAATAAAGAACTGACTGTCAGTGATGTGGTGTCTTCAATCATTAACAAACCTCAGCCTCCTAGTTACTACGCTAAAATTTCGAAATAAGACTTCAAAAATATGAATTATATTTCGACCGAGTGAGTTTTCTACACCTTAATTTGGCTCAGACCAAGTTGCTCACATTACATATGGAGGTCATAGTGATAAGACTAGGATGGCTCAACTTTTCAGGTTGTAAGCAAACTATGTACGTTACTTTTCAATCGCTAAATCTTCCCATCGGTTTCATGTTGAAAAGCATCATAAATGAAGTCTCTAACTGCAAGCAGAAGAATATTTTCATATAACTACTGTAGATTAGTGCCGCTAAGAAATCTCCGTTGCGTGAACAGCAGAAATATTTCGTTTACTTTACTCTTATTCTGATATAACACTTGATTTACATGACAAACTGAGGGCATCATTAGCCATAGAAGATTCATCCCGTGAGCACAAAAGCAATTTAGCCTTGTCCCTATACACGAGTCATTAACACCCAGTCTAACTTCATCGTTGGAGTATCGCAAATTTTCGTATATTTTTGTAAACTTCCCTAAATCACACCATAATCGACGCAAATCTCCGCTAATTCGCCAAAAAAGTTAGACTGGGTAGCCGAGTCCTGGGCTCTTAAGGACTCTGTCAGATCTAGCCTGGATTTTTCTAGCATATTTGCCGTCCGAGACGAGCTGTTTGGAGGAGTATTTGCAGGATTAGGGCTGTTTAGTGAACGATTTACGCGTGATGAGCCCTGTGATCTAGGACGAGCAGGAATTGGTAATGACTCGCAAATGCGAGCTGAACGAGAAGCCCTGGCTCTCGCACTCGAAGCCCTGCAAATAAATGTATTATTCTCGCCTCGAGTTAAGATCATCTACAAATATTCAAATGGAGTCGCGCAAATCTTGCTCATCTGAACAAAGGCATCAGCTGCAAAAGAGGTGCATGTAAGCATTTTTTATGAATGAAAATTAAAAGTGCTGTATTTTACAGGTGGTGCGATGTTTTTTCGATTACTTCATTGTTTGAAGATATTACCATTCATTTGGATTTAATACACAACTAAAATGAGAAGGGAATTATTGAATATGAATGAATAAACAAACAGAACCACGAACAACTGTATAAGACAGTTATAGCTCGAACATTTCTTGTATTTTACAAGTACGAGTGTACTATTCGAGTGGCAGTACGAATACAAGTGAACTTTCCAAGCGGCAGTACTAATACAAGTGGACTATTCGAGTGGCAGTACGAACACGAGTGAACTATTCGAGTGGCAGTACGAACACGAGTGAACTATTCGAGTGGCAGAACGAACACGAGTGAACTATTCGAGTGGCAGTACGAACACGAGTGAACTATTCGAGTGGCAGAACGAACACGAGTGAACTATTCGAGTGGCAGTACGAACACGAGTGAACTATTCGAGTGGCGGTACGAACACGAGTGAACTATTCGAGTGGCGGTTCGAGTTGCAGTACGAGGGGCAATACGAGTGACAGAACGAGTTCATCGTCACTGTGAATACCTCTACGAGAACGAGTGGCAGTAAGAGTACGAGTGGCAGCATAAATACGTGCGCACTGTGTACGTAAGTTTGACTGCACTTGAGTCCTAGCGATGACATCTCACAATCCACTTCTTCGCTGAGTCACTTAATAATTATTCTGTACACCAAGAGTCACTGCAGTGTTCAGAACTGTAATCCGTGAACAGGAATCGTCCAGTTCGATGCCAGGTAAAAATAATTCACTATTAGAGAATTCATTTGACTGAAGACTCAATGATTGCATCGCTAGTCGAAAGAAGACGGTAAATTTCCAGATTTCTTTAGTACCTGCAGGCACACCTGTGCCCTATTGCTGCTACAAACCTGATTATCGTAACGAGTACCTAAAAAGGTTTATAAATTCGTTTTTGTATCGTGGATGAAGTTATATCAGTTCAGTTAAAGCTCTGATTAAAAAAGCTAAAAAGAGCATGAGGAATATTCGTACTCGTATAAAAGAGTCTTTTTAGAGAGAGTAAAAATATCATTGAATTATTCCAATAGAAGAGACATGCAAGTGTTCATATTAACAAATGTACTTACGCAAGCAACACATCAATAACGAAGTGTTGCTTATCCGTTATGTGCTTGTTGAACTTTATTTAGTGAAGGCCATGTTGATAACTCATATGTAGTGGCCAGAAGGGCTGAAGCTATGACTGAAATAGCTAAAATAGCTGAAATAATCAGAGAAAGTGATTGATATACGACATCATAACCTGTTGCTTAATCCCTGTCATCAAAGCATTTCCTGTTTAATGCACTTCTGGAATAAAAAAATAACGTTTTAGCAACTGAGAATTTGGATTCATTAGATAATTTATTCCTTTTAAAGGATGTAGAAATGTTTGAACCAACTTCAAGAATATTCTTGCACACCTGTATTCGTGCTGGAATTAATGGTTCATGTAAATCTGCTCACTAACACATGCCTTTATTATGTCAAGACAAACATTTGATTCATACAAATACTTCAGTCAAACCCATTACAAGATGCATAGTAAACAGACGCAACATAGCAGAACTATTACTCACTGCTCATTCATCTATTCATTTGTACGTGGTAGAGACCAAGCACCACTACCCCAACCGCGCCCTCCACCAATAAATGTTACTCATACCCTGCATACTGTATGTCAGTTCTGGTTCTGTGGTATAGAAATGAACAGGCAAACCCTTCACCAATCACATGTTTTGGTTCTCCAAGAGGTTAAAATAACCCGAGCACTGCTGTAGTAGTGTGGGTGTACAGGTGGAATGTGTGAGTGTGCAGGTGGAATGTGTGGGTGTGCAGGTGGAATGTGTGGGTGTGCAGGTGGAATGTGTGGGTGTACAGGTGGAATGTGTGGGTGTACAGGTGGAATGTGTGGGTGTACAGGTGGAATGTGTGGGTGTACAGGTGGAATGTGTGGGTGTACAGGTGGAATGTGTGGGTGTGCAGGTGGAATGTGTGGGTGTGCAGGCTGAATGTGTGGGTGTGCAGGCTGAATGTGTCGGTGTGCAGGTTGAATGTGTGGGTGTGCAGGTTGAATACGTGGGTGTCTAAGCTGAATGTGTGGGTGTGCAGGCTGAATGCGTGGGTGTGCAAGCTGAATGCGTGATTGCTACAATTGTATTCGTCTTAATTCCTTCCTCAATAAAAAAAATGGTTATTTATTACCTTCTAACTGCATTCTACTTGTTTTAACACTTTACTATTACCTATGATGTATAACTATCCAGATGCTAAGCGATTTAATCTACGCACAGAACTCGATAGACACTCATACTATACTAAGAGTACCATGAAAATACAGTTATTATTATACCTGTAAATATCTGTCACCATACAATTAAATGACAGCAGCGTCTACCAAACGATAGCGTTTACTACACCATATCAGTACAATACCACCCACCTGGCACCACACCTTACCTTGCAGCACACTACAATACTGCCCTACCACCCACCTGGCACCACACCTTACCTTGCAGCACACCACAATACTGCTCTACCACCCACCTGGCACCACACCTTACCTTGCAGCACACCACAATACTGCTCTACCACCCACCTGGCACAACATCATCATACTAGCCCACCATTAAACCAGGATTTGCTATGCAAAGGCACCATTTTCTCATTCAATGTCCGAACTTCACTCGGCATTGCTTCTGCGCTTCAGCATAAAAAAATCAATATACCTTCCATTGTGAGACTCGTTTCTCAATCGTCTTACTTTGCGTGCGTCAGTACGAAAACTCTAAAATCTCCTTACCGCGTTGCTGGTGAGGAATCGAAGCTTTAGGAACCTATGCATTAGAGCGAAATTCTTCAGCTGCCGATGCGAGGGTTGTTTCGTGTGTGCATCTTCGCTGGAAGGCTTGGGTTTGGGCGCTGGATTCCTTGTTTGCTGAAACGAGAGAACATTCGCATGAACAGGCCGGTGGAAGCGCCAGAAACACGATGGTGGAGGCTCCTAAACTTCAAAATTCTATTCAAGCCCCTCTACATCTACAGCTTATTTCCAAATTCTCACTCAAGTTTCATAACAGTTAAATATCAGCGTTATGCACCTTGCAGGAAACTTGACGTTAATGAGAAAAATAATTCAAAAAAGTTATTCATTTGTAGGAGAAGCTTGATTGTTTATCACAATTTCTGTGTCAAGTAAAAATACACCTATTCACAGGTCTATGGAAAAGCTATGCAAGCAGTTTCCTTTCAAAAAAGTACAATACATCGAAAAGATGTGATATGACTTCTTCAATGCAGATGTTCACACTAGTTTCATCATATTCACGACATAATTTCACTACTTTTTAGTATTTGAAACAGAGATTAGGAGTAAGAAAAAGTAAGAATATATGCAAGACAGGAGTACGTTTGAGTGGGTCGCGTACTCGTACGTTTATCGCATATAATAACATAAAATTACCAGTCTTGTGCCTAAGAAATTTGCGCTGAAATACATACGTAAATGTCGTTCTGATATGGCGATGGTCTCTAGTTTCGAAGATATTCTAACTGATTTCTATTGCTTTAAACGAGCATTCGAAATGGTTGCGAAAAATTGCTAAATTTTTTATTGAGAATTTCGGGAAAGAAAATTCACAAATGTGTAGTAGAATGAAAGCATGTTACGCTCATGGTCTTCCAACAAGAATGTGTACCGTGAAAAACTCTTTTAAATACGCAACCGACGATACGATGTCGAGACACACAAATTAGAGAAATGATGGAAGTTATTCCAAGATCGGAGTATGAGTATTTCGAATATGTTTCTAATAACAACATATATCGCAAAGTAATTTGATTATATATGCCATGAAGAAAGGAAGTTAAAGCATTTTTTAAGCTCCAATGATGTATTCATAATAATTTTTATTCATTATAATTTTTTGCAGTTGTAATTATATTTTTATCGAATTTATTTTACGTTTGAAATCAAAATGTAATTAGCGGTAAAATTATAGAGGAGACCAAACATACAAAAACATGTATCTCATCTACATGTATAGTTGATGAAGTGTTGGCATAACACTCGTATACATGCCCAGTATCTGAGACCACATGTACGAAATAAGTTTAAAATCATGTAGTTTGTAGTAGTTCAACTCTGTGTCAGTAATTATTTGCCTCTCTAAGCGAATTAAAATCTTGTTCGCCTGACACTGAGTGACGAGATCATCCACGTTAATACACTGATATTCACTCTAAGCGAATTAAGATCTTGTTCGCCTAACACTGAGTGACGAGATCATCCACGTCAATACACTGATATTCATTCATTTTCTCAATTTCAACTCAATAGAATCCTTTAATTCCTAAACCTAATTTCCCGGATTTGATCAAAACTATGTCAACTGTGTTGTTTACACCTTAATGTCTATGTCAAAGAGCTTCAGTAATCAATTTTAATAATGTGGTTTCAGAAACACGACATCGGAGTCTCTAACTAAGGAAATGTAAACAATATAATGGTTCTATGAAGGTAATGAACAAGGACTGAGTTGTCCATGTTGTATTCAAAGAGTTACACTCGAGTATATAAAAAAACTCTTAAGTACTTCTTAAGAGTTTGATTTTAAGTACTTCTTTTTTCAAACATCACAAATCTTAGAAACGCAAACAGATTTTTCTGTATCTAAGAGTTATTAATATATTGACGAATTTTATCGAAACATTGCGATTAAAATATATATCTAAACGAGAGAGTGAAATTTTTGACTCACAAGCATGGAGAAATTTTCAAAGTTGAATACATGGCATGTAGTATTTAACACAAATTAACATCCTTTATTGAATGTAGTAATTAAAATTTAATCATCGTAATACTACACACGTACATATTTAATATCTCGCTTTCGATCGTCATAAAATGTCAGTCCTGCTATTATAACTATTTGTTAAAATTCTACTACGTGTTTCAAAATACAATAAATTCGATATAATTAGTAAATAGTAAGACTAAAGTATTAAAAAATGAACAATAGTTTAAAGTTTCGAAACAAAACATGGGAGTTACATAGGAGTAAAAAATCAAATTATAAGCAGCATTCGTGCTGAAATAAATTCTAAACGATGAATATAAAAGCTACAACCTTATAGAGAATTTAGGACACTGAGCATGCAATAATTAACGTTGGATTGCAGGCATTTTGTGAAATGTGAGTACAAAAACAAGGTGCGGCAACACAACTTCCTTTTTTTCAAAGCAAAGCGTTTTGAAAAAAGGAAGTGATGTTGCTGCACCCTGTAGTAAAAGACCAATACCTTTGCAGTGCCGCCTAAATTTAGCTAGAGGAGCAAAATCAGTTTGTCCAGCAGAACACTAAGCACTGTCACTTCATCAAGTTTTTCTTTGTTGTAAAAGAGTTAGAAACAAAATTCCTGGTGCAAAGTTTCACATTCTATAAAGAAAATCTATGAATGAAGTTTTTGTGAACTTTTTTGAGTTATGAGTTTGTGAGCAATTGATTTTGCTCCACGTGTAGTATGATTATTCATAAAAACAATTTTTAAATGTTATTCACTTTTTAAAGATAAATTAGAAGCGGATTCCAGAATTTGATCTTTCTTCTCGGGCGACCTAACATGTGCCTGCGCAGTTTCATATATATAAATTAAAAAACGAATAAATTTAATATTTGTTTGCTGCAGCAGGCATAGCAAATGTGAACTACAGCTTCAAAATATGATCACTATTCAATTTAAACTAAATTTACTGATTAGGACAACTTTGAAAAGATAAGACTCGCATTTTACTTATCACAATTGACTAGCAAGATGAATTTTAAGTACCCAACCACTTCCATTTAACCATGTTTAGTCATTCCAAAACTTGAGGGAAGTAGTTTAAAAATATATCATTATCAATAGGATTTATCCTTGAAATACTAAATACTATGAAAGAAATTTAAGTAGAAAAAGTTTTTTGAAATCATTCTATTGGCCTTTTACGGTTCACATTAATTGGAGAATCGACACGATTTTACAGTTAGCAGAAAGTGATTTTCCCCTCCTAACGTAAGTATAAACGTCGGTGACTACGATTGTCATATATGTCAAAATTATGCTTAGGAACAAGCTCTATCAATTGATCAATGTATTAAGTGGGTATTTCATCCCTTGAAAAAGAGGCAAACGGGATTACACAGAGGCATTTTTCCATAGTTCCAATTGGCACAAAATTTTTTCATGCAATCAAAATTGAAGAATATGTTAGAGATGCACAATGATTTGTGCTCCCAGTTCTAAGGTTTTGGTAGTTAAAAGTGCAACTCAAGTTGTGCCAGTGATTTCTAGCAAAAACCGTGCGATGGTAGAATGCACGGCTGCAATTCTCGACCAAACATTTACAAAAAAATTTTCCCATAAGCTCCTGTTCCGTTAGTAAAACTAAAAATTCTCGTATATTTTTTCTTCACAAACTTCAACGTTTGGCAGATAGATGCCAATTAAATTTTACAAAGAATGTAAATTATGGGAGAGGGTTTTGTTCATTCATTGAATATTTTTATTTGATTCAATACTACAAATTTTAGACTCCCCAAACTTTATGGTTCCAGATGTACGGTATTTTAGTCAGATGTGCAGATCAGGAGGTAATAAGAATGTTGTTCAAAAATGTAATAAAAAATAAAATGTTTGTAATAAAATTTTCCTAATTGTCTCTGAATAAAGCGCGGTTTATCACACAAAATAGCAACCTAATAATTGACTCCATAACAGCTTCGAAACATTTTCATAAGAGCACTTTGATTAATTGATTGACTACATAATCATTATAAATTGTATTTCTTCCGAACGTTCTAAAAAAATTGCAAATACGTTGAATGTCACCTGAAAACATTGATTTAATAAGTTCTCCGGAACTGGTTGATGAACCACCATCAAATAATATCTTAATCCTAAATATAGTTTTAATGCACAAAAAAGTTCCCTTCCTCCATGCGATATCTTAACTCTGATTTGCCCTTACGACGCATCAGTGAACTCAAAAATCTGAACTCTACGCGGAAACTGAAGGAGAAGATCGGTGATTTTTTTAGTGGAAATGTCTTCTTAATTTGAGAACTGTATTGCTGGGAGCGTGTGTGTTGGGTTTGCAGAGCTGTACCTGCAGCTGGACAAACCCAACACTGGGCAAACTGGCCATCGGTGTGGGCAGCTTGCAGCAGCGGGTCACACTTGCTTTGCACACTTGAACGGGAAAATGTCCAAAATCTGCATCAGCATTGGTCAATTTATGAGCCAATCGACAACCTGACTTTCACAATAGAACTGAACATGGAACCTCTTTTGAAATAACGTATGCATAACAAAGTTTGATAACTATTTAATACTTCATTTGAGTAATTTTTTGAACGATCCCTTTAACTGTTAATTCAAAGGTAGAATTTTTAATTTGTTGGTTTTGTTAACATAGATTGCAGTAGAAATTAGCAATTTATTCGAGCACACGAGTATATGAATTTAACAACTACAATTTTAAGTCATTCTGCCGTAATCAGTCGTTAAATAACGTAAACGAAGTTAAAAATAGACGACCTCTGAATTTTCAAGCTTACGATATCAATAGAAAAAGGTTTTGAGGTAGCATTTTCACTTAAAAATTCCACAGGTATACATCTACACCTTTTCGTATCCTCATTTTCGACACAAACCTCTTGCTCTAGTTCTGCTAGGGTTAAAAGTTTGATTGATGCGTTTATAATAACATTACAGATTGTTTTTGATCATATTATATTTGTATTATGCCTCAGAGAGCTAACTATTGCGACTCACTGCTTTTGCATCCAACTCAATCTAAGTTACAAGCTCGCCTAATATGTAGACTTTTTCTTACACGCTCAACACACAGAGAACACAGATCCTGACCTCAAATGGACATTTACCATCAAAGTGTAAAATTGTGACGTACTAGTGCAACTTTTACTCATCCCTGTCACAATTTATCACTCAATTGCAATTGACTTGGACATATTTGAGCGCATTCCTGTACTCTGTTACTTCAGCATCCCATGTACTCGAGCTGCGGTGATTGCGCATTCCCTTCATTGAAAATCATACAATAATTATTTTTACCTCAGAGAACGCTACATACCACTAATAACAATTATTTACTTATTGCAGCGTAGTAGTATATGATGGTATCAGAATTTATGAAGAAAGTTCATTATGTAAATTCCTTGAATTCGATTCAAACTCATACACGCACAAACTGTGATTTCATTTTCATACGATTTCGATTGTGGCTTTTCATTACTGATGGATATTTAAGGCTAACTGGCGAGTTATGCCATCGTTTTGGCCTTGGCCTCGAGAAGTGGAAAGTCCTGAAAACTGAACGCCTCTCAGCGGCCTAACCAACCAAGGTTACTGTCTTATCCAGGCTTAGAAATGAAGTAAGTATTGTGTTGGACCAATTAAAGGTAGGATTTCAAAGACGCAAGTGGACGTGTGTTTTCTACTATAAAGAATTCCAACAACTGTATGAACTTCATCAATGGATTCGCAAAGTTAATTTTGTTTTTGATGTGGAGTGCTTGAAAAATTATAGCTCGAGTAGTTCGTGTATATGCACTAGTCAGGCTAACTACCTTCTTTACAATCACAAGTATTTAGCTTCTATAAGACAATCAAAACTTACGAAATAAAGTTAAATTGACTTTAGACAATATTAATTCAAAGGACTATAACTCGAGCATCTCCATATTCTGCAATCAGAATCATAATTAAGTAACTACTCAATTACTAGTATCTGAGGACCGAAGATACGTTAGGTGACTACTCAATTATCAATATCTAACTACTCGAAATAGCTAGTTTGCCATCAGTGATCTGTAATAATTCTTCAAGACGCATTCAAAAATTAGTTCCCTCAAGAACTGGAACCATCCAACATAAATACGAGGCAATTATCGGAGACACATGCATGTTATGACCATGTCGTTCAGGAATTTTTGCAAGATTTACTGCAGGGGAATGAATTTCAAATTGAATCTTGGTGTTTAGAAAAGCATATTTTCTAAAAAGCTGTTAGTTAAATACCTCATTGATTTTGTGCGTAGTCAGTAGACGTACTTCACCCAGTTGACGTAGCTGATCCAGTTGACGTAGCTGATCCAGTTGACGTAGCTGATCCAGTTGACGTAGCTCACCCAGTTGACGTAGCTCACCCAGTTGACGTAGCTCACCTAGTTGACGTAGCTGATCCAGTTGACGTAGCTGATCCAGTTGACGTAGCTGATCCAGTTGACTTAGCTCACCCAGTTGACGTAGCTTACCTAGTTGACGTTTCACCCATTTCTTGTGACATGTGAGTCACTAACATTCATAACTACAAAACAATTAAGCGTAGTCTTTGTTAACAGTCTATTCTAACATTGCACAAAATATTTTCAGAAGTGAAAAGTATTTAAAGTTAATTTATTCTACTCTAAAAAATTAGTTGATGAAGATTTTTTGTAATGTTCTCAACTTTGAAGAAAATTTTTTTTTCGTTAGTCAAGTATTTTTATTTACATTATCTTTAGCATGAATCAATTGTCAAATGACAGTTTAAATAACAAATATTAATGTGGCCTGTGAATATTAATGAAAAACATTTATTAAAAGATAATCATATGTCATAAATATTCATTGATGTAATGTACATTACATTTAATGACCTTGAAGCACGATTGTGAGCTGAATCTGGCAATTTTTCAATGGGAACACCTGAAACAGATCTCGGTGCAATTTCTATGGCGTTTCAGAACATAATTTGGAGCTAAATTACCATCCAGTTTCATAAATTTGGGGTTTTATGTATAACTACCGACAAATTTTTAGGAGGTTCAAATTTGGCGAAGAGAGTGACTACGTTATCAAATTGTGTTTTAATACCAGTGGGGTAAAATATTACTTGGTTGCTTTCGCCGAGTGTGGCGGGGCATTGTCTTGCATGAAAATAATCTTTCTTCGAAATGGCAATTATAATTATTAAGGAACAATGCCAGAATGAAGTTGCGCAGCATTTTTGCACAGCGTATAATTTGTTATGAAGCATCTTTCAATCCTAACTCAAAGTTATGACTGGGCCTTGTATCTTATATACTTTCAAATAAAGAACTTCAACGTCTCAGCTTAGCTCTCCAAATCCGCATGATGTTCTTTATAAGAACTAATTTGCTTTTCTTCTTTAAAACATTATCGACAGCAATCCTCTTTACGACCAATCATTAGTTTTACTGATAATAAGTATTTCCCAATATATAACTTTTTCCAGTAATACTGAAATTTCACTCAGGATTGTATCGATATCTAATTTTTCTTGGTGTACTACTGGTGCATAGTCTGATCGGCGTCAGAATATACGTTCGAGAGCTACGTATCGAGAGAGACTTGGTCAGCATAAACAAATTTAAATTCCCATTATGTCAGAGTGCAAAGAAGAGTACGAAGTATCCAGGCACGACCAGGAAATTCATCACAATGCAATAACAGTAACATCAGGTATTTGCTGATAGTGCAAGTCTTCAACTGTTTGTTAAAATCAACACACGTTGTTAAGTCTCGTAATATTTAAATTTTTTAATTTGGTGATCCGACTTCATCATCCTAAGTAGGATAGAACTAGCCAATACTGAACAGAATATCGGAAGCTAAATTAAATATTGGGTTTTCGTTTTCATTTATTAGTTGTACAAAATAGCTCTAATTTTAGAAGACTATTAATCAACGGAAGGCATGGGAATCCTCTTAGGTTTGTTTTCTTCAGGAAAAATATTTCATCTAACAGAAGTTGAGTTGTTTAAAAAATTCTATTGATTTGCAAGTCTTCTTCATGAATTTGAATCCCGGTTATTGCTAATTGCGATTTTTGAAACGGCTGTTTGTTTATGGTTCGATGGTCAATTTTTTCTTCCATTTTTGACAAGCGACTGTAGCTTCGATGAGCCATCCGTTGAATATTTCATACCTGCTTCTTGACTTATTTCTTTGTTCTTCAGAATCAAATGAACACAGGAGAACTCATTAAAAAAGGGATTATTTACCTATGACTTGATATTGTTCCATTTGCTCTACGAACAATTTTCGTTGTAGGAAGACCTAATAATTGTTAAAGAGTTTCTACCATATGGTCGCTTCAGTTGATATTTACCAGAAGCCCATGAGCAGACACGTATATGTAAATGCCAGTGTGTGCTCAGCTATAGTGCTCTAACTGGAATAAAGGCCAAAAGAAAAAATCTTTGAGTCGGCAAGACCAAAAACCTTCAGCTGATCGTGACCAATTGGCGCCGAGTTGAAATTTCTCCAGAGTCTCGAGGCAACGTCTTGAACGGGCCGTTGATGGAGTCTGTTCATTCTTTAAAGTTGACTGGAGCTGGAGCTGGGCAAACAAAGCTTCGTGTAAACACCAGGTCCTGTCGACCAGCACTATCCATCTAATCACACATTCTTCTAGTCATTGTGCAGGACCCCAAGGTGTTGAGTTAGGGTAATGCAAAAGCTCTACGCTTTCCAGCCGAGTGCACTTTTCCACGACTACCCCCCCCTACCATCGCCTGCTATCGTATATATATCTTCCTAAGTAATTATTATTTGTTCTCTTCTCTCTTGTGAAACCTCTCGTATCCTGACCACACGGAAGCATTTCTAGCGATGCACGTAACTGCAGTTGCCAGCGTTCAACACTAAATCAAATTATTCAGTAAAAGAGAAACAAATTCGCGAGTAAGTAGTTTTGTAGGCGATGGAACAACACCTAAAATGGCACTCGTACTGAATTGCAAATTTCGGTGACTCAATGGCCCTTCTATCAGGTAGAATTAAAAATTTATCTGCATTTTATCACATTGATGCAGACTTTCATACGGCACTGATTCTCTGGACCGCCCACCCCAGTGCGGTTGTGCAATTTCCATAGATCGCTTCACCTAAACAGAGTAAATTAGCATAGCTCTTGCAAACGTAGCAAAGTATTCACACTTTGTAATGTGTCCCTACTTGTTCATCGTATTGTACAGTAATTATAGAAAAGGACTAGGAGCCAAATTATTATATTACACCTTCATCGAAGACCTTTGATCTCCGTTGCATCTGAAATGTTTTAGTAAATGTGCATGAATATATTTGCTTTCAATTAGCATTCATTCAATCGAGTCTTTAGATGAATAACTCATGGATAAATTCCTCAAGAAACAGAGGTAGTGAGTTCATAAAAAAGGTAAGATTTTGTCGTAAAAATCACTTCTTCTGCGTACGGCGTGCTATATGAACATCATTGGGAGAAGAAATATGCTCTCAGTAAACTGGCCTTTGAAGTTAAACGCTGTGTTCGATGGGCAGAGATCACTTACTGAAGCCCGTACGTTTGATTTTATGCCCTTTACTCCTGGGGCCTGTGTATGATTGCGATGCCTTTGCTACAATTACTGTGACTTGGTCTGGGTAGATATACATAAAACTCTTCAAAAGAGTTGAAGAAATGTATGAATTTTGCCGCTAAGGTTGTATGCAAAGGAGACTTCAGGAAACACGATTATGCAACCCCTCTCATAAAAAAAGCTTAACTAGACCTTGATATAATAATAGCTACTCATTCACAAGGTCATGTATGTATTTTCCTCTTTATATTGCTCTCAAAGTGCAGTCAGCGTTGTAAAATTCCTTCCACCTACTGCCGGGGCAGACAGCTAAATCGAAGACATGATGTTAGAGTGAGCTTCCGCTCAAACTATTCTAGAAAAAGAACTTTATCAATCTCTTGGGAATTACTTTGGAATAAACTGCTCACGCATATATATAAAAATATCGGTCACTAAAGAATTTCAAAACAAACGGAACACGTCAGTTTTTGAGCACAGTAGTAAACAAATGGTAAAAACTTCCTAAGGTATAACAAACTAAAGAAAGTCGCTCACTTTATGCAAAATTACTTCATTATTGATTGCTGTGAATCACAATACGGTATCGATAAGAATGACATTTTTAGTTAGGTATCCTTATCTTTCAACTTTTACTTTCTTAAAATTTTTATAAAAAATGCTGTTTTGACTGCCGAATTCAGTCCAAGAGTCTCTCATCCTCCTTTCTAATCTTGTTAGTGATGCCAGTTATCAGCAAGTCTAATTGGGATCTACCGCACTTTGGGCTATGATTACAGACGTGATAATAAAGGTTTCGACCGCATACCAAGCCAGAAACTTGTTTGAAAAACATTTAAGAATTTCGTCACTAAAAAAACAGCTCGAATTGATGGCAGTAGAATAGCCTCGCTTAGGTACGAGTAATTTCTTAGAGAATGAGAAGACCTGACCTTTGGACTTGAAAAATTTATGTATTTGATACAGTTAAGCCATGCTGGGGATTTTATCTGAATTCGATTCGATGGGGACATGCAGTATCACTCCAGGAACAGAGGTCTACTCGTATGAAAAACTTAATTTAAGAAGAAAGTTATTTCAACGAATAATTTAGTCCAAAAACTACATGTGTGTTACAAACTAAAGGATACTAACTATCATACATAGGTAACGCCGCCGGCTCCATATAACAAATTCTGACCTCCATCTGTAACACAGCGATATTCATTTGGTATTCAGTATTGATTTGGAAAAAGTATTAATTTGGCTGTCATGAATGCATGTATCAGAACGAGGAAATCAGAAGAAATTTATGCCACTAACTCGGATTCTATTTACTTCCTTTAACATGTATTTTTATGGTGAAAGTGTTTGGAAACTTTTTCAAGACTTTGAAAGTAAACAATACACATAAACACTCTGCTTTGTTTCCAGTTGAAAATTCATTCAAGATAGCACTCCTGGATGCCGCCTGGGTCTTATTCTCATTCTGCAGATGAAACAGCCTTTATCTCTCTTCATCTTTGTTATTTTAAGACACTTTCTAATGCTAGTAACAAGCAGAACCTACAAATTTGATAGCTCTTGTCTATCTTCTCTCATAAGCTTAGTTGTGCGACTTTTTTCTATTTTTGGTCTCAAAAAACTCGTTCCTGTCCCTGTGTCTAGTAAGGAGTAAGGTACAGTAGATGGGTGGGTGAGGTAGATGAGATTTATGAGATAAAGGAGTTGTGGTGGTAGAGGGGGTAGAAATGGTGAAAGTGGTAGAAGGAAGAGGGGGAAAACAGAGAAGGTGTAATAGAATAAAATCGAATAGAATACGGCTTGCTACCCAAGTCCCAAGCCGTTCAGAGTTGGGACATCAATCACGCACGAGCACTTTTACCAAGTACAGGCAACAGAAGTAAAGAAGGAACACAGGAAGAAGGGGTAACAGTCTCACTCTCAGTCATCAATTTTTATGCAATAATTACCTGTACAACTTCATTCCCCTTCGATTGTTCAGAAACTAATTTTACTGAAAATTGTGTAGATTTTTCCAGTTCATAGCATACTGAAAAAAGTTTTGCATGTGTGTCTGGTGTGATGTGCATTTCCGTGATATCATGCAGGATTACTTGTGTTTGTAAATCGTAGAGTGTACAAACAAAATCAAATTACTATTAAATTTTGAGTTTCCCTGTATCTGCGTGAAACGGATACTTCCGCGGATATACTGATGGAAAGACTAAATCCATAGCTAGAGGGAAATACAAATCCACGATTCAGCGAAATTAAGAATGATGGTGGAATAGGTACAGAGAGATAGAGCTGTGTGTGTGAGTACCGACGAAAGACATTAATTATGTATCTTTTAAATCTAGCGTTTTCAAGAGCTTCAACACTTAAATATTTCTTTTCGAGGTCTGGTGATGTAATTCAAAAATTCTGAAAGTTTTCCCATTAAACATGTTGGTCCCTACTTTTATTCTTCTTTTGATTTTACGAGCGAGATTTCCAGCAAATTGACCAATTAGTGTCGTACCTCTGAATTCATTGCACTCAAAAAAATTCTACGTTAACAGAGGAATATTAACAAAATTATTATTTTATCCATGAGAAAGCGGGTTATGTTGACCAAACGCCTCAATCTAAATGGCAGAATATTGTAAAATGTGCGCTCAATCGGGACAGAATTTTAGGGTGAAAAATAAATTATTTTTCACATCAAACACCATACTTCCCTAGTTCAAGAGGATGCTTCTCAGTTTCCTCGCTCCCGAGGTCTTGTTTTCAGTAGAACTCTCACATACAAGCTGAACGTTCCCCTGCTAGCTTTTACTACCTAACTTCTATGGATAAATAGTTATGCTGGGAAACGAACATAACTTTGGGCATGTCTTCAGACTGACATGTTCTCCCACTACATCTCCTGGAAAAAGAGACATGTTTTTATTACGTTAAATTTCTCTACGTAATGATATTTTTCCAAGTTTTTATCAGCTGAAAATATCAGCAAACTCAGATTTAAAGTAATAAATTTTGTAAATAAGCGATGTTCTGTCCACTGAGTGATGGTTTCTCACCACGGGAAGATTTTTTCTCTAATGGAACCTGGAAAATCATGCAGTTTATTTTTGCTCAAAGCTGCTTCGCTACGATAGTTTGATTTGCCTTCAGAGGCCATCAATTTAATTTTGTTGTAACATTTGGAAATTATCGGAATCTGCTACGTGATGTTTGACGGTGCAATGTTGTTGTACAAGGCAGAAATGAGGCTTCATCTAGCCATGTATTTCTCTTACACTCGTGTATTCTAGTTTGAAGAGGTTCTATTTCCCCTGTGTAACATCAATTACAGTTTGTGTACGTTATTTAAGGTGCAGTCCTATTTCATCAATGATTCAGCCACCAGTCAAAGCTCAAAAATATTTATAATATATATAATTATACAAATTATATTTTTTCATTTCATATTCGCTAACGTTTTTGAACGGTACTTCATCTCTAGAAGAATTAGATGGCGTGTCATATTTTTTTTAAACGTTATTCTTCAGATAAACATTTCTTATAATTCCAAAGGTTAAAAACCTCCACTGCTTCAAATTGTCTCTTCAGTTTTCATTTGTTTCTAGGGGTACAATCAAGACTAAGTCTTCAAAGGTCCTGTAAGATAAAAATATCCTCATCGATAGTCGTTCACGCATCTGAGCACGAACATAGAAATTAGAAGTTAAGGGAGAATACGAATGCCACACGAATATTTCAGCGAGAAGTGCATGAACTAGTAAAAGTTCAACAATGACATACAAGACATCATAGAACTGGAGACGTGCCTTGTTGCACAAATTACCCGGTCTGCTTATATTGTTATTATCGATTTGAACGGTGGTGAAAAGTTAAATCGACAATGAACCGTTTCCAACTGGAGACGATGTTCGCAGTAACAAGCGACATGTAAATTTGATTTTCAATTATGTTTGTTCAATGGTAATTTTTCACGTCAATTGGCATTTTAGAGCTACGTACTTACGACGGTTTTATTTTGACAAAAACGTACCTTCACTTTAATCAAAATAAAGTGTACCATTGAAGTAAAATGTATAGGTGTGCTAGCATTCTACGATTCTGAAACAAACATGTAAGACTCCGATCGATCAAAAGTTGGTTAATGGAATAATTTTGAACATCACAAAACTGAAGTTTAATTTTGTTTGAGTTAGAACAAGCGTGACACGACTGCCTTGAAGTCACGGTACCGGAAAGTGGTCGGATTCCAGGTATTCTAAAGTATAATTACTGAATACAAAATTGTAGACTTAATTTCGCCCCGGTTTAACACTGTGAATTCCGAGGAAAGTTTCTGTGATGGACATCCAGTTTGTGAGCAAAACTTGTGGCTGAACCATTAGCCCGTGGTGATGTAGCGTGCTGCTCAGTACTTTAGTTTAATAAAGTTATGACATGAGATTTCTACACTCGTTGATGTGAACATCCGAACGGTGTACCTCACGCAGCAGAAATGAAATCTCAAATTAATGTTCCATAAGACTCTTCTGAGTTTAAAAAAGGACGGAGTTTTGAGATAATTGGCTTTACACGCTACTGTTGAATCGACCGCAGATTCGTTTTAATTATTTTATAAAAAAGAAGTCCAGTGCTTTACAATGTCACAAAAATACACTCTATTATTGATCATGTTCATAATAATGGAAATCATGTGATGTTATTAGCAGTTTATTGAGAAATCAAACGTTCATATCAGAGAAAACTTTTTTTTACGTATATGTTAGCAGCCATCACAAAATGTACGTACATATCTGTACAAACGCATTGTAACACTGAAATTTTTTAAAAATTCAAGTTTTAGACATTCTTACGGGAAATATATTTTTAGAGTAATCTAACAGCATGCCATTGCTTTAATTTATGTCATGCCATAGAACAAGAACTCCAGCACATTGCTACTCTCAGTCAACATGCGCACAGTATGTACATAGAAACTCTATTTTACCTATGCATATACTCGTGTGTGTGTTCTTGTTCGTGAGAATACTTTAATTCTCGCCTATACATGCGCATGTATATATTACGATATTCTTATGCGTTCAGTAATGAAACACAATGGAATTATTGCACTTTCACATAGTTTAGCCATGAATCTTATCCTAATTTATGATAACAAATGTACAAATGTTTCAATTCAAATTTACAGAAGCTCCTGAATTTCTCCGAACTTTTTAAAGAATACTTGGAGACGTGACTATGCCTCCACTCACTACAGTCAACCCTCGATAAGACGGACTACTAGGGGGAAGGGTGGTCCGGATTAGCCGATTGTCCGGAATAACCGATATGCTTATATATATGCCTATATATGCACAAATAATCACCTTAATAAGGCCTAAATACATAATACCGACGTCCGTCTTATCCGATATCCGGATTACCGAGGTCCGTCTTATCGAGGGTTGACTGTACGTCGTATAGCTGTTATGTCAACTAGAACACTATGCCTCCAGTCACTATGTCGTACAACTGTTGTGTCAACTAGAAGCTTATCCATAGACGACACTCAACACACAAACACCCATACACGTGTTACTTTCCTCTTTATATTCAGATGTAAATCTCTCATATGGATAGTCAGATGCACTTACTTACCGACACGGTGTGTAACTGTTAGCTTTGTACCCAGCTCGTGAAATGCCACCAACGCCGAGACCTCTTTTTCATGAAGATGCCACCTGTGTGACGTAAAGCTGGACCACCTTTTCAAGCCTAACTTGTAACATGTAAGTGAAGAGGCAGTAGGACTCGTAGGAAAATACAAGATTATTTTGAGCCTGAGAATTTCGCAGCAATGCTTTAATATCTTAAATATTTACCGCAGTTCAACATTTACTCGAGCAGTGCGAATGTAACACAAGTGAAAACTAGGCAAAAACTGGTGTAATTTTGATCATTTTGCTGCGCACATGTTGTTTGCTGTCGTACCATTTTGATTCCGAGTGGTGGTTTTTCTGATGTTACTGCCACGTATTACTGCCCCGTGTTACTGCCACGTGTTATTGCCACGTGTTACTATCCCGGGTTACTGCCCCGTGTTACTGCCCCGTGTTACTGCCCCGTGTTACTGCCACGTCTTACTGTCCCGTGTTACTGCGCTGTCTTACTGCCAGTGCTACTTTTATCTCAAATTTTCAACTGAAAAAAAAATAGAACTTTAAATTTTATTGAATGATCGTGTTGAAGGATTCTATAGGATGAAGACAATCAACAATAAATGAACTATAGCTGCTTTCCTCAGAGGATGTGCAGTTAAAAAAGAAAAATACTCCATTATTCCATGGTTTCTTTAAAGCTACACTATGTTTTGATTAGTACATATGTTTATTACCACACTCATCACTCCTAAAAAAATCAGTGAAACTACATGAAGTTCAACACCTTGAAAAATGTTAATCTATGATCTACAGAGACTGATTTGAAAACAATGATTCATAAAATATAATGTATTTAGTTGCTACATTTTGATAAAAACAAAATGATACGCTGATACACCATGCGTTGGACATTTCTATTTATTACTTCAAATATTCAAAATGCCGGTGATTTACAATTTCTTATTACTTCTATGTACATATGTTTGTTATTGGATTCTAAAAGTTGTAACATTAATTATTGAACACCCTGTACAGTATATCGGAAACGAAGTAATTTATGTAAAAACTAGACAGTTCCAGTGAAAATTCCATGATTTAGATTTGAATAATTCAAAATCATTCTACGCATAAATGTAATAAAGACTCACGACGAATTATTGTGTTTTAAAAGAATGTTTTTCATTGTTTACAGAACTTCTATTCTGTACCGTATTTACCGATAACATGGCCATGTGAGAAAAGAAAGTTAATACCAGAATAAATAGACTATTTTATAATGATCTGGCACCTTTGGTTTCCACAATACAATGCTTGTAATACATGCGTACTCGTTCTCATTTCAGTTCAATACTTTTTCTTCAGTAATAGATAGGAAGTAATGGCATGGACACACACAGATACAGAGAGAGAAAGAGAGAGAGAGATAGAGAGAGAGAGAGAGATGGAGATACATTGACTATTATATATGTAGATTATACATGTAGATTCGTTGAGGTTCAGTTAGGCATGCACCCAGTGTTCCCATTCGACCGTCATTTCATTCACTAATAGTTATTACTCAATTCCCTTACAACTCCCAAAAACTCGGGCTTCAAATTATTTTGTAATGTTTCTATAAATCCAATGTTCATGCTGAAATATAAGCGTTGTATTCTGTAACTAATCCATTTTATATTAAAATAACAAATTTGATGTTTTTTGGATAACAAGGTGAGCGAGGGAAAACGTTCAGACATGGTATTAATACTTCAACTAGCAATAAGAAGATGGAAGGTAAAAAGTTTACAAGTCTCAGACAAAAATTAGTTGTCAGGTGGAAGAGCAGCGGTGGAAGACAAAGCGATCAAGAAACGTTGTGCCTGAATGGTTCGATTGAGAACCGCTCCACAATTGCGCCTGTGCTCGACAGAGGGAAGGCAGAGCACGTACCGGCCGTTCTTGAACGGTGACGATGGATTAAAACGGCCACTCAGTACCGTTAGACGGGGTGACTTTAAGCGCTGGGGTGACTGTAAACGCTGGGGTGACTTTAAACGCTGGGGTGACTTTAAACGCTGGGTTGACTTTAAACGCTGGGGTGACTTTAAACGCTGGGGTGACTTTAAACGCTGGGGTGACTTTAAACGCTGGGGTGACTTTAAACGCTGGGGTGACTTTAAACGCTGGGGTGACTTTGATGGTTGGGAAGATATTACGTCACAGTAACTTGATGCACCACGGCAACTTCATACATGACAGTAACTTGATACGCTACAGTAACTTCGTACACTACAGTTACTTGATACACTACAGTAACTTCATACACTACAGTAACTTCATACACTACAGTAACTTCATACACTACAGTACCTTCATACACTACAGTAACTTCATACACTACAGTAATTTTATTCACTACAGTAACTTCATACACTACAGTAACTTCATACACTACAGTAACTTCATTCACTACAGTAACTTCATACACTACAGTAATTTCATTCACTACAGTAACTTCATTCACTACAGTAACTTCATACACTACAGTAACTTCATTCACTACAGTAACTTCATTCACTACAGTAACTTCATTCACTACAGTAACTTCATTCACTACAGTAACTTCATACACTACAGTAACTTCATACACTACAGTAACTTCATTCACTACAGTAACTTCATTCACTACAGTAACTCCATACACTACTGTAACTTCATTCACTACAGTAACTTCATACACTACCGTAACTTTACAGTTAAGTTAACTTTAACAGACTAGTATGCGGTCAACTCTGTGAATAGAGTTCACTCAAGTTGCGTTATTGAAGATAAAGCAAGGAAATATCTCTTGTAAATTAACTGGCATCGACAATAATTAGCACTTATGGAATAAATGTTCTGCTCGCTGTCCGCTCCATTCTGCAGCTGGTCAACAGGGTTAGTCATTAATGTTTTATTTATAATGAAATCTCATGCTGAAGTTCATCGGAAACAATTTCCGAAGTCTGAAAGATTACGATATTCTAATATTTCTTTTCATTTTTCTCCTCGAGAATATAAATGTTGTCAAGCATTTCAACTGAGGCACCTTTAATGAAAAAAGTTCGAAAATCTGTGCGTGCTGCAAAAAAAGTTTTTACCATCTGTCAGATTAAATACACGGTCGCATCTGCTACATGAACTGAGCTGTAAAAGAAATAGGGCAGTAGGACGTGGAAAATAATGAATATTTAGGCCCACATCCAGTCATACTTCTAAAGATGCATTGAGGTGCAGCTACGGCTATGAGAATGGCCATGTAGGTAGATATTAAAGAGTACATCTACAAGCACAACATGGTGGATATATATATATATATACTTACATGAAGAAGAGTCCCGTGATGTCTAAATGTTCTTGAGACGCAACACATGTTGATTAATTTGTTTTGCTTCGTTGGTTTTCCATCTGGAAATTAATTTTGTCTGCGTACTGTAGTAATTTTTGGTCCGCTACATCGTCTTCCTGTTGTCGGTCAAAGCATCGGTGTTACATCTCAATGTTGTCTCCGCTTCTATTCTTACTCAGAGGAAAAAACGACGGTCGACTTTGTCATACAATTTACTTCTAAGTTCTTGTAGAAACCTAAGTTAACAAGTACCGTAAATAGTGAGTAAATTATTTATGAGAAACTTTCAAACGTCATTGCACATACTCCCTCACAGTTATTTATCATGACTGGCGGGAAATAACGTCAAATTAATTCTGAATTTAACCTTCGAATTTTATTTTGAATTTAATCAACCAGATGAAATTTAAGCTTCTTTCACTTAAGGTTCAGACTGAACCTTAATTGGTTTAGTTTGAACTGAACCTTAATTGGTTCAATTTCTGTTATATTGACATGTTCGTGAGGACCATTATTAGCTCCAACTCCTTGGTCACAATCACACTTTCCAGATTCTTCTTCTTTTAGGGAAACTTGAATCAATACAGCGTAGTTTACAGTGACAGCTCAGATTGATGTTTGCGGCTGCGTTTTAGGTATAACCTTGTTTTGTTATGCAGATCTGCGTCCTTGAGACTTGATCCAAATATAATTAGAAAAGCTTGGTTTCAATTTTTTGCTCCTCTACCTCTAAGGCGGAAAGTTATTGTGCTCGTTTCGTTGCGGCTTACATGTAGTAACCTCAGCTTTCTGTTCTCACAGTTTTACTAAATTTGTGTACTGCTCGGTAAGTGAGTGGCAACGTGAGAGGCAAGTGAGTGGCAACGTGAGAGGCCAGTGAGTGATAACGTGAGTGGCAAGTGAGTGGCAACGTGATTGGCAAGTCAATGGTGACGTGCGTGGCAAGTGAGTGGTAGCGTGATTAGCAAATGAGTGGTAACGCGAGTGGCAAGTGAGTGGCAACGTGATTGGCAAGCGAGTGGCAACGCAAGTGGCAAGTGAGTGGTGATGCGAGTAGCAAGTGAGTGGCAACGTGAGAGGCAAGTGAGTGGCAACGCGAGTAGCAAGTGAGTGGCAACGTGAGAGGCAAGTGNGTGGAAACGCAAGTGGCAAGTGAGTGGCAACGCGAGTAGCAAGTGAGTGGCAACGTGAGAGGCAAGTGAGTGGAAACGCAAGTGGCAAGTGAGTGGCAACGTGAGAGGCAAGTGAGTGGCAACGTGAGAGGCAAGGGAGTGGCAACGTGAGAGGCAAGTGAGTGGTAAGATTCCGAAAACTTAATCATACTTTGACTGATGATTCAGAAGATTAGCCACACTCTGACTAAATGTTCAGAATATGAGTCCCACTTTGACTAAAAAATTCTTAAACCTAGTCTTACTTTGGCTAAAGATTTCGAAACTTAGTCCTACTATGAATAAAGATTCTGAAAATTGGTTTCAATTTGACTAAAAGTTTTAAAAATTCAAAATTTAGTGTCCCTCTGCCTCATTCTTGGAGTCCCGAACTCTGTCCCACACTTACTCAATGATTCTAAAAGTAGTCCCACTTCATCTAGAGATTCCCAAATCAGTTCTTTTTCAACTCTGGACATGAAAAATAAGAAAAGGAAAGCAGGAGTTCTCCACGTGATTTATTTTAGTGTGATGCCCATTATCATCTAGGTAGAATCATATCTACAAGGCAATTTAACTTTCTGATGTCTAAAACTGCCTGAAAAGAAAGAAATTTTCTCGTCAATCAGAGTACGTACATTTTTCTGTACATTGGAGTTTTACTAGATACTGGATATGATCCCCCAAAAAGGCAATTGTTCGTTTTTTGATAATTATATGTAATTGACATTCGCTTTCCGCCCATGAACATATCTGCGATATCAGTCCATTGAAATAGTGGAAAAAACTCAATAAAATAAGGTAACTGCAGGAATTTTCTTCGCGCTGGCCCTTTGTCTAAATTTCGCACTAGATACAGGGACGTATTAATTTGAGACCACAACTCTCAAGTTCTGATGAATTTTACAAAACTTTCAGACAGAGAACATGAGCATGAGTTGTAAATTGTTCTTTCGCACTGAGAATAGCAGTCGTTTGTCTCTTGATCTCATAAATTTCGTGGTTTCTGTCAGAAAAAAGTAGTAATTATCAACTTCAAGTCGTACAATTGTTTCATTAGGCCTTTTGGTTCGTAATCAAAATTTCAGATAATCTTCTCGAATATAGAAAGTGAACTTAGATGTCTAAAAGGCAAATGAGAAACCTAAGGTTGATAAATAATTATTATCAATGTGTGGTGGATGCAGATTATTTTCTGACTCACCTAAAGGTGTGAACGATGTACTGGAAGACTAACATGCTTGCTATGGAATACTCCTTCTGGTCGAAGACAGTTGGTGCACAGTCGCAAAAACCTTCCAGCATTTATGTTCCGGAAAACATTCGAAAATTAGTTCCTTATCTTTATTCCTTGTACTTTTTTACTTGCAATATATAACATTGAAAGAATAATGCTTGAGTTACATTTTCAAACTTTTTCCCTTTGCACCGTTTCTGATCAAAGTTGTAAAAGTTGTAAAGTTGATCAAAAATTATATGCAGCAACTATTAATATTTCCGACCAAAGGGAGTAACTAGTAAGAACTGGTATCTAGTTAATCAGATGGACTACTGACATTGAAGATCTATACAAACTAGTGATTAGTTAAATAAACGAAATATTAGCAATGATGGTCTAATACGAACAGTATCGAAGATTGTTATCCAAATGGACTACTTTGATCGAAATGAAGAACTGCTACTAACTAACAACTAGTCAAATAAATGGACTACTTGTAGCGAAAGACTATTTGAATGGTGGCTAAAATAGTTAAACAAACGAATTACTGTTTGGATTTTATTCTAATGGTTTATATTCTAATATATAATAATTAAGCACAGGACTGGACAGTACGAAAAGAATCATATGTAGTCCAGACTCGTAATTATCATTATCGTTATTATGTATGAATTATAGATAATCTATACATAACAATATATAATACCAATAAAATAAAATACATGTAACAATAATAAAAAACTTCATTATAAACTGATGCTGAGTCCAAATTAAAGATTTTAAACAAGTGTCAGTGTAAAAATGAATGTGCTTGGAAAGTTGAATATCGTCTACATCGCACTTGACTTTTCATGGAAGTATGCAGTTAAATATCGGAGCGAGAAATACCAGAGTTCCAAGCCTAATGACTGTGTGTCAAAAAATTGTCTTTTGGATTGACTATCTATCACCTACAACCAAATTTAAATGTTGGGTGAAGGGCTTCAGCCAATTTTGAACAAAGGGTTGAAGGAGCTCTAAATCTAAATTTCAATTTTCAAGGAATAGCGAGTAAGAGTCCAAATTTAATATTAGAATAGAATAAGGCAATAGAAATGAGCCGTTTGGACCATTCTTGGATTACTACCCAAGTCCCATGCCGTTTAGGCTTCAGCAAGGTTATTTCTGAATAACATTAAATCAATGAACTGGTTTATGCCCGAAATTTTGTCATTTCCGTTCTTCAAGAATCTGAAGACTTTTTTAGATTAAAAAAGTACAAACTAGAAACGTAGAACTGGAGTGTGTCCGTATTTTTGGATTGCGATACTTGCAGCGAGTGCATCAATAATATCTGATACACTAGGATGAGATTTAAGTACTAATTCTACCTCAAACAAGATCTTTCACTGATCACACCGAGGCTTAAGATTGGAATGATGCATTCGAATTGCAGATCAAACAGATGGAATGTAGATCGAACAGATGAAGTGCAAATCGACCAGAGGAAGAGTAGATTGAACAGATCAAATGTAAACTGAATAGATGAAGAATTTAAGTAATATGTTGATTGATCGTAGCTTATGAATGCCTTCCGCGAATTTAAAGCAATCAAGTGGTTTGGATCGAACTCTTTGCGAAACTGAAGACGAAACTACTGTCACAAAGTCGTGCGTACAGTCTGAATAAATTTTGAGCTGGTAAATAATCCTCCACCTGCTGCTATATTTTTTACTTACTACCAGATCCTGTACTGGCAACTATACCTTTTGGATACCACCAGATCCTGTACCGGCAACTATACCTTTTAGATACCACCAGATCCCGTACTGGCAACTATACCTTTTAGATACCACCAGATCCCGTACCGGCAACTATACCTTTTAGATACCACCAGATCCTGTACCGGCAACTATACCTTTTAGATACCACCAGATCCCGTACCGGCAACTATACCTTTTAGATACCACCAGATCCTGTATCTACTACTAAACCTGTTAGATATTACCAGATCCTTCATGTGCTGAAAGATCACAGCCCTGAAGAACAATTTTTATGGCCCCGAAGTAAAGCGTGATTGCATCGCTGTACGTGAACCGCAAAACATATGAAGGAGATAATGGAGACTATGACGTCATCAACATCAGCTACTTGACCCTCAGTAATAACACAGTATTAGTTGAACACATATTGAAAGAAACACGTATGTTAGAAAGTAACACATGTATAAGAAAAGAAATATATCAAACAAAATAAATACATATGTAAGAAAATATACACATGCGTAAGAAAATAAACATGTAAGTAAGAAAAGGAACACAAGAGAGAATGCTTTGCCCTCTGGATTCTTTGGTTTCTTGACCACATGACCTACACCTCACAACATGACACTCGTGTGGGGGCAATTGATACAAATCATTTCAGGTGATCCTGTGAACTGAATCAGTAGGCGTACTCTACACCAGTACACCTGATACTTAACTGAAAAAAGGGTAATTCGCTGAACTTGCTCAAGTAGCTATTGAAGTTAACCCAGAATGAACCACAAAACTTGGTCATAGTTTATGAAATTTACTTGATCGAGAGTTACTTAGTGATTTGGATCAAGGATGAACCACTGAATTTAATCGAATGTTATCCTCTGAAGTTTATTGAAGATAATCCACTGATCTTCATCATGAGATACTCACTGAACATGCACAATGGTAATCTCCTGAATTGAACCACTGAATTTGATTATAAGTAATCAAGGGAATTTGACTGAGTGCAATCCAAAGCACTTAATTAAATGTGACCCAATAAATTTGAACGAGGGTATTGCAATGAACTAAATTGATCATAATTAATTCACAAAATTTTATAAGAGTAACCAGGTAAATATTGCTTGGGTGATCCACTGAACTGATCCATGGTAATCCACTGAACTGATTCATGGTAATCCACTGAACTGATCCATGGTAATCCACTGAACTGATTCATGGTAATCCACTGAACTGACTCATGGTAATCCAGTGTACTGACTCCTGGTAATCCAGTGTACTTCATTATGAAAACACACTATGAACTCGACCCTGGGGTTAAATGTAACCCTGATTTAATGGCACAGAAGCAAGTCGTTGTCGTGGTTCTCAACCGCCTGAAGTTTTACACGGCCATTGTAGACGCTCGACCTCCAAGCCACAACTGAGTGGTTGTATCCAAGAATCCTGCTATATACAGTACTCCCAATTCCTGACTCTATATGAACAGAAAACACGTCTGTTTTCTCACAAATATGCCCTTTAAATATTATCCAAGTGCCAACACATCTCTCTGTTTATGGGATCCGAATGTAAATGCCTAAGATCAATATTCGCAGAGATAATATTTTACTTTGACTGTGGCCCGCTGGAAAGCAAGAGGCGCTGCTTGGCGTTACACAAAAGCGTTTGTCAGCCAACAGCATTCGAAACAAGAGCTTGAACAAACTTTGCTCTTCGAGAGAAAGATTAACATACGAAGGCGTCACTGCTTTCAGACCCGTGATCAAAACTGCACATCGGCTAGTCTGTGTGCCGAGGAGCTGGAGTAGTGTACTCATCGGTCGCAGGCAGGTTGTCTCTCTGTGACAAGTTTACCCTTTAACGACCAAATTATTTTCAGACTGATCAAAATGTTGCGTAAATTACCACTCATCTTTGTTCATTTTTATGTAACTTTACTGTAATTTTGAGCGAAACATTTAGAATATAAGATAAAAGGGAATGGTTATCTCTGAGAACACATGTTCCCATATGCCATTAATGTGTTAACGTAATTGGGTGAATGACATGCGTACCTTGTACTCGACAGTTTAATTACGTGGGCGTTGAAACAACGACGTGAATAGTGAGTGAAATTTAGGTGAACTTGTAGAAGAAAATGTATATTTTATGAAAGGAAATGTACCATGAAATGTAGGTCGTGATGCACAGACCTGCTACAGGATATGATGCACGGATCTGTTGCAGGTCATGATGCTCAGACCTGCAGAAGGTCATGATGCACAGACCTGCAGAAGGTCATGATGCACAGACCTGTTGCAAGTCGTAGTGTCTGGTTATCTACTATTCTTGAAAAACTGATGTAGCTGCAACCACAGGCAAGGCTTAAAAATTTTACATTTTCAAAAAGTAAATTTCCTACTCAAGTGATCACAATGCAGAGACAAACATGTAATCGACATCTGCAAAATCATTTAGCGATTCTCATTCATTATTTTTTTCGCTATTTATTCTTGTTAAAGCCAATCTGATTGATACCTGAATACTATTTATGTATTATGAGTTCATTATTTCTAATAGCATTGGTAATTCCGCTCGGTAGATAACAGTTATTCTTCTTTCACCAGGCCGGAGTAAATATATATCATTTTATCACTTGAGAACTTGGTATAAAAAACATTCACTTGGTATAAGAAACATTCTTTAAACCCAAACCAGATCTCTTTACAGTCATGCCAAGTCATGACTCTTTAGGCTTCATATTTTTCGTCTAATGAGCAACATTATTTGGATTATCTAGCTCTGTTCGTCCATTGAAAACATGAAGCCAGGTTTTCGTTTAATGATTCAGTCATCTTTGTTTGAGTAACGCAGGAGAGAGCATTATACTTCAAATAGGCAAGAAGTTAATTCAGTTATTTTATTTCATCTGAGTGGGGCAGGAGAGAATCATGTTTACAATAGGCATTAAGTTAATTCAGTTACTGTTTTCTCTGGTCGTGGTACAAGACTTGGGTGCTACAGACCAGGGAGATAGAAATGCCTCTTCCATTTGTGTCTCTTGCCGTTAGAAAATACAGTACCTAAGACGCACGACTCCGACCTGAAGGCATCTTTTCAATATTTTTAGTTGATATATTCCTATTATTGTTCATTTTTAGCTCCCTGGCAAATTGAGGGGCAGCGGTTAAATAGGTAGCTATTGCAGAGAAAGTGAATTAAGGTCCTGAATGGACACATTTTAAATCAACCTTCTTGAAATATAAAAAGGGGTTCAAAAAGTCATGTACTCTTATGCATCTCATTCTATATATACATAAGTATAAAGAGAGCTCCGTATCAGAGCAGTATGCCAATAATTAAGAGATCGGCTAACCAGTTCTATCGCCCCGTGAGTCTTGATATTAATTACCAGTGTTAGGCGTCAACGGTCACTACAACCTTGCCATTTTTATGGAGAAGCTTTTGCTGTCATCAGCAGTACTAGTCTCTCTAGTGGTGGCCTAAATGCTCAGCCTAGATGCCCAGCCTAGATACTCAGCCTAGATGCTCAGCCTAGATGCTTAGCCTAGATGCTTAGCCTAGATGCTTAGCCTAGATACCCAGCCTATATGCTTAGCCTAGATGCTCAGCCTAGATGCTCAGCCTGGATGCTCACTCGACGGCTAGGTCACATACGAGGGATGTACTAACATAGAATTAACCAGCAAAGCTAAGTACAGCATAAAGATAAGCGTTAAAGCAAAATAAATCAATGCCATTGAGACATAAACAAACTTTTAACATAAAAAACATGTGCATTTACGAAATATGTAATAGTTGTGGTCACCTCAAAACATAACAAAACATAACGAGAGAGATAAGAACGAACGTGTCAGGTGATCGATTTTTTCACTCTACAACATCGCGTTTATCACTTGAAAATTAGCATGAGATCAATTACCCCTTTGATATCGTAGTTATCATTGGAAAATTAGCATGAGATTTATCTAAATCCTGCAACGTGACAGTTATCACTTAAAAATTAGCATGACATCAATTACATCTTTAATATTGCAGTTAACACTTGAAAATTAGCATGACATCAATTACATCTTTAATATCGCAGTTATCACTTGAAAATTAGCATGAGATTTATCTAAATCCTGCAACGTGGCAGTTATCGCTTGAAAATTAGCATGAAATCAACTTACATCTTTAATATCGCAGTTATCACTTGAAAATTAGCATGATATCAACTTACATTCTGGATATCGCGGTTTGCTAAGAGTAATAACATGAACATAGACCACGCCTTGTTGTCGTCACTGCGAAAATTTAACACTTTCGCTACCGTTGGGTTAATATGTCCCCAAAAAAACTTTAAAGATCATTCCCTTTAGTCCCATATTCTAAATGTTTCGTTCAAAATTACAGTAAATTACATAAAGATTAGTAAAGATAAGTGATAATTTAAGCAATATTTTGATCAGTATGAAAATAATTTGGTCGTGAAAGAGTTAAAGTAATTTTCAGTCGCTGATTACAGCAGGCGGGAAATCATCAATTTTAGGACAAGATACCTGGCAACATTTTTGAATATCATTATTTCTCTATTTTATTTTTTGCTTTATAATTTTGTTACTTGTCGAAATTCTTGATTTATTTTCGTGTTTGTGAAATTGGTGTAGCTTCTGGACTCTTCGTTGGATTTTCGTTTTTCAGCAGAAATGAGAATTGTCATTGAATGATGTTGCTCTCATTGAGCGAAGTGAATGTGTAGGAATATTTAAATGTTCCCACATGAAACGGCTGAATATTTATTATATTTATAAAAGGTAGATAGATGAAACATAAATGAAACATAGCTAGTGTGAGTGAATGAAACTTCTTTTCTATCCTAGTTAAACTTTGAGCAGTTTCACTAAATTCTTGCAAAGGCAACGAAAACAACCAAATGCAGTTTTCCTCTGAACATGTCAGTTTTATGACTGACAATTTTTACTGTCCAACGGGAAAACTCTCCTAAACTACAGTTTTTCTGGCCTAAAAAAGAGCTCACATTCCTTTTGTATGAGCAGCTACGTGTGACATCAGCTTCAATAATGCCGCTTTTTCGACACAGCAAAATTAAACTGAAATATTTTAGTCCAACTATCCCAAAATTACCTCTTGAATGTACACACTTCTACGTCATAGAACAATAGAGAGAAAGTCAGTATAAGACGTAAATTTGAGTATGTAACTACACAGTGCCTGTAAATCTTCTCAAACGAAACAAAATTATGAAGAGAATATAAAAAATTGTCGTCAAATTCAGATGATTAAGTCCAGTCCTCAGCTTGCTTCAGGCTTTTAATACGTGAGACTTAAAATAAATAATCAGACAGTAATTTCTTGAACAGTAAAATAGAAGTAATTATTATGCAGCAGCCACGTATTGATCGCGTGCGTCGATCTTTGTCTCATTTTTGTCACAAAATAATTCAGGAACTATGACAATATTTGCCGTTGCTCAATAAAATATCTAATTGTACCTAAAAGGTGCTCTACGAAATCGTTTTTGATGGGACATAAGGTTTCGGTTTCAAAGTATTCAGGCATGGAATTCAGTTCACGTAATTGTCAAATCGAAATAAATCTACGTCAGTTTCGAAATAAAATCGAAAATGACTCCGGAATAAATTCTTGGTTGTGCATTCTATCAATAGAAGATGCCATACTTCCCACGCTGCTCTATTAAGGTGCGTGACTGCATGAGGAAACCAAAGAGGAAGCTGGCAGCATCTACGACCGTGCAGCTGTGATTGTGCACAACATGAAAGCTGTGCAAACTTTCTGCACTACACCTTCGCCAGCACCTATGTATGTGGTGGTCTGGGGGGTCTGCCCTGACTGAAGACCTCACCTCACTTTGGGGTCTGTCAACAGGACCTAATCAAAGTCTGCACAGGCTAGAGACCTCACTTGTTAGCTTATAAGATGTAAATTTGAGTTTGTAACCACACAGTTACTGCAAATCCTCTCAAACGAGACAAAATTATGAAAAGAATTTAAAAAGTTGACGTTAAATTCAGATGTATATTACATGTATATTACATGATCGAGTTCGATCAGAAGAAAACCAACGACGTTTGTAAAGGGAAACCTTGAGAGCGAATCAAAGATGGTCATAATTCACAGGTAAACCAAGTCACAAAATGAGGCTTTTTGGCAGATGTTCGGAAATTTCAGAATGCGACGCTGGGTTTGTGAAAATTTTGCAGCGATGCTAGAAATTTTTTCAAATTAAATCATAGGTGTCTGTCGAATCAATAGTCGTCATCGACCATAAAATAAATAAAAGTCGTTGAAAGATTCTCAAGTTCTCGAAAAAGGATTATCATTATTAATTTTCTTTACCATTCCTCTATTAATCTGCAGTACTTTATCATTTTAGTTGATCCGGATTAAACCCGTAGTTGTTACCACATGGACATATATATAGATTTACCAAAGGTTTACTTGTTAAACTTAGGAAATAGTTATCTCTAATGGTTGCAGATCACTTTAACATCTCTCACTAAACATTTCTCACTAAATCTCTCTAACATCTCTTACTAGATCTCTCTAACACCTCTCACTAAATCTCTTTAACATCTCTTACTAGATCTCTCTAACACCTCTCACTAAATCTCTTTAACATCTTTCACTAGATTTCTTCAACATCCCTCACTAGATCTTTTTAATATCTTAGGTAAAAATTGTATGGTCAAGAATTTCCGCACTTCAGTAACTTTTTAAATTCAAGTTTTAAATTGATCACTGAGGAATGTTATATTTAACATATATCAATAGCATCTTACATTACAGTTTTGTAGCGCACAAATTAGTGTTTTTATGGCATAAATACTCAGTTTTTTCAATTGCTCTTCATAGACTCCGTACTCAAACGTGCGACTGTAAAAACCATAAATGTTGTGTGGTCGGTTATTCGTTATGAATGTGCAGTACTACACTGCAAGTTGCACAGTCTCATGAGTGACTGTTGGTTTTAGTGACATTTTGAGTTTACGTCCAGAGCAAATACAGGGTGGCGCATAAGTAACGCACCCTTTTAAAAAATTAATAATAAATAAACGATGAAAGGTATAACGATGGGGATAATTGCAAACGATAGAGGAACTCTTAAAGTTTATTTATATGTCGTATCCTGTCTACAGATACCCAGTGTATATTGCGGTAATACTTTATTTATTATCAATTTTTTAAAAGGGTGCGTTACTTATGCGCCACCCTGTATTAAGAAATTTTCCTTCGGTCACAGGTACATAGAGTGAAGGTGTTATAACTGCCTCCTCGATACAAGTATAAGAGTTATTCGGGTTGTAAAAAGGACATTTCTTTAGCTGTTCGAAAAAGGAAATCAGCCTTCAATCTGGAACATGACGGCAAAGTTGGAAAGTTGAAAGATAAATGTAATACTGTGAAACTTAATGTACATAGCTGTCTTAATGAAAATTCAACCCGGACTTTGAAATTAATTTTTTCTCGATAGGAGAATATATAAATAATTATTTTTCCAGTTTGCCCTTTGACGTACCGATGACGGCTTTGCCCGTCATCCGATTTTTTTTAAATTTAAAGCGGAAATAGTCTAAGAGTCATCACATGTCGGACAACTGGTAGGGGGTGAAATGTAGAGTAACTACCAGTAAGCCTAAGGCTTACTGGTAAAAAATTCCTTACTTTTCAGTATTTGTTTCTTGCTATATAGTTTCTTCTAATGCAATAAATTATGCATCATCAGAAATAAAATGTATTGGGTAACTTGATGCAATGAAATTTATAATTATATCTAAAATAATTCTTGAGATACACATATACTTTTCAAAGTAATGTGTACTTTTTTATATTTCGACTAAGTACAACTCTATTATTTTTGGCCTTTTATTTTGATGTTTTTTTAATATATTGTTATGAATTACAAGTCTCAAGCTTAAAAACAAGACTAACTATAACTTTCTACAATGATTAGTATCTCTCCTACGAGCGTTAGATGCACAACATGTACACGCGAGAGCTCCCAAAGCGTGTCGGAAAGGTGGTAAAAATTATCCATTTTTTATTTATCGGCCTGAAAAGAATGGGTTTGAAAGCACTTTGTTGATCTGCACCCTCTTTTATTATTTAACGTGAAAATTATACTGCGAATTAGTAAAATAAGCCGAGTGGTACTTATAGAGGAGAAGCAACGAAAAACGGTTTTGGCTCAAGAGTTGTTTATCACAGGTCCCAGTCTTAAGCAGTATGAATTTCAAGCATATGTACCTAGCACAATTAGAAAAGTATATGCAAACAATTTTATTACTCAAACATACCTGTATCTTCAATCTTGTACCGTGTGTCAAAGTTCTCAAACAATGAACTCAAATCGACAAACACAAACTATGTATTAATGGCTTGAGTTGTACGTGGAGAGTGGATAAAGATAGGAATATAGGTTCCCAAATTGATTGGGCCTGTGCGTTGTTACCCTCCGGGGCTCACGTTTTTATTTTCTTGCAATTCTAAGCGTTAGAAATTCCTGAGAAAGCTGCATTTACGTTGCATTACATAGGTAAAAAACAACACCAAAACTAATTTGCATATATTCATGGGGAGAAGACTCAAATAAATTTTATGTAGACACCTGGAGGCACAAATGATACGACAGAGAATAAACATTTTATTTGAGCCATCAATTGTGATTAAACAAAACGTATGTGTGAGTGCGTGTCTGCTGTACGCAATGTACGAGTACACTGGTATAATTCTGTAGATAAGAGGCAACCGTTTAAGTGTACACCAACATGTATTGCTACTTGCTCTGTTTTGTTGTTTTCTTTGCACTAATCTGACTGTATACAGTATAGGCAAACATTATTGAACTTTGATAGAAAAAAATGCATGGTATGTAAGATAAAATACATACTGGAACCGAAAATACATTATACTGCCCTAGCCTGCGTTACGTGGCCACACTGCCACACCGCTATACTGCCACACTGCCACACCGCTATACTGCCACACTGCCACTCTGCCACACTGCCACACCGCTATACTGGCACACTGCCACACCGCTAT
>VCRD01000084.1:482691-507590 GCA_006783055.1 Trinorchestia longiramus
GTGGGGCATCCAAACTGCCTGAGAGTGGGGCATCCAAGCTGCCTGAGAGTGGGACATCCGAGCTGCCTGAGAGTGGGACATCCGAGCTGCCTGCGAGTGGGACATCCGAGCTGCCTGAGAGTGGGACATCCGAGCCGCCTGAGAGTGGGGCATCTCGGACATCGGAAGCCACAACTCCAATGAAATTTTCAATTGCTTCTTCTACATGTTCATTAATTTACAAACCAAGTGTTAGTAATGACGATGCATCGATAGTCAGTAGAAATGTAGAATTTGAAATACCCACCTGTTCTGCAAACACCGTAACTGAAAATTGTCCTCGAGAACAATATTCTATTGATTCACTTGAAACATTTCCTGTACAGGTTTGCAAGCCTTCTGACTCCACTGTCAAATTACCAATTCTCGCACAAGTCCAATCAGTTCCTACTTGTTCTTTGGACTCGGAAAGAAAGAAAACTTCTATAGCTTGCTCGTCAGACTCACTTGCTGCCATGAACTCAAGAATCACAGTTGATGAGCCAAGAGAGAAATTTTTCCATAACTCGAAAATGATTTCACTGCCCCACAAAATGCTACAACGTAATTCCCATTTATGTGTCCCATCATCTAGTTTAGAATTACAAGATATTTGTGATGTATTTTCAAACTCAGTAATTGAAACTTCCAAAAACTCAAGTGCAACCCTCGAATCGATTGAACTTGCCAAGTCGACGATGAAAGCAAAATCTTCTGAACTGCTGGTTTTTGAAAGGTATTCAGAGCAGTTAATGTTCGAAAAAGCTTCCAAGTCTGTGGTGGCAGAGAAGCCTTCAGAGTCTGTGGTGGCAGAGAAGCCTTCAGAGTCTGTGGTGGCAGAGAAGCCTTCAGAGTCTGTGGTGGCAGAGAAGCCTTCTGAGTCTGTGGTGGCAGAGAAGCCTTCTGAGTCTGTGGTGGCAGAGAAGCCTTCTGAGTCTGTGGTGGCAGAGAACGCTTCCGAGTTGATGGTTGCAGAGCCGACTTCAAACATCCAAATGACTGAAGAAGGAGCTGGGGAATTGGAAAATTCTGTGTTACATAGGAAACAGGAAGTTTTACCTAACATGCAAGTCGTAGAGTCGGAAAAGGAAACGAATACACTACGGAATATTATAATTGAACCTGATAACTTGTATAAAATGCTTGTGCCATCAAACTTGCTCATTAATGATTCATGCTCTGAGGGTTCTTTTAATGACACATTGAAAGTAAAACCTTCTGAATGTTCCAAGAATTTTAGTCGTGCCCAGCGACTGACGGCTAGTTTATTTGTGCCGCCGCAGCCAGGTACGTTTCGCACTCGTCGTACCATGGTGTATGGTTTCAAGCAGGACAGGCGAATTGTAGAAATGACGGGTGAAAATCATTGTGTTCAGCTTGAAGAGGCAATCACTTCACATTTGAAAAGTGCGTTTAACAGAGCTGGAAAATGTAACCTTTGTGACTCGAATGTTAGATCAGTAGCTAATCATGTGGAAGAAGTTCACATATGTTTGAGTTTTCGGCCATTATCAAGTACTTCAGCGTTCTATCATCATACTTTAGAACGGTATATGGATTTCCCTGCTCGGTATTCAGACAGCATGTACGGTAATCCCTATTATCTTTGTGGAGCTTGTGATTTTTGGACCAAGTCGATGGACAGAGCATGGGCTCACACTCAGGAACATCTGCAAGTGTTTCAAGTCAATGAATGCAAGAATGACCAGCGCATGTGTGCTTGCTCAGTGCCATTGTATTCCTACAAGCTTCATCATTGGCAGAAAACACTGAAGAGTTCTCTCCTGTGTCATCTTTGCGGTTCCCGTTTTCGTTGTGATGAGGGCCTTAAAATTCATTTAAGATCAGTGCATACACTTGGATCAGTTTGCAATCCATGTGGCATGGTTCTGACTTGCTCGCCATTCCAGCACAATATTGAGCATCTCGAGTCACTTGACTCTTCTCGTGTGCCCACACTTCCTCGTATCAGCTTGAGCAACATTTCTTTTAATATTGTTGATAATTTGATAAATTATTTGGATGGCCGCTGTTTTCGAATATCATTTAATAGCGACGATCCTGACCGCTCCCAAGTACTACTTCCATTGTATAACGTCCCTGAAGACTTTGTTGTTGATAAAAAATTCCTCAACCCAGTTGGAAGAGACTTGAACAAGCATAAGAAAAATAAATGTGCAGTGAAGGTTCCGGGTAATCGATATTCTGTTAATTTTGATGTACCTATACAAATACTGCTGCAAAAGAAGTGCTCTCTGTTCCAACGAGGTCGTAAAATATTCAGCGTCAGTCGACCAACAGTGAAAGAAGATGATCTCTTCTCTGTATTGGGTTTGAAACAAGTTCGGAGTTCAAGCTCAACTCGAAAGAAACTCCGAACGCCTCAAGATTTTGCGCAGTGTGAAGACCGCCAGAACTCAGCTGGTGTTCCTAAAGTCATGCTGAGCAGCGCATTGGATGATTCACGTGACACCAGAGACGAACAAGATAATAATGTTGAACATTCATGTAATATAAGGGGAGAGTGGTACAAGGATCACATCTTCGTGTGTTGTGCATGTGGCACTGTTGAAGATGATCTTGCCGAGATCATGGATCATAAATGGGCAAAACACACTGGAGTGCTATGTGCCCACACCATGATAGCCAATAAAGATACAGTCCCCGTTCAATTCTGCCAACAATATATGCCGCCAGTACAACGCCAAGTTCTCTCAGGGATTACAACCAATTGTTGCGTGACCAAGTCTATGAAGCATAAGCCTGTTCCTGCCTGTTCCAAGTGTAAGACTGAATTTCCTTCAAATGCTGAACTGCACGCTCACATGGTGGAATGTGGAAGTCTCTTTTTGATGGAGGCTTCGAAATATCTGAAGAAGAGCAAGAAGAATTCACGGTAAGCAACAACTGAGTCCTTGTAGAATTTATTTAGTGAAATGTGCATCAGTGTTTCAATTCATCCCTAATTGAGTCATTTAAATTTTCGTCTTGCTACTATAAAGGTGTTGAATATATTTTCTGATGCAAGTTTTACTAGTTACTTTAATTCATATGTGGTAACTCCATTTTGTTGTGGGGTATTCTTTCTGAGTTGGGAATACAACTTAATGCCCAATTTAGAGCTGAGATCTGAGTTCAAGAATTTACTAGCATTAATGCCGAAAAATTTTATATCCACGAGGCATATACCATGGTAGTAAGAGAAAAGTTCATAGGTCTTACTCTAGTGAGGAGACGAGTGGCTTCGAATTTTCTCGAAATCCATAGAGTAGATTTCAAATTATGGCTCGTTGAAAATTTTAAACACTTGGCAATGTAGATCACGAATTACATCAATTCGTTTCTCACGACGAGTTTTTCTCACTAAATTTTCTCTACTTTATTATTTTATTTTTAACACCGAGAGTTTATATTTAAAACTTTAATTTTGAACACCATGACTTCATGGTGAATCAAGATTATGGTATATTTTTTATTTAATAATATTCCTTGTATCTCCACCAATATGATTAGATGCATTAATCGGAACAATTCGCTTACATGTTGCAAATGTATGTTTCATTTTACATACTTTCTAGAAGCACAGCTTGGTTGCCTCGACATTTTTATTTTGTTTCTTCCACTGCGTTGTATAAAATTTGTTCATGCTAGAACTAGAATGAGTTCAAATTAAATGTTAAAACTACTTCACAAACGTAAACAATCTATAAGAAGTCACATTAAGAGCGCATAAAGTGTACAAAAAATATTTTGAAACACGAATAGAACTTCAGGCTTTGTTCCGTAGATAGAATGAAAGAATTGAAGCGTAAATACATGTCATTTTCAACCATTTGTCAAGGATTTTGTTCCTCCTGCGTTAGAATATGAATACCTCGTATCCCAGTTGTGTTCCAAGTAAATCGTAGGTGTGTGCGACACTTAACAGTTTTCCCTGACAAAATGCTTTTCGACCATGACTATTAATGACGATAAGAGCAGCATTAAAAATAATCATGGTAAGAATTACGAATGCTATGGAAATTTTTGATCTATGAATAAATGTGTAGAATAATTTATATAAACTGTTGTATTTCTGGGCTTGCACAACGCAGGTTTCACAGGAGGAGAGGCCAAGGCATTTCTAGACGCTTGAGTGGCCAGTCGTCTAATGCTAGCAACATGTCGAAGGAAGTCGGTGAGTCCCACTGTAATTTTTGCAATGTTGAATGAAATATGGTACTGATAGTTGATGTGTTCTCATCCTTTTCATTCAACTGATCATACTTTAGCAGATCCATATTTTACTTCTATTGAATGTTTCTAGTGGTAAATATTTTTGAATATTCATCCTTTTGGTATTGAAGGTTTCTGTAGCTTCAATTGGTATATTTCCTCATGAATCACTTTCTTAAAATGTTATAATTTTGAAGGGAAATAGCTTTCTAAATGTTTGTCTTCTTATATGTGGCAGTAAATAATTTTATGTTACTATTTTCATTTCGTGAAATGGTCTGTGTTTTGCAAATCATGAGTGTTATAATTCTTGTATACATATAGCACGAGCACACCCTTATTTATATGAGATAATTTAGGCCAAATCTGTCAAGTAAAGAATTCAAGTCAAGTTTTCAATTGTATTTTGGAAAACAAGGAAAAGGTTTTTATAGTATGAAGTAAAAGGGAAGTTTATTATAGGAAGAAATATTCATAATAATGAAGTATTTCATATGAATAACGAACTAAAAAATAACTATAACTCGAATAACTAGAGCTGCATGCGTACAATATAATTGGTATCCCACAGCAAGAATGAACTCGCTCTTTAAATGTTAATAACTATAATAGCTATCTAATTATTCTGTTAGAATGTTGCCCTTTGGGTTCAATCAGGCGGTTATTTTCTGTTACCACACTTGAAGAATAGTTTCTTCTACGCAAGTCTCCGGTTGTAGTACAAAACATATGAGAGGAAATCGAAAGCACTTTTAGTTGATAATAATCTCAAGTGATAATAGAATTACGATTCTTCTTTCATCAATCTTTCACTGTTCCTTTAAATTTGGTCCAGTCCGTGGATTGAAATCTTGTTACGGCTCAAACTTGTACTCCTGAAAGGAGAGACTCTTTCTGGGAAAGTTTCTTTTTATCACTCGTTTACCCGCTGGTGGTCTGCAGTTACACTGTGACCATGGAAACTTTGTGAGTTTGAGTTACATATTAAGGGTAAATTTTTAGAACAGGGGCATTAAGTAATAACTAATAATTTTTAGATAGTTAATTCAGTCCGGTAGTTCAAAAAAATGAATAAACTGGGGAACTTGTTAACTTATTTTAAGTTAACAAGTCCACTTTTATTTTTTGCCGAATAATCGCGACGGCTGGTGCCGGAGTAGGGAAGGGACTATCACCCGACATTATTTTAAGCTTTCACTGCTTGTTGGTTGGTAGGATTAATGAATGGTTGGTAATTTTGGTTCCAATTAGAATCCGCAAGGAAAGTGCATTCTCATGCGTTCTGAGCTCACCGCTGTAGGTATACATAGGGGTGTGAGTAGGTAATGTAGGTAATAAGTGTGACAATGAGTTAAACTTCAGGGTCAGGTATTAGGTTGTTACAAAAAATAATGACCGATTTCAGAAGCATGCGTTGGCCTTCGAGCGGCCATCATTTTTGTAACAACCTAATAGGTCTTCACGTGTTACCTGTTCATTAGTTACAATTGTTAAATTTCGTTACTGACAAAAAATTGTATAACCTCGACTACTTGCATTTCTCAACAAATATCAGTTCTACCAGCCACGTTATTCAACGTAAGGCCTTTACAGACCGCGAGAGAAGACAAAGGATTTGAAAATTAAATGTCTTCTTTGTATGATATTGCTACCCGAGTTGCTAATTAGTATCAGTCAAGCTCGGACCGCCTCAGCGAACATTCAGGCTCGTTATAAGATGGTATTAACGTGTCATTAGATCTTCGTTTTGGGGGAATATTGGCCTATACGTTATTTCGGTATACTACCGTAATCTTACTGTGTATTTTTTTTCGAGTGAAGGGCTTGAGATGATTGGTTACTGCTATGCTTACGTACCTCGCATGTGCCTGCCCTCAGTATGATAGTTTCTTGCATAAATTTCAAAGCTTGCCTAAGTATTAACGTATCAATTGTGGTTTACAGCTCACTTGTATGAGAAAGCATTGGCATAACTAAGCGTTGTTGGAATTATGGGTTGTTATTTATATATTATCATTTGTAGTTGGAGTAGGGTGTATTTATAGACTGGTTAAGACGATATGCTATGGTATATGAATTGTCTCTTCGTTGGTTTGAAGTTGATCAAAATATATTTGTTCCTTTAATTGTTCGCATTCAAATTCGGATATAACTTATGGGGTTAAAAGCGACGATAGAAGAGCATTAAAGTCTCAGCTCCGACCTTATATGCACGGTAACAGATTCATAGACTATGGGACACTTATTGGTCTATTTGGAACTCCATTACTTGCAAATGATTTAGAATCGTTAATTTATGTTTCAAAATGAAAATATTAAAAAAAATTGAAGAGGTAAAATTGGCTTTAGAATATATTCATTATAAATGCAAAATTGAAAGTGGAGCCTAAATATATAGAATTAAGTTACAACCAAAAGTATGCAACCACGCAATACAGTGAGCCATTACCTGGAAACGCTTACGTTTACAAGAGACCGTGACACAAGTAATACGAAAATCAGGATTTAAAACATTAAGCCAACTGTAATTTGAAGTCCTTTTAATTTATCATTTCATCTTTGTTTGGAACAAAAAAAAAACAATTATATAATAACTCATTCGACCTCACTTCAGCTCAAGACTCCTAGACTGACTCTGTCTCTGAACCAGCCTGTTAACAAGCTGTATCTCTCTATCGAGCTTTATCTGTATATATTCTAGCTCCAACACTATATTATTTTGGTATTTTTATACTTGGGGTGACCATTATCCAGTGCCTTAGTAGGGTTATGCTTGTAAAGAAATTTACTGGTCAGTGTAGTTTTTAAAATACGCTGTCGATTTCTATGAAAAAATCTAAAAAACCTTCGTGAGGTGTAACGCTGTGTTGATATTTTGTTGGGTTTCTGCATGTTCAGTATATAACGATATTGGTTATAAGAAATTAATTATAATAGCATTAATATATATTTCATAGTTCGTGTAATTGGTGCAATTTTTGTGGACAGGAAGCGCAAAGAATTACGAGCCATCGACAACATCTGTGATAAAACGTCGCCTGGAGGGCGCCGTCCAGTCCATTGACAATCGGCTTCTAAAAAAGCGGTTGACTGACATCATTCGCGTCAACAGTTGTCCATCCAGGTTAGTCTTTGAGCTGTAGTTCAAATCATCTTGCGTCCACTTCAGTGTGCTGTTAATGTTAATTGTAACCTCTTCCCTGCAGTTCTAAAAATCTGTTCGCTTGCTGTCTGAATTATTTGAGGCGCTCCAGCATCGAAAGCTCTTTTTAGTAATTATGATAATGACACATGGAAATAAGAATTATTCACCTTTTTTGGACTGTTCATTTACAATACTTTCCACGTACTAGGAGTTAATGAGACTTGATTGTTTTTGTTCTCCTTTTAGAATATTGTACTATCAACGGCATGATCTATGGTTTTTTGTTGGTCAAATTTCAAGCCTTGAATTCCTAAGGACGTCTGCTAGTTTAATAGTTATTTGAATCCTTCATACGAGGAGAATAGAACTGGGAAAAACTTGTAAAGTTTACCCATGGCTAACAATCGTTCACTCCTTACATGTTGGACTGGTGAGAAATAGCTGCTGCTCGGTGATGCATCATTTTGCCTAAGTCGGAGTTCGTTGATGTTATAGATGTAAAAAATCGCAGACCAGAAATCCTACACGTGTAATGGAGTTCAGAAAACGCTTCTCAGATCGAACCATGGAACAAACTTAAAACTCATTCCAACATTGGTTTTCAAATCCTACATGATGTCCAAAGAAAAAACCGCTACTTAACATCACATCACAACAAAGTGAATGAGATCAATTAATTGAGCACCTTAAAATGCCAGACAACAATCATACTAGACTTGAATGATAACCAACAGAGTCCTATTATCAAAGGCACATCAGGACCTGTAAGGTCATTATGTTAATGATTTGATATACGAAGCGAAATGAAGAGATTGTAGTTGCAGCACAAATAAAACCTAGCCTGAAGATTTTGCATAGGCACGTAAATGACATCACTCGGGAGATGTTAGACCACTGGTTGGCTCAACTCGAATATACAACAAAAGTAAAGAAAATTGTGAATACATATTTACTTCTGTGTTTAATCGTGAAAGCAACTGAAATTCCGCAACCTTGCGCCTTAATTTTTAAGGAATGCTGACACACGACATATTCTCAGTAGAAGAGATAGAAAACAGTTCATCCTCTGCTCAAATCAATTAACCGAACCTGACGGGCTTGCTCCCGAATACTCGAAGAAACGGCTTAAGTAATTAGCAAACCCTTGACAAACATTTCTAATCGATCGCTCGAAACTGGATTGTTGTGGAAGATTAAAAGCAGCAGCATCGCCCAATCAGTCTTCCTTCTGTCATCAGTAAAACAATAGAAAAATTACTTGAAGTCCATATAACTAAACGTTGAAACCCGAAACCTGATTGTCACTCAGCATGGATTCCGGAAAAACATAGCTGTCTACTAAACTTCGACTTTTTCGGAGAACTCAACCTCATATACGATTACAAAAGACGTAGACTTGTAAACCTCGACTTTTAAAAGGTCTTCGACAAAGTTCCCTATGAAAGACAAATGGCATTAGGACAAATGCATGAAATACAAGGCCACTACTCCTGATAGATACGAAAATTACAGACCTATTCCTGTCACAAGCTATCTAGGTAAATTATTGAAATAGGTAATACTAGACTAATGTTCTTTTTAGAAGATTAAAAACATTCAATGTAGTTTTTACTACTACCGTAATACTACAGATAACATAATTAAGCTAGAACATATAGACGAAATATCAGAAAAATACAACAAAAGATTTAACGCACTCCGCGCACTAACAGGCACCAACTTCGGACAAGACAGTGAAACCTTAACACTGATCCACAAGCAGTATTTAAGATGAGTCATTTCCTAAGCCAGCCCAGCTTGGGTGCCCATAGAATCCAAAGCCAAATTAAAAAAACTTCGAACAGTCCAAAACAAAGCTCTAAGAATCACAAGTACTCGCCATCCAGCAACACCTAGACATGAGAGGAACACAATTCCTAGCCTCTGTGATGCAGTATTTCTGTATTCAGTGTGTGAATTTATTGAAATGTTGACTATAGGAAGCACAGGAAGACAATGATCTCTTATTAATACGTCTAATTCATTGAGGATCAAAGCTGCTGAATGGAATCCGACTGGAAGTTGATTGAATGAATATTCTGCAAAATGAATATTCTGCAAAATGAATATTCTGCAAAGTAAGTACGTTATATGTTGCGTTATTTTTTCTTTCATTAAATTAATGTTCTGCTATTCGTAGTGGTTTCAATGCAATAGATGTATTTGTACTGAAATGTGATAATAAAATATGTAACCTGAAAATAGCCGTGTCTCGTCTTATCAAGAAGTGACGTCTAACATATGATTTGAAATTGTAAATTTTTCTTATTATAGCAATTTTCTATATTGTAACATAGTTTAAATGACGTTCTCCTTTATTTCGGTACTGTGTTTAAAAGTACTGAATTTAGTACTTGGTTTTGCAAATCACAACTTAACTGTACATAGTAAGGGCATAACAAAAAATATAAAAATGTTGATCTGAATCCTGAATTGGTAGTTCTCCTAACTTATACAATCGGATACTATTTCGCTACCTACTTACATATATCTGAAATTAAATTTTGTCACTTTTGATCCAGTGAGAAGTATTAAAGTTATAGTGACACGTTATTGTTTAATAGAATTTATTTAGCATAAATTTGTGTCCTTGAAGTGCCTTCGATTTGTATTTTATATTTTGTGTGACGATCCTGTGTAACGTATTTATGTTCTATAAATTGTTTTTTGTCAATACGTAGTATCAAACATACTTCAGAGGATCATACCCCCAATGGAATACAAAAACAGTAAATTTTTTATTTTTATTGTATTCTAGTTTGACGTTGTATTATTATTTTTCATTTATTTCAGATTACGATCAACGGCAGCGAGCAGTCGTCGGTGCTGTCGTATGAAGCTACGGCGGAAAAGCAATGTGGAGGACCACTCGAATAGAGTCACACGTTCGACTGAAAAGAAGTCTCTGTTTGCACGGTCAGGTGTGCAGCTTACTAAAGTTGAGCAGGGAAATGAAGGCCGGAATACAGAGCAACTTGCTAAGGCTCTAAATGACGAAGAGGAACTACACGATTCCACGACTCCATCTCAACGTAAAAGAAGGAATGTTCGTCAACCAAACAAATCACGACTAAGTTTTCTGAAATCGTCCATTCAAAAAGACTCCGAAGAAATTGAAGTTGAAACTGATTCATCTGTCAAGAGTTCTGGTGGTGGTGAAACAAAGAGTAATAAAATTTTATACCGAAAAAAACATGCAATTGTGCCAAATCGATACTTACATAAAAATTCAGTATTACACAACTCCGAACGCTTGTTGCGAAGAAATAGGAAAGGTACTATAAGCAGGGTGAATCAAATAGAACCGGTTGCTCGATTGAACGTGTTCAACAGTCGATCTAAACAAATTTTGAACTCAAAGCTGACTTCCTCTGAACGCTCTAAGACCAAATTTCGGACTTCTCTTAACGACGGATCAGCCTTTAGGAAGAAAGGTTTCTCATATCAACTGAAAGACAGCTCTTCTAGTCCGACAAGCCGTAGTTGCAGCCCTGTTAGAAGAAAAAAATGGCATAATTTAAGCACTACTTTCAATACCGAGTTGCCTGTACAAGTGTCCAGGAAGAAGATTTACCATCCGCGCCGTATTCTGAGTGATGAATCGGATGGTCCAGATAGCGATTGTGGTCCATCAGAAACAAGAGAACGCAGATTCGGACGATGTAGAAGATCGCATCCGTCCAACCTGTGTCATAAATTAAGTAAATGCCTGCGTGATCGGAAAGCGACGAGAATATCAAGTGATGACGCAAGTTCAGGCAGTTCTGACGAAATTGAACTCTCGTCGATTAAGAAACGAGGAGATGCTGACCCTAATAATTGTTCCATTGTTTCGTCTCGCGGACCTGGAAATGATCTCGGTTCATCGATGAATCAGAATGACACTCAAGTAATTTCTGCTGCATCAAAGAAATGGCGGAGGATTTTACGTCCTCCAGTTGACCTTTTTGAAATCAGTGACGATTCATCAAACACAAACAGGGAAGAAAGTGAAAGCAAACTCCTGCACCCAAATGCTTGTTCCAGAAGTAGAAAAGTTGCCAAAAAATGTACATCGGTAGCCCATAAAAATTCTAATGTTTCGATGGATACTCACAATAAGCCCTCAGAGAGCCCTTGCCCAACCAAACTTTCAAGATCATCATCAATTAACTCAACTGAATCGATTTCTTCAAGACTTGTAAAACAGCAATCAGATAAGGAACTGAGGCGAGATTCAGACAATATCACTCGTAATGTACGGAGCTCTGGTCGTTTGCAAGACACGCGAGGCAAGTTCGCTCATTCTGGCGGAAAGATACGCAGGAGGAGTGCCTTAATTTCTAACCAACTCAGTAAGACGGTACTTCAGAATGAAATGAGCTTACCAGATGGAGAAAGTGTTCCGACACGCTCGAAATCAGAAGGAACATTTTTGAAGACGAAAGTAATCGAAAAGGGAAAAGCCATTACTGCACACGAAAAGCTCCCTAATGGTTCTCTAGCATCAAGAGGTTGTAAATCTACTAGAAAAATGTTGAAAAGAAAAGTAGATGATGACGATGACTCTCAACCTGCACCTTCTTCAAAAACAAACCGTTCCTGCTCTAGGATGTCTCCATTTCTTCAGGATGTACAGAGTACAGAATGGAAGACTGAAATATCTGTACATAATGATAAAGAATTATCTGACAAGTCCAAGAACACGTTCCGTAGTGATGATGTACATCCTTCTGGCCTTCTCGAACCTGCCACATTGGAACATTTGAAGCATTCTGAGGTAGACAGTGGTATACTACTTGATGATTTAAACTCTAGTTTATCTGTAAAAGAGGAGTCTCAAGTCGCTCCACCGAAAGAAAAGTTTCAGAAGTCGTTTCAATCTTCTCATCAGAACAGAAGACTGAGCGGCGAAGATAAACAAAGTACGCAGCGACGAGTAAAACCTGAAATTAAACGTGAAGAAAAGTGCAAACTTGGGCATTCTCGTAGTATATTATCCATTTCTACTCAATCTTGTGTCTCTGAATCACGCTTGACCTTAGAAACCACTGACAACATTGCTAGGAAACGCATAATCCGTAAGCGCTCTATTTCTTCTGATCGTTTAGCTTGTGTTTCATCGAAAAAACGTCGTTTGTCTGTAAATAATCTTAATTTTGCCGATTCGGACGCTTCTGCTGGTTCTAGAACTCACGGCAGTAACAATTCAGTCGACTACAATGATCACGAATTAACGGATCGTTTACCTGCTAAGTGTTCATCTTCGAAATCTACTATTAGACCTCCAGTCAAGAAAAAAGTCCAGAATAACAGAAGTAGTGATCAGTGTCCAGTATCAAAGAAAAATGCCGGATCTGAATTGCAAAAATCAAAAACTCGTCACAAGAAAAACAGTTCTGCTAAGCAGAAACTAAATTGCGCTAATGTACCAGAATTTGCGTGCCGCGAATGTGGATTACAGTTTGATTCCTCAAAATCTTATCTTTCTCATGACCGCGATGACTGTGCCAACATAGTGTATGGAATGGGTCTGATGGCGGATGATAAGCTTTACGAGTGTCCTCATTGTCATCTCACTTTTGCTTATAAGTCAACTCAAAAGAAACATTCGTCTTCTTGTCGCAGTTCTCGTACAAGGAAACCTCCTAAACAGCATTTACTGGACGCGTCGGTCCAATTATCGCAACAGCCTATTCTGGATACGATTTCAGATAAAATAGAATTGACATCAGGAGGCTCAGAAGTCGCATTGAAAGATTCTACTGCAAGAAAATCGGATGTTGAAGTCACCACATTCAGAAAGCCTCTTACCACATCCCATTTAGATACTTTTCAAATAAACAGTTGCGATACGAGTACTGAAAATGGTGTTAGCGAAAATCCGGAAAGGCTTGTAACCGAGGAAAAGGAAAGCAAAAATATCAGTAAGAAAAGAAAGGCGCTTTCCTCATTTTCTGTACCTGAGACTGATTCTTGTGGCGATATTTCTGAGGGCCAGTCTCTTTCTGTAAAGAAACCGAAAAAGATGAGCGAGAGACCTTGTTCTTCGGAAGCAAAGCTGAGGATCTTGAAGCGACGCAATAACGGTAAAAAAATGGAACATGGACAACATTCACTTACAATGGATGTGCAAAATTCTCCCTCGTGTGAACATGTAGGTCAGACTTCTGAGCCAAGGGACTCCTCTGACCTAGTTGCTGACTCGAGTACGAAGCATACTTCAACTACGGAAGTATCCTCTGTGAGTGTAGATGTTGATCCTTGCCTTACTAGCGTCTCAACTGCCATGAAATCCAAGGAAGCTTTCGTTAGCGTGCCTACCCAGGCAGCTGAAAGTACAAATTCTTTTTTTAGTGGTTCTATGTGTGGACTAATATCTGGTGAAATTAAGAATAGTGGAAAGAAATCAAGTTTCCCTGCTGAGTCTGTAACTTCTCAAAGTCTCAACTCGGAATTAACTGGTGCTTTGGCAGACGTCGGTAACGTCTTGGAAGAGAATTGCTCCAAAGAACCGAGTATGTTGGAAATTACTGCTCTTATGTTACAATATCGCCTTAGTCCTAATCAAGTGAGAGACGCTCTACTTGCGTCGTGCCCTAGTGGTGGGGATGAACAGCTTTCTGGTAACACTTCTTGTCAAAACGTGAGAAGAGATTCCTTGAGTGATTCTAGTAGAATTTCGACTGGCAAAGAAGGCACAGTGCAGCCGCTACAAGTGTGGCTGCCTTACCAACCCTTGGTGGAAGAAAGCCTGCCAGTTGTGACTGTCAGTCCGTGTACTTGGTGTGCTGTGCTGCAAGACCTAGTCAATCAACCTCACTTGCAGGCGCTTCATTTGCTTCTGATAAAAACGGCACGTATGCAGAAAGAAAGAGAACAGCAAGCGACTCGAGCGAATAGCCACTATCGATACCTGTCCTTGGACTCATCTCGGGAAGAGTTACTGAAGTCTGTTTCGAGTCTGGAAGAAATTATAAAGCAGATTGCAGATATAAAAATGGATCTGTCTCGTCGAGAAATGCTGTTCGCTATGAAAGAAACATTTGAAGCGACGATTTTATGATCTTATTTCAGTATTAGAATTATTTAAATTATTGCGATCGTAATATTTGTCTCGTGGTTTGGTTCAGTGGTTTCAACCAACTCTCTTTTTTGAAATAATTACGGATTCATTCTTCGGTTTTTAAGCTATACAGAGCTCGGTGTGCTTTGTTCATGGTTAGCGTAGTGCGTTGGGAAATACGATTGTGGTAAAATTCGGGCACTTGAATGATAAAAAACGGACAATTGTGAGCAGCAGAAAGAATTTTATCATTTTTAAATCCAGATGGTTCATAAGTGATATGTGTAGAAGGTGGATATGAGGATATGTGACACTACTCAATTGTGAGCGAATTCAGTGAAGTAATGCGTATTAGGTATTTGATTAAATATACGAACGACGTGTGGTAGTACCTTGGGGTAGAGCTTAAAACGCAGGCTAAAGTGTGGAATAAGCGAAAAGAGCGTTGAATCAGAAAAGAGTCGAGAAATTCAAGATTGTGGGTCAGAAACGAGAAAAAAATGAAAGATCAGTTAAGCTTTTGATGCTGCTACAACAGGGGCGTCATTTTTCGTATTTTCTCACTACAGAGTAGTAGAGAAAGGGATCCACTAACACGCGGTAGACGTAAACTAAACTTGTGTAATGCGTTGTAGGCTTTGCACGAAAGGCTCGGATGCGAGATTTGATAGTGTATAAAGCGTTTATTGGCCTAATCTGACTGGTCGTTTGGCTCTCCATCCCGATATGGAATGATCATCGTGATGTATTTTTTCAACATTTTGTTATTAGATGTGGAAGAATTGAGTACTTTACTTGCCTTGAATATTCGTCCGTAGCTGAAGTCTGTAATATTACCTGTTTCGTATGCTTGAAATGGGCGGAAACCGCACGTTTCAAGTTGTTTCATTCTTATTTTGCATGGGAGTTTTCTAGCAATCTTGTGTAGTGGCAGTCGGTGAAAGTGTAAACTATTTTCCAATTACGATCCAACCCTGTCTGGTATAGATTCTAGATTATATTTGCAGACTTGCATCACGCTTTAAGCCCCAATGCTGTCGTAGGGAAGACTCCGATTTTGAGAATTTCCCGGCTTCATAATAGCAGCATCCGAAATTATTGCTTCTTGGAATAGGAAGAGTATGTTTGTCTTCGTTTGCAAACGTACGAGGAATCGGCATTTGTATGTCACATCTCAAACATTTTAAAAATCCGCACACTCTCTGCAAGCATCTCGTGGGTTAGTCTTTCGACGTGAGAAAGCTCAGTTATTCTCTCCACTCAGGCATGGTGGGTCAGGTAAATGTCGGAGTGTTACACGCGCATTTTTTTCATTCGTCTCATGTGAATGTCAACTTCTGAGCAGTCGTCTCTGTCAGCCGAAGTACAACAATATTGAACCTCAGAGGTGTCATGAATTTTTTTCCTTATTAAATTGTAAATTTTACTTTGATCATTAAAATTAGAGTGAGCGCCAGGTACAATTTTTTTCGATTCACTATTACTGAAGCTGAATAATCTAATTCATTTTTGTTTACAGGCGCTATTGTTGGCAACGAAATTGTCAAATGAACATGAGAAGAACTCATTACTATTTGAAGATACAGTACATTTGATTAAAAATTGGACAAAATTCTGAACGCATTTAATCCATCCCGCTTAGAGTTTGAATCCCGAAATTTATTTAACCAATTTGTCCATCTTGTGGCCTCTGTTTATTGAAATTAGTGGAAATTTTGCATGATTCGATAATTATACTGAAGATACATTGTAATAATTGTAACGAAACATCAAAATGAAGGGAATGTGCCATGAAGATTATCACTGAGATGATTAGTTAGTATAATACTTGATGTGATGCCGAAAATTCAGTACTACTTTCGAAAACGTTTGAGTCCTGTACCTGCATCTGTTCTTCAGATACGTTCATAGTCAATGTGCTGGTGAAAATAAACAGAATTATTGATACCGAAGAACGATGTCAAATTATATAACAAAGTATCGGAATGTATTATTTTTTTGTGGGAGTGACACTAAAAGCATTAAGTTCATGAATCGCATCATCACACGATAATCCATGTCATTCATAGTGCTACGTTATGGAATTCATTTCCTATTTTAACTGAACTAGCAACAGTAATCCACTAAGCAATTTTTGTTCAATTCATCTCTATTCAAGTTCAAAGTAACGTCAACATTGTCGTGAGTTTTTAAATTACTTGAGCGAATTTAGTTTCTCCCAGAGCAACTTGGCGGCACTGATTTTTAACTATTTGGTTCGAACATATTTCACTTATTTGCTATCGACTATGGCCGTTGTATGGCATTCCCAAAAGGACAACTAGATTGTGACTGAGGTTTACATATTTCCTATCGTTTGAGGGATGAAATGGTGCTTGCATGGTTAAAATAGACCGTTGCGCAAGAGTTTTCCTGTTCGTTGATGCGCTCGAGAGGCAGAACTTGAAATCGTTAAGAGTTCTACGTTATTCAACATCGCTGATGTAGAACGAGAGGTAGAGCGCTGTGCTTGCGTGTCAGAAATAGGCGAATTAATGCCCCTCAAAGCATTACTTGAAAACTTACTGCAAAATCAGCAATGTTGATTGCAGGGAACTGCTGATTTTACTTTTACAGAAAGATAGTCATCCACCCGCATGAAACTTTCTCGTAAGATGTTCGTGCAGCCTACACTGTACGCGCGCTTTCTATGCACATTCTAGTTTAATTTTTATTATTTCGTCGGATCTCGTTGAGCCCAGTCTTTGTTTATTTCTTAAATCTCATTTTTGACACTGCGGAATGCTTCACTGCATTGCTTGAAGGCGGTGGCAGCGAGCATCAATTTTCAACGCCTTTGTGAAATTTTGCAGAGTCTTGCCGTGCTTACCTTAATTGGGCGGAAACAGTGATTGAATCTTTAATATATTAATGATGAGCGGTTTCATTTTTCAATTTCCCTTTTCTACATACAAACTAAATGCGTTTGGATTGCTGTTGGCTTTAAAAATAATGCAAAGATAGTTTTCACTGTCAAAATATCGAAATAAATCGAATACATTTTGATAGCCTCATTCACTATGACCGCAACTAAGTCACACTTCCCATAATTAGTGTCCACTATAATATTCATCACAAGAATATTATAGTGGACACTAATGTGTCTCATTCCAAAGTGGAACGATACGTTCTAGAAGTACAAGAAGAAGATTGCTAGAGAAGCAGCGCCTTATTTTGCCTCAAAATGTTGGTCGTAAAAACGCCAAAAAAGTATACTTATACAAAATTCTCTTCAGCGTAAATTCTTACTCGCAATAACAGATGTGTATTGAACTCCTCTTGCACGCAGAATATGTCATCCGTGCAACATTTGAAAGCATGATTTTATTTCATCATCTAGGCGCAAAAAACTTTCACGTCGTGGGATTACAGATGGGCACCCAAAAATATTCCAATGTCTTTCTCTAATATTCGAGTCATAGAAAGCGCTTGAAAGAAAGATACCGGGCTTGGTAAAACCACGCATTTCAGCCTGAGAAGATTTAAAGCCGATTCGTGTCGAAGAATGTCTCGCCTGAGGCGTGAATGAATTATGATGTAAAAGACTATTTCATTGTGTTGTAGTTAATTACGAATGTGCTATCTGATAACAGTTCTCAAATAACGATTACGTGTTGGAACGCAATTGCAACCCGTTACCATGTGAATGTTTTGCTAGGTTCTTCAAGTCCATCGTATGTCTTTTAATATCACTATAAACTTGTGGAAAGCGAGAGGTGTTTTTTTCACGTAAAAATCTTGAAATATTTTCTTTAATGTCACACAAACTCCTTATTTGAACCTTCACATTTTACGAACTGATGATGGAACTCGACTGTTCTCTTGAGTGCATGCTGAATTTACTGCTATATTTTCTGCTTGTGAAAGTTTTTACTAATAAAGAAGTGAATTGCCAGCTGTATTTCACGAGACTAAGTGTTCTATAAAAGCAAGCGGGCTCACCGATCGCATCTGCAATTTTGCATTAGAATGTGCTAGTAGACTTCCGAATATTGATTTTGTGTTCTGAAACATCCTGAGCTGCTTGTACAAAAGATTCAGCAGCAATGGTTGGCTGAATATATAGTAAATTGTGGGTGTGAAATTATTACAACTTTTTTCCTGTTCTTAAAAAAGTTGTCTATCTGCAGAATTGTGTCGTGTCTTGTGCTCAATCTCTGCAACTTCTTTTGGTCCTAGGAGTAATTATTAATCGTCGCTGCGACTATTTAGGCAGGGAGCATTTCATTCCATCGGTTGACTGATACAGTGTTGAATTCTCATCATTTTTTGTGCATGGTAATCGTTATTGGTTTAAGGGTCTCAAAATATACCGAAGTGTCCCAGCGTAACATTATCGATAATATCATTTTTGTTTATTTTATTCGAAGTATTGTATTGAATTTCTTAAATGGTAACTACTTATCAATCCTTAGTCTTTTGAGTGAGCGTACAAGTACATTACTACTCAAATATTGTATACTTGAACTCTTGATCTCATTGTAATTAAGTATATTTTTTATTTATTTTTACGGGTGGAAAATGTATATTTTGTTTCACAAGTTAAAAGGTTCACTCAAGGGAATTATCCTTGAGTGTATTTAGTAGAGTAGGCGGTCTTGAGGGGAAGGGTAGCATGCCTGAGCTTCAGTCCACCGAGCAAACGAGAGCTGTGAGCTCATCAACTCCACGCTCACCATTTTACGATGAAAAATGACGTGTGGTATCAAAGGCTGCATCACAGTATCCGTAGTCCCTGGTACTGAAGTTTTGGCAGTGAAGTTTTATAGCTAAGTTAGTATCATTTGTTTTCTTTCCCGTAGAGAAGCCAGTGTACCAAACAACCGGCTATCATCGGTGTTTTCGGACACACTGACCTGCTATTTTTTTAAATTCTGTTTTATTTAGATTCTTCCTACCTTTGAAGTACTCCTTCAACAGAGTCATGTATGCTGATGTATTGTGCATAAAATTATTTATCATGTAGGATCTATTTTATGTTTTTCAAAGCATATTTCCATACATCGTAGTGTAATTCGTCCCATATCGTTATGATATTATTCCGTAGTAAATAAATATAGAGTGTTATGGCTTGTATTTATGATGAAGTAAATTTGTCCGTTATAGTGGGAGACCAGAGGCATATTAAGCCTTCGTTTACTAAACAGACTTGAAGCACTTCATGCGTGGGTATTACTTGACTTAACAAGAGGCTACCGAAATATGTGCTCTATGTTCCCTCGTGAATTCGTGCAGAATATTTTAATGATGCTTTCATTCAAGAGTACCCAAGATACCTTCATAATAGTTTGATTAGAGTGCAGCAACTCTTATCATATTCATTCACTCCTGAGCTCATGAGTCTTATTCAAAGCTATGCATGTAAAATAATAAACTATTTATAAAACCATAAATCAAACTATTCTAGACGACGCTGCTTATGTACCCTTGCAATTATTAGGAAATTGTTAGTAGAATTACCCTCAATATCTAGAAAAACTTTTTCGGTTGAAAAACTTTTGCTATACGTGATGGAGGAAATTTATGAAACGAAAATCGTTGAGGCTCCTAATGATGTAGCATTGAAGATCTGTAAGAAAGATAGTTACAGTTAGTGCACAGTGACTAGAAATTGTCAAAAAGTCATTTCTAAATCAGTATACATGTACATATTTCACCGATTGGAATGATGTATTTTCTGGCAAGGGAAGACCAAGGATTATTTAACAAAGGATTTCTGGGGTTTTCAAGTTTTCCATAAAGTTTCAACAAACAAAAAATAGTTTCGGAAGAGCGCTCAAGAAACAATTAGCGTTTAAAGTTTGATGAATCTGCTCATTTTCATTTCAACGTATTAGTCCTTTATTTGTACAGATTTACTTTTTTGTGAGATTTTTTCAACTTGTCAGGGATTTTGCTACCTACTTACTGCAGCGTCGGTTGTGAGAATTGTTGTGGATTTATTGTTAGAAATGAATAGATAATATTATCTCGTTCTTAAATGAATTTTGTTCCACCATCTCATGCTGTATGAGCATTCACTTTCGTTTCAGATACAGTGGAAGCTCGAGATACGAACAGCTCTGTATACGAGAAATTCAAGATACGAGGAAAGTATGAGCGAAAAATTTTGCTTTAAATACGATCATTGGATCGTGTAACGAGCCATGCTGTGGATATACATGACGCGCATTTTCCGATTCACTGATACGATCGATGTTCTAAATACGAGAAATTTGCTGTACGATCTCAGTGCTGGAACGAATTAAACTCGTATCTCGAGGTTCCACTGTACACTCATTTTCATTGCGAAAGAATTGTTAAATATTTAGGCGTTATGTTTTGTTCTTTTTTAAAACTCAAATTTGGCAAAAAAAAATTAACAGAAATAATATTTTGAGTGAATTGAATAGTACCACTCTATTTCCGAGTATTAATGTGTATTACCTCATTGTTTTCAAGGTTTTTTGTGGAATCCGACAATTATGTTCGTGTACTCGAACTGTTTTTGAAGAGTTAGCACGTTCAAGATATTTCTATATTTCGATCTATTGTAAGGTGAATGATGAAATAAGTTGTACATTGATTTATTCCCAGAAGATTTGGAATGTTGTAATAACTACCAAGGAGCGACTGGTGTCTTCAAGGACTTACGAAATTACTGAGCAGACAATGCATCTCTCAAGCACCATCCATTTCAAGACAAATTAAGATCCGACTTTGTTCATTAACAAATGTCAAGTTCAGCTTAGTCTGTTCGTGATAACATAGTATTTCTTTGATGTAAGTTATTGAAGAAAGAAATTAATAAACAAACCTTTTGTTAGAACCAAGTTACACAAAATGTATCATTTCAAAACTTTTGCTCAATGAAAATGGAGAAAACTCGACTATGACCAAAAATTCTAATCTCGTGCATAGTCCAGTGCAAGCAGAAGATATTTGGTTAAATTGAACTATTGTAGCTGCTGGTAAGACATGCAAAGATGAGCCTGTTAAGGTTAACCTCAATCAGTTGTAATAAAATTTAAATTTATAAACACGGGTAATTCCGCAATGTTGGAAAAATGTGTTCTACAAATACTTGTGCACGTGGTAGAAATTAGACCTGACTTGGTAGAATGACGGATGATTCTGAATTCGTCGTGTAAAAATGAGTTTTTCTCATTTAACACGTTGAGTGCGATTGTCTAGCCGGTGCAAATCTTTACTTTGTACACACAGTCACTAGAAAGCTTTGAAAAAATTACAGAACCTAACCTGAGCAACCCACCGGTGGGTCGTATCGCACTTAACGTGTTAATTAATACTTGGCATGTGAAGACAGTCTTGTGTAATTATCTGAACATTCAATTTTAAATTTGTATTGAAAATGTTATGAACGAATTTGTATAAACGTCTGGTGTTTTACTGCAATAAATTCCTGCAAAAAATTAATGAATTTTCTTTAATTACTACTGAGATAAGAAATGGAAGTTGCAAAAGTGACATGGAAAATTAGAGTTATATAAATGAAGGGAAAGGAGAGAGGCAAAGTTTTTGGTGCAAATAAACTGATGCTAAGAAAGGGGCTTCTGGTTTAGTTAAAATATGAAATACTTAGCGTCGTGTATAGCTGCAAATGGTATTGAAATCTAGAAATATACAAAGGAGTTTTAATGAGTTTGTTTAAATATTGAAGGTGCAATGCCTGGGAAGCAAGTCAAAATGACGTTCTTAAATTGTAAGTGTGGTGACACTTGAAACAAGTATGATGACCGAACCCCCCGTTGCGAACTTTTAGTAGTGAGGGACTTATTTTATTTGACTGTTTTGAAAGGATAAAGAGTACTGAGTGTGGGTGTTACTGATTGGTCGTATAGAAAATGAAAAACAACGTCTGTTTGAACAAATGAGGCAATCGTCCGTGGTGAAAAGACATTATGGTGAAGTAGACCAACGCATAAATTGGGTGAAGTGAGAGGAGCGCAAGCTTGTGAAGACGTGCGATTGAAGAAACAAGACTGTGCAGGCTGAGCACCGTAACAGCGAAGAATGCAAGCGTGCACGAAAAATATTCGACGGAAAATGAATTTACTATGCCACCCCCTAATTTTGCTGCTATGCCATGATTGTGTGTGTTGTACACTGTATTTTCGAATTTAATTTATTTTTTCATATTCTATAAGTAGCCCACAATATCAGCTCAGACATTGCGAACCGACTCAACGCTGAAGGAGAAGATCATCGATTCTGCGAAGAAGGAGCCGAATCCGTCCAAGCTGGCCAACGAGATGAGCAAGAAATAGGGCATCGAAGCTAAGAGAACTACAGTGAAGGGTATTCTCAGCAAGAAGGAGACAATCGAGGCGGCCATCGAAGCTGGAGTTCCATCGAAACTGACGCAGGCGTATGAGGGGGTGTTCATGTGGCTGAAGCAAGCAAGAGGACAATGTGCCTGTCGGTGGTAATCTGATCAAGGAGAAGGTTGGCTGGAAAATTTCAAGAAGCACCACGGCATCACGTTCAAGACAGTGCAGGGCGAAGCTGGAGCGGTGGATTCGCAATCCTTTCTTGAATGGCAACAACAGGTTCTCCGGCCCTTGCTCGGGCAGTTCTCCGCAGACGACGTCTTCAACCTGGACAAGACTGGGCTCTTCTAGCAGCTGCTTCCGAACAAACATGAGCGGCAGCGAGAAGTTCCTTCTATTGGCGATCGGAAATTCTAAAAGACCCTGTGAGGAGGAAATCGTTTCGATCGAGGAAGCCCATGCAGCAGAAAAGCGGAAAGCCCGGTGTGATGCAAGCATGCGATCGCCTAGACAACGAGATGCACGAGATCCACCGAAAGAAGATGCGCCAGCTGACGATTCTTGAGAATTTTGGGCTGAGCTGATAGGTAACTTGAGAGAATAAAGCCGTTTTACAAACCCCCATTACAATGCAACTCTTGCTACTATGTCACTTTCGCTTGGTTCCGACGGGTGGCATAGTAACGAGATTTGACTACTAGTTTCCGCCAGACGGATGTATTTAAATACCGAAATATTTTTTTTTACTTTTTTATGGTTGTTTTGTTACTTCATTTTTGGCTTTGAATTTTTTTCCTGCAAGCCGTCTAAATTAAAAAAGTAAAGTCACGGTTCATCATATCATACACTGTGGATTGCTGGAGTGTATTCTCATGCCGACGAACTATTTTAGTTGTATTTCTCAGTATTATAAAATTCATAGTAATAAATCCCACTGTCGTGTTCATATTATTTTTTCTAATCATCGATTACTGGTGATGGATTTTTCTAAAAAATTTGTGGTTGCAGAATCAATGCTTGGTTATTTAACACATTCATTGCGGTTGCTGAGCCGGTGCAAATCTTTACTTTGTACATACAGCCACTAGAAAGCTTTAAAAAAATTATAGAACCTAACCTGAGTGACCCACTGGTGGATCATACCGCAATGAAAGTGTTAAATCTTATATTATTTTGAAGGTAGTAAAATAATCTTTCTATTTCAAGTGTCTAAATTTTAAGTTCATCCTTGTATAATGGTTGTGGATCGAAATATCGTTATCAAGCTCTACAAAGAAGACGAGAGTAACGTATCAATTGAAAAAAGTTAACAATGAACCATTCAACTGTTTGGAAAATTGTTAAAAAGTTTAAAGTGACTGGTACAACCTCTGATAAACCCAGAAGAGGCTGGAAACGAAGTGTCCAGGACAAAAAACTTTACAAAAACAGGTGGAAGAAGTTGCGTCGAAACCCACGTCGATCCCACCGAGAACTAGCTGCAGAAGCCGGTGTTGGCAAAACTTCAATGTATCAAGTGTTGAAGGAGAATCTGGGAAAGAAACCTTATAAAATGATGAAACGTCATGAGCTTACTGAACATCATGAGAGAATGAGGGCCGAAAGAAGTCGTCACATCCTCAATGAGATAGCTCAAGGCACGCTCCCAAACTTAGTGTTCACAGATGAGAAGAATTTTGATATAAAGCAAGTTGTGAATCATCAGAACGATCGAGTTCAGAGTTCCCCAAGTTCAGTCGAGGGTAGGATTGTTACAAGACGTCAAAATGCACAGTCTGTCATGGTATGGGTAGCTGTGACGGGCACAGGAAGATCACCGCTTGTTTTTGTGCCTTGTGGGGTCAAACTGATCAGAATGATTCATTTCTCTTATTTTGGAATCAAAGTTGCTACCATGAACTACAGAACATTTTCAGGATTAACCATGGAGTCTTCAACAGGATTCAGCACCATAACACGGTTCTTCTTCTTGTTTCACTTTTATTGGAGCTTCGGAAATGAGTCCATGCAGCTCCACGCCTTCAGGGATGTTTTATTGATTTCTGAAAATTAGCCCCCAGGCTGAAAACGGATACAAGAGGTTTTTCTGGGTAGTTCCACTCGGAGATTCCGTTCACTTCTCTGAAAT
>VCRD01000084.1:507980-567079 GCA_006783055.1 Trinorchestia longiramus
GTGCATATATAGGTCTCCACCTTGAACCAGGGAGGGAGCGGTGAAACCAGTGGTGCTGCATTGCGAGCCGGAGTCTGCAGGTTTACATTAGTAAAAAGGGCTCTTGCACGTGAATTCATGGATGGCAAAAGTCTTGAAGACAATCCCTCTGCAGGAAATTGAGCTTGTCATAACACGGTTCCAACGTAACCCAAACCTGGATTCAGACGAACATTCCATCTTTCATAAGCAAAGATGTATGGCCAGCAAGGAGTCCCGACCTCAATCCCTTGCTGTATCATGAAAAAAATGTATTGTGTGCAGAGAAACGGTGAAAAATATTATACTCTATTTACAAAAAAAAGTTTCAGTGGTCGAAAGCTAATTTCTTTCGTTCTTCCCTCCTGGAAGGTAAACTTGACCTCTATATAATGTTGTATACTTGCCAAAGGAACCGTATTCAATAGGTGTGTGGAACGAAAATGTCAGAGGGAGGAACTAGTTCCTGTTTTTAATCATTTTCAATTTTGGTTTCGAGTATTTCAATTTTTTCTATCGAGGAAAACATTTAGGCAAATGTGAATTTATACATCACTTTTTTTCAAACTTTTATTTTTTCACTGGTTACTTAAAAGATTAAATTTCATCTCTGATTTAACTCAGAGTGCTCGAAACTACATATGTCTGTTGTTCCCAAAATGTCATTACAATATTAAAAGATTCAGTTTACTGCCTAGTTGTTTGTTGGAAGTTACCGTGATTGCAGATGAAACTGTTGCATTTAAGTTTTCAAAAATTCAGCTACTGGTCAAACTGTTTTGTTATTTCAAGAGGTTGCCTCGAATGCCAATAAAGCTACTGTTGTGTTACTAAGCTGCTCTAAAGAGATTATGCGTAATATTAAATAAATTACTAATTTGGAACAAAGTTACACTCCAGAGCTTGCAATTGCGATGTTCGTATCCTCGGTGTATCGTAGGAACCGCTCGTTGGTAGTGACTAGGGTATTTTACTTTTTCAAGACCATTGGGAATGTTACATCAAGGAGGTGTCAAATCCCACGTGCTACTGAAGATCGAAAAAACCCTATTATTCATACCTGTCCTGCAAGAATATAAGCTGAGTCTAAAAACCTAACAACTGTTATATACCCTAAAGTATAGGTCATAAAAGTAGTGAAAACTAAGAACCCTATTTAATAAGTGATGTATTTTGGTGGAAAACTACACACGTTCTTTGTGCTGCAACGTGAAGTAGAGGCTCGTAGGGGTATTGCGATGAGCATGGTGAAGTTGTACAATTACAACGAGCTCCCAGCGTAGCAGCTGCTGGACGTGTTTCTGGCTGCCGATGGTAAGGCGCAAGCAGACCACGGCGGCGATGGGTCTCGAACCTGAGTCTTACTGCATCGCAGGCGGGTACGCCCATCAGTCAACCAATTTGGCTGCGAAACAACAGAAGAAAATTAAAACAACAAAAAAAGAATATACAGCTAAATAAAAATTAATTTAGAGTAAACCGAATGAAATTTAAAGAACCTGATAAAATTAAAACAATGTGTACGCAAAGAGCATTGTGGAACTGATGGTTATTCTTTCAAGCGATCAGTAAAGCCATCTGATTGTTATATAAATGAAATCTAAATTTTTTAGTTAAAGAAAGTTATTTTTGAATTTCTTATCGCATGACACTACACATCTACAGATTTATTCTCTAATAATGCATATATTTCATGAAAATAAAATAATTCAGACCATTTTTTCTAATGTTAGTTGTGCACAGCTGTTGAAAACTTACCTCACACTTCACAAGCCTCTATCTTGTCCAATAACATCACGTATAAATTAGTGTAAAAGCATTGGTCTACGTGTCAGTTGTTTTAAATATTGATTTATCTACAGTTCAAAGTCGTATGTAGGAATTTTCAAACAAAATAATCTGCATTGGAAATACATTTAAATGAAAAGTTTCTTAAATGATAACTCAGAAATATCGAAATAACTAATATTTTCACCATCCAGTTGCAGGTGTCCGTAAAGAATATTGTGGTTCCGTGATCCACTCGTCATTGAGAGTTGAGACTTCAATGGAAGTGTCAAACTTCGGTGTGGGGGGTGTAAGAAAGGCGTTAAAAAAAGTACGTTTGTCTATTGAAAAGTAGCGTGTATCATTGAAGGCAAACACTGAAAAATGACGGTCAGCTAGAGCTCGACGAGATATAAACCCTTTGTCCGTCACTACTTCCCTTCAATAAAATCTAAATTTTAGTTCTTGAACAAAAACATGAGGGCTAAACATCATCTGTTACAGTTTTCATTTTTGTCATTATTTTCACTAACATAAGAATCATGAAAATGAAGGTGTAAACTTTACTATCGACATTTATTTTATTTCTACAGGTTGGTTTTGTCATCAGTGCTACAAACCAATGCACTGCCTGTGCAGTTTTGATCTAATTAAGTAATGAAATTTAAAATTGTTACAATTCTTAAAATATATAGCATATTTAGTAATTTTTTTAGCTGCAGCCCTTGTTGTATAATTGTTAAGATAAATAACCAGTCAAAGCAGTGTTCATAACTTACAGATATTAACAGGTTTTATGGATTCAAAATTATTGTCCAGTTTTATCAAACATTGAAATGGGTTTCAGGGTTATTCTATTTTGTAGAGCTTTTATTCTGGTCTGTTACAGCTTTCAATTCTACCATTTTAATGAATTTTTATGATTTCAATAGTAATAAATATCCTTGATAATTTTTGATTGACTCCTACAATATGATAAATAATAGAATGTTGAAGACCTTTGCTGCAGTTTATGTATGGAAAAGATTCAGAGATCACTCATGTCAATTAATCATGTGCTTTGATATTAGAAAGAAAAAAAGTAATATATAAGCAGTTATATATAATACTGCTACAATTATGTTGTATGACATTATGGCTAAAATCATAAAATTGAATTTGTAAACCAAGTGGAAACTGTGATGTTTAATTTGCTTGCTGGCTGCCTAGCAGGATGTGATAATTATGGAATTTGACTTTGTATTCAATACCTGCATGCATATATATGTACATACAGAATAGAAATGTATGGTAGCATACATATGTTAATATATACAAATAAATTTAACAAAAGAAAAAACAGGCAAATAAATATTTTAGCATATATGGGGGTGAGGCGGATACTGTTTATATATTTAAGAGGAATAAGGGAGAAAATCGGTACAAGAAAAATTAAATTTAGAAGTAAAAGCCAATGCTGTTGAAAACCTTGGCAATAAATGAAATATTAAATGTTAAGAATGTAAAATAACGTTCTTTGGAGAAATACAGCACTTTAGTAGAAACTGGGAGTTATTACAGTAATTTTCATCAATGATGTTATAGTAAAAACAACTTCAGTTTGTCTTATCAAAGTTCAACACTTTGACTATGATGTGCGCCATATGTGTTACATGTAATGATGTCCCAAACTGCGGCGGGCACTATATATGGTACACACATTAAAAAATATAACTTTAAAAAAAAATCATATATGATATAATACCAGGGTCATCTTATGAATGGTTGATAGAGTGTAGAATAAAATAATTATAAAAGTATATAATAATGTTATAAAATTTAAACAGAAGAATATAAGTACATCTAAAAGCACACCTAAGATATGCAGAGAAATGGCTTTCCATCACAGGAATTACAAAAAGTAATCACTCTCCTTGCTTTTTGTCTTGCTTATGAACTACATTCATAGTTAGTGATAATTTCATAGCAGGACATGCAGCATTTTCTTCTCTTGAGCTGTGGTCCTTCAGCTTCAACTAATGCATGGGTGGAACGCAGGCCTCCAATATCAGAACGCTTTGGTTCTGTAAGTATTTCTTCATTCATTTTTTCTGTAGTAAGTGACATGACTAGACATTCTTTGAGTTTGGTCATACCCATTGTCTTTTGTTGGCTATAAAACTGATTGTAGTGTGCCCAGGAATTTACTACAGCTGTTCCTGTCTGCAACTTGCTGGCCAGTGTACGGTACCACTTTGTGCTTCTACTGAATGCAGTATTGTGAGATGTCATCTGACATGATTCATCAAAACAACTAATCTTTTAGCAGTATTGTAGTCCAGTACACTTTGTGGCTTGAGTATCTTGGTATCATTTTGATTCTCTTTCCCTGAGGGTTGAAAATTGCCTGAATGTTCAGGCACAGTAGACAATGTTAGCACATTTCTTTTATCTTTCAAGTTGCAAATTTTCACTCCTTTGCTGTTCATCAAACCTGCAATTTCTCCCTTCTTCAGCTTGGCCTTTGTAATGGAGTGAGGTAATGCTTTTCAGTTTTACCTCACAGTTCCATAGTAGTACATTTTTTCCTGTAAGAGATTCTAGTCCAGAGGAACGGACGAATAGAAATTATCTGCATAAATAGTTAATCCCTGCAGAAGAAGAGGCCTTGAAAGCTGCAGGACAACAGACTCTGAATGCTGGAATGTTGGTTCTTTGGCCATGTTGCCTGGATATACATGAAAATTCCAAGTGTGCAAGTAGGGTATGCTGAGCTTGTATGGCTTTATTTTGTATGGCTTTATGTATTGTCTAATGATTACTCTCCCTCTGAAAGGAATGACAGACTCATCTATGACAACACTTGATCCTGGTGTGTACACTGACCTGCAGCTCTGAGAAACACTCAATCACTGGCTTGATTTTATGCAACCTGTTTTGTTGATCAATCACTTCATTGTTATGAAAATGAAGCATATTCATTAGTAACTGAAATCTGTCCCTGGACATGTGATTCCAAATGAAAGACTAACTATATCTCTTTTTTGGTTCAGTAGTGCTCAATTTTTGGTGTTCAAACAAGACTTATGCATATAACAATCGCAAGAAACTTATTTCTTTTGCATCTGTGGGTATCCATTTGGCTAGCCTTGATTTTTTTTATCACAGCTATTGACTGAAGAATTTGAGTGGCATGCCTATTTGTTTCATTCACAATAGAATCAATAGTTTCATTGGTAACAAAGAGCAAATATAAATCCAATGGCACTACTGAATTATTCTCTCTACTTAGCATTGATTTCTTCAAAAGCTGCTCCTTTCCTGTAAACCTGAAAGATCGCTGTGAAGCAACAATTGGAGTCCATGAATTGTGTGCATGTACTTCAGAGTTATCCATATCTGTTTTACTATCTTCAGGAGTTTTTGATAGCTTTGAGGAGTTTTCACCTGAACAAGGGGATTTCATTACTCCAGCTTAGCACACTGGTAGGAAAATGCCACAGAGCAATAATCCAACTAATCCTACCATTATATTGGTAGAACCCAGCATGGAGGATGCCTCCATAAACAGAAGACTCCTGGCCAATGATTTGGCACTCAGTAAATCATTGGCCAATTCTGCCTGTGGAAAAGAAGGAATAGCCAACATAAAAAAATTCTAGGTAGAAATATTCTGGTTGTCACAATAAAAAAATATTATGAAGATGTTTCACCATTCCTGAGTGTTCTAGAGATTGGAGCATGGAAGGTCAAGTGTTGCCTCCCAGCCAACCAAATCACTTCAGATGGAGCAATCAGACCTTTCGGGTAGGACACCAGCAGTAAGGAATTAACCGAAGCACTGATTGATGCTGGCTTCAATGGAGTGACAGTTAAACATATGTACCAAGGTAAAGATAAAATAGTGACTGCATTTTTCAAGGTGGTATTCAATACTACCACTCTGCCTCAGTTTGTATGGATTGGATACCAGCAGTACTGAGTAAGTACATACATAGGTAAACCATGGCAGTGTTTCTGCTGTTAAAGGTTTGGACACAGTGCTGTAAATAGCAGAGCTGCCCCTCAATGTGTTGTGTGCAGTGGTGCACACAACAGCAAGGACTGTCCCTCCCCAAGTATACGCACGTGTTGCAATTGCAGTGGTAACCACACTGCAAATTAAGGAGGTTGTCCCAAAATCAGGCAAGCTAGAGAAGTAGAAAAAGTTAGAAAAATTCAAAAGCTCTCCTATAGGGATGCTGCAAGGCAGGTCTTGCATGCAGGAGGAAATTCCTTGGTGCAGCCTCTCTCTAATCGAACCTGGAACATTTTAATGTTGATTCAATCTGGTAGTAATGTTCAATACTCTTCTCATGCACAACGTCTAAAACTTGTCTCTGTTGGCACTCAGACTGTAGATGAACTTATCACTCCAACATCTCCAAATGTCACTGTATCCCAATTAGTTGTTGTTGGCAAGAACACTCACAGCTGTCACTCATCAAGATGAGGATCTGAATCTAAAAGATCTAATAATAGAAATTGCTAAAGATACTTTCAAGTCTCAATTGCTGAACACTTCTACCAACAATGAAAGACCATCTACAGCACAACCTCAACATAATGCTTGCTCTGACCCTTCTAACTTAATGACCACTCTTGACTTGCCAACAACTCAAGTGGCATATTCCCCCATCTTAGGAAGACCAAACCCAAGAAAAAACACAAGACTAATGCCCCACTTTCATTCTCATCAACAAAGAATAAATCCCTACATACCTCTGGAAATCATTTTTGCAAAATTCCAACAAAGGAATACAGTAGTTCACAGTAAGGAATACAGTTTGGGGTAGTTCTTTAAATTTGAAGAGTACAAGTTAACTGGGGCTTTGTAGGATATTTTGAGCAGATGGCTGATGCTCCTTCAAGACAGCAGTGTTCCCTGAAACTCAACAATGAAGTCCCAACTGTCCCAACTCAATTTTTGCTTAAAATTTAAAAATCCATGCAATTTCTTGCTTGTTTATGTAGAAGTCACAATAGTTGGCTAATGTGGACATGTATAGTGATGATGTAGAGAGGCTTTCACTGAAGATTCTGCTCCTTAACACATTGACTATGTTGGTACATGTGTGTACCAACCACTAGGTATATTATTTGAACAACTAGGCAATGTGATGAAGGAATTACTCAGATTTTTATTAGATTAAATTTTAGTGTATATTAGCTAAGTTTGTTTCTTTATAAATGTGCTTTTGGGGTAAAACAAAAAAATTACCAGTCATCTCTAAGATTTTCCAGTCAGACTTCAACATGTTGGATTTTTGTTATGTGAAAAAAAATTGGGATGATGGAACTTAGGTCTACCAAAGTATTAAAAAAATAAATAAATGAGAAAATATGGAATAATGGTGAAATGAAGCAAGAAATCAGCATGGTTATTGACAGTGAACTTAAAAAGTAAAATTTTTATGCAAAAATAAACCAAAGAATTAGTGATTTCATGATTTATAGAAATCAGTACAGATTATCAGAGATTTCTCTTTATATCAAAATTAGCATTGGAGTCCCAAATTCTAAGATTATTTTCATTTTGTAGAACTATTATATTGTAGATAATGTGTATCAAGCTACTAATTCAACTACTAGCATTGAGGAGACAACACCAGTAATTGTCAGAATTGGTATGGAGGTATCAAACTGGGTGCATTTACTTTTCATTTGATTTTGATATGTTTTGCCAAAAGACAGTTCTAAATTTTATGGAGGTTATTGAAAAACAAAATTAGAAAGAAAATGGACTTTAGCAAATTATGATTCTGTCCCCTCAGTCTCCAGTTCTTTGCTTATTTAATCCTCTCGAGTCTGCCAGGACACATTTGTCTCAGCACAAATTTGAAATAAGTATGGAGGGTCAAATATGTCCCAAAAACACACTGAGTTACATTTAAACAGACCATTATAGCTTCAACACTCTTTGTACAACTTCCTCTGTGAACTGAGGCTGCATTGCATCAGGCAGTAACTCAGTTGCTGAGTTAGTGCTGTCAGAGGAGGAGGAATCAATTACTTGAAACCGGTCTTGAAAGGGCTAACTTGTCTGGGATGAAATTGGCAGTGAAGTTTTAAATTAAATGCCTAAGACTGAGGAATACTTTTTTGAAGGTTAACAATTCATATATTCATGTATTTGTTGCTGCTAAGCAGTGGATGGATTCTGAGAGCCATTTGTTGTTCAATTATTAGAAGTTCTAATTATTAATGAACATACAAATTTTCTTTACAGAAGTTCTTTTGTGGTAGTTCAAGTTATATCAATTTGTCAAATTAATATATCAGTTATGTCTGGCCTGAAGGAAGTGCTGCCCCGTAAAGGCCTTCTGTATCAGGAGGAGAGTTCTCAGCTGGCTCTCTGTCGTCCTAAGCTGATGCCACTCAAGTCTGTCACTCTTGAGAAACTGGAGGCTATGCAGCAACAGTTACAGGAGCGCACCAAGGAACAGTTGCAGCAACAGGAGTCTTCCACCCAGCAACAGTAGCTTGTATACTGCGCTCATGTGTTAGTTATCATTTGGGTTGTTGATCAATGCATTGCACTCTAAATTATTTCTGTCAAAAAGTTATTTGAACTGAGCATAAGCACTAATAGTAAGTAGAATTGTCTTACTGATGTATTTAGTTTGGAAGTCTGATAACACCCATTATTCAAAATAATGATCATTAAAGGAATTTTGTTTTTCCAGGATTCTTGCATGAAGATTCATGTGTTCACCCACTACTGCTTTTAAAGTGTGTAATGCACTTTCATAAATGTATATCTTTTTAAGAAGTGGCATAAAAGTTCTTGAACTAAGTAATTGGAAATGAAAAGTGATAGGACCTCTCTAGAAGGTCCAATCACTCACAGATTTTATGTATCAGTAAGGAGCTCTTTATTCTTGCAGATCATGTCCCAGTTAGAAAATTCTCAAAAGTATTCACAAAAATTAAAAAAGAAACACAGTAGAAGTAGAATTTGTGCCTGTAAGGATTTAGCAATAGTTCAGTTGAGGTTATGTGCTTGAATAGCTTGAATCAGAAAGACTGCTTGCAAATATAAGACTGAGATCTGAGCAATAGTGCTTACTTGGATCAAGTATTGAATCTCAAGACTGTACCCATATACTGTTGGTGCTCAATTTGTTTAACAAGTGTCAAAAATGCATACTTTTTTAAATGAAAGCTAACTCTTTCTTCTTTGCCATTATATTAATGAATTTGGCATTAAAATGCTTGCTTATGGCTTATAGAAATTTTGATAGTGATGTTGAAGAAATGAGTAATGGATTCTTGAAATTTTTAAAAATTGGATGGATTGCCCACTGACTACCCAGCCAGCACAGCAAAAGGCATTTTTACTCAGTGTTTATATGAAGGCAAGATTCTTTGATTGTCTCTTTGGTTACTGCATGGTCAGGAAAAGGCAGATTTTTGTCAAATGTGCATGGGAAGAGGGGTTAAGTTTGTACCCACAAGCTAAGACTTCACAAGTATTAGGGTCATGCATAATGCTTGCTTTTTCAGAACTGTGCTCTTAAGTAATAAACAGACATGAGAAGCCTTGTGACTGATAAGTCTTTAGTTTTGTAAATAATATGCTCTTTTCATAAAATGACATTACTTGATAAAAGGCAAAATGCCAGGATGTAGTTTTATATTATAGGAGGCTCTGAACTGGCTCTTATTGTCATTGAGTTGATTTGAGTTTGCAAACATGATGTGCAGACAACTAATTAAGATATGTAGGAAACACAAATTAAGGAACAAATTAAACTTCAATTAATAGAAATATTTTATAAGCATAACAATTCATTATCTGAATGAGCATACTTGACTTTCATATTGTACTCCAAGGAGAGAGATGCAGTGAGCTTAATGGTTTGTGAGGCTGAACAAATCTAGGTAGTCCAAGCTGAAGATTAAAGTGCAACTGATGTGTCAGACTGAGAAACAGAAGCTGAGGTAAAGGGTGCAGCACTTTAGGGAGACATTTCAATCTTTGTAACAAAACTGTCTAGACTTGTCTGGAAATGTTTTTTTTGTTACATCCCAAACCTCTTTAAACAGGTGTGGCAATCCCAAGTCTTCTTATTATGTCTGACTTTATGTGCTTTGAGAGTGTTCCCTCTCAGTGGCACTGCCATCAAAACACACATCTGCTATGGAGGCAATTCGAAAATTAAATTTTTACAAAAGGCTCACAAATTGCACTGTGAATGAAAATACAAAGAATGGTTAATTTCAGTAATGGATTAGACTCATCTAAAGATCCAGTGCTGGGAATGGATTTATTACGGAGCCTATTCCCCCTAACAAATCTGTTCATTTATTAATTGAATAAAAAATGAGAATTATTTCAAAATAAATGAATATAGCTTCATTTCATAATTAACAGCACATGTGTAAAAAATGTATGCTTGAAAAACCTATAAAAATGAAAAAATTAATGTAAAACTCGTGCAGTTTCAATACTAACCAGTCATAATAATACTTAGAAGTGGCATTCTCTTTCCTAATATTTGTACCATATTTTTAGCATGACTTACTATGCAGAATTTCAACACATGCAGTTCATAAATAAAAGAAAAATGATGTAAATACAGTAAAGAAATAGAAAGGCTGATATGTCCATTTTTTTTTTTTTCACTGTATGAGACATCAGTTTCTGGCAGCAAGTAAAGCAACAAATGTAAGGACCATGAAACTGGCCATGCTTAACAATACCAGGTCTGAAAGAAAAAATCTTTTCAAATAGCAAACAAGACAAACTTACCTACCTGGGTTACAGTTGCTTAGTGACAATTTATTCTCCTTGAGTTTATTATTGATGAGTTAGATCAGTATAATTAACTAAATTACCATACTGAAAGTGACTAAAATAAGAATTGGAAGCATGGCTAAGAGACTCTGTTTTGGTAAATAGTATTTTTATTATATTAAGACTTTCAGGGTATTTTATTGTGAGAATATTTTTTTGAAAAAAATAGTTCTGTGGATTATAAATTGTAGCAAAGGTAAAGTTAAAAGTGCAAATGACAGCAAGGTTATGAGTGCACTGTAACTATTAATTGATGTCATGTAGTCCAGTGGGAATTCCATGAATTGATCGAGTGGTGATCGACAATTGTAAGGCAAGCCAGAAATTGACTATTTCGAGGATGCATGGAAATAAATCCATGATCTCTATTTTCAGGGTAGCAAGTGAAATGTGGCCATTCATCACTGAAGTACTGGCACTGTTTATAAAGGCACAGATATTGCTACTTATTTCGTTTAGTCATGGTTGCCTGGCTTTTCTTTTTATATGATCAAAAAGCTTCTTATGACCTATGTGTCCTAAACTCACATGTGGAGCTCTTACCAGTAGGGCAAAAGGGAGTTAATAGACGACTAAGCAGGATATCTAGGTTCATTTATGAATTAATTTACCTCATCTTACTTTAAATCTTTTACAAACTGTAATAAACTGCATTGGAATGCTTTCACATGGAACAGTATGCCTAATATACCTGAAGTAATTGAATTTATGAAGTATTCAATAACACATTGATGGCGTCCAATTTCCAGTTAATATATTCCCATTATAAATTTTTTCAATAACTTTAAAGTAGTTGGTTTGAAAGGGAATGGGATAACAAGTTTATAAAAAGTTCTGTATTTAAGAAAAGATATGTATAGTTTTTTTGCATTTTGTTCTAGACTGTCATTTAGCAGATGAGGAAACAGTGTCACACACATGAGCATGACATGGCAGTCAAAGGGATAACCTGATCCATTTTGCCAGGTTTAATCTATTTTAGATTCTGTTCAGTTGATAATGCCAACCTCATTGCTGTGGTGTTTGATAGTAATTGCATGTTTAATATTGGAACATTTGTTATTCATAACAACCACTCATTTTCAGCAGCTCTCCACTATTTAATGACCTCTTCCTGCATACAATAAGTTGGACTGAGTCAGTCTACCCAGCCTTGCAATCAATGTGAGTTTACCGGCATGCTTAGTAAGAAAGATAATATCTAAAAGTAAACAGTGAGGAATCCCTAAATCTTCATCAATAGAGTAAAAATGGGCAATATTCATGTCTGCAATTGATCACACTTGGATGTTAGTAGCTGCCTTCATGGTACTGAGCCTGCCAGTATGTCTCCTGATTTACATGTTTTCACCATTCATCTCATTCACTATTTCACTCTGTTTCTAGTTCTCTTGTAAGACCTAAATCTGCCCCAGCATAAATAGCTTGACAAAAATACATTTTTTCTTTAAACAATACCCCCATATGGTCTGAAGAAAAGACACTATAGAAAGCAACATCTGCTATACTGTATAGTCATCCTAAGTTTCTATGTGGGCAACACTGTATGTAGCAATTTCTCTCACTTTTGCATGAGGTAATACAGGGTGTGCCTAAAAACTGTATCCATTTTCAACAGGCTGTAGTTTGAATACTACTGGTGCTAGCAGGCTTGGATAAGTCTTATTTAAAAGAACAAGAACTAAGTTTTATTTTGTATCCAGAGATTGTTATTACCCACCTCATAAATACCAGTAGTATTCAAATTACAGCATTTGAAAAATTATACATTTTTGGGGACACCCTGTAACATCATGTTGAAGGGTTTCAATGTAAAAACTTGGTGTTGAACATGAACATAGGAGTTCAGTGTAGTTCTACGAGACACTGATGGTAAATTACAGCATTATTAGCTTTTTCAATGGGTGCAGGATGCTATTTAGTAAACAATGATTAATCATAATAAAAATGAATAAACCAAGTTATGCTAAAGTGGTAATAGGTATTGCTTGTGCCATATATGGGTTGAATTGAAAAGCAGCATTTTAATTGAGTTGTAGTAGACATTTTTAAGATCAAAAAGGATGGAATGCTAGCAATGCAATGAAGAAAATTACAATGTTCCAGAATTTACTAATTTGTTGACTTATTTCACTACCACATCCTGAAGGAATGATTTGTTTTGGTGTATCACTATCCAGCTGTAAATAGTTTTCAGTCATTTTTACCGATTTAAGTGTGTGTTTAATGCAATTGTCAATTAATGGAAAATTGGCTTAGTTCAGAATCTCCATAAAAGAAGGCCTTTTATAGTAAATAGTCAATTAAAATATGACCATCAAAATATACTTATTGTGTAGAAGTTTTACTAACACATCAGTGTGTTCATGCTTTCTTGCATTATAGTTATTTTTTGTCACTGGTGTGGACTTGTCTATTCTAAATAATGTGAAAATTATGCACGTTTGGTCTTCACTCTTTCGTGATAGAAATTGTAATCATGTGCTTTACATGTTCTTTACTATTAGCAGTTTTGAGGAAGTTGCATGTTATAGGCAGTGATGCACATTAATATGCGCCAGTTAGTCTTGTCTGTTAGCCCAGTTTTATGAAGGAAGATGAACAATAATTTAATGTGGAGTATAACGTACCTAACTGTTATTATATGCAGTTCATGCCATAGGAATTTCATTCTACCTTCTTCAAAGTTTTAATTGTCATAGAGTAGCTTATGATTGTCAGGAATACTGCTTCAAACTGTGAACCAAGCTTTCCATCTCTTCTAGAATGGTAACAGTAAACTTAGCCTAATATTGAAGGGACTATTTCCTGAAGGATTTTGTAACTGAGAGAAGATAATAAAGTTTGCCAAGATATATACATTATGAAAATCTGCTCAAAGTAAGATAAAAAATATACGTATATTAGAAAGACTTGGTCTATTTAGTTAACAATTTTTCTGTCTATGCTTTATAGGAAAATGACAATGAAAAATATTGTGTATATTGTTTTGTGAAAATGCTAAAGAATAAGGCATTTATATTAAGGCTTGTTAATTTAAATTGCTATCCTGTAAGTGTATTCCATCTACTTCTCTTCAATCATACCTCACCTTTTTTATTATCTTGTGCATAACTCCACTCATTTCTCCACTGGTATAAAAAATTTTTTATATTGAAACTTTGGCTCAACTCTTTACCTTATAGGAGTATTGGGAAAAATTGTTTTGTCTACACCATATAATTAGCTTCTTTTTATACTTTATTTACAAATCTTAGTATTTTGAATAACTCCACAAATTTTTTAGCAATATTTATGTTATTGTATTACTACTTTGAAGGTATATGGTATTTTCTACAATTATAGATGTATTTTGATTTACAGAAAATGAAATGAACTCAATGAAAAAACTTATGTGCCATTCACCTTTCAGGGATAAATATACTTAGAGACAGTTTCCTGAGCTTCTAAGCACATCTGGTAAGATTCTGATGAATTTTTGTACTTAAAATGCTGGAATTATAATTAGTGTATACATTCCTGGTATATTTTGTTTAGTTTCTAAAAATAAAACTCTGAATTCTTTAAATTCTATGTTTTTTTCATTACACAATTTGTACCTTTCTTGCCTTTACACATAGATTTTAATGCCACAAAGTTGAAATTTATTCCAATATACATACTTGTGTTCATAATTTTGTGAATAAAGGTTTAAATAATGTTGTTTATCTAGACCCTATGTGCTTTGTATTTGGAAAATGGCTGAAAAATTTTCTGTAAAAATTTATTAAAATATCTGTAGCTGTAGCAGTACATTTTAATTTCAGTATGTTATCAATTATATATCTGTAATTTTTTGTTTAATGTATTTCAATAAAATTCAATGAATATACTTGCATCTTGCTACTAAAGTATAATATAATGTAACATAGTATTAGAATTTCTGGTAATTTTGAAAAAAATAGTGCCTATGGTGATTGAGTTTATGGGAAGAATTTTCATGTTAAGATTTCTAAGCTAAAAAATCACTGTTTATCACTACAAGAAATGGGGCTTTTGGTAGCACAGCATAGAACTTGGGTAGCAACCTAATAATGGACCAAATGGATCGTTCTTGCTGCTATCTACTATTCCATGTATAATGAGGCTGGTCCTACCACTAGATTAAATCTAAGTCAGCAAAAAGCTTGGTCAAAGCTTATTGAGCTGGTGTAATGGCTTTGACAAAACACCTTAGTCTTGTTGCTGAAGCCGAATTTATTTTCTGTTGAAGCTTATCAAGCTAATGTTTTGTGGAAATAGATGGAAATGAGCAGTGAAAGTGTATATTATAAGAAATGACTTAACAAAAGTTTCAGGATTAATGTTGTTTAAAAAAAAAGCACCAAACCTTTTTTTATATTTTTAGTAAAATATTTCTAGTCAGTTACATGAGTGAAAATATAATTTCAACATTCACTGAGTTAATAGGTTGAATTTTATTTTCTTATATGCAATGGTGATAATTTTAACTTTCGATATTTAGTATGATTATTCAAAATTTTGAATTGGTTGTCTTTTTATAAGTGTCCAAGGAGTTACTCACAGTTCAACATAGAATGTGTATTTTTCAATGCTCAATTTAATTAATTACTCTTGCATCTGACCCATCTTTTGTAAGCCCAGATGGCTGTATTTGTTTTATAAAATGTTCTCATTATCCAGAATGTTTAACCTAATATATGTAATTTACTACAAAGAATAATTTTGACTTTTGTTAATCTCACTCAACAAAAAGTTTAATACTAAAACACAAACATTACTGTGATATATTTTTGTTTCTTGTTTCAGGATTGGTTGGAAAATGCTGCATCCATCCAGACACTAAATTCCAATTAGCTGACTTGTTCTAGTATTGTAAACCTTCCAAAAGTCTTCACAATGACTTCCAAAAACTGTTTTCATTCAAGTATAGAAGTAAGGTTTCTACATATTCACTGAAAATAATGTAATTTATGTAAAGCAGGGTACAAATTACTAATCAAAATGGGTATGGGTCCACTGACATTCGAGATCATACTGACATTCTTCATTGCTGCGTGTGTGCTGTACCGCTACGGTAACTGGTACAGACACCACATCCTCGTCACCGTGGCTGTACTCATAGCCTGGTATTTCTCCATGCTCATCGTTTTTGTGCTCCCCATTGATGTCTCAAATGTGAGTTCAAACCAATGATTAATTTTATTTAAATGGAAGTTGGTCGAGTCTAAATTGAATTTATAGAATTGGTTTGTTTTTGTGTTTTTGATTTTTATTGTGTTAGAAGTATGATATTATTGTAATATTATTGTACTAACAGTAATGAACAAACATGTGATGTCTCTGCCTGGAAAGTTTATTTGCATTACATTTTCACCAAAGTTATGTTTTGTAAATCATTAGTATACGTTAAGCAGATGAGGCTGGAAAAATAAATGGAGAATAGGATTTTGTGTTCATTTATTTAAATTGAGGAACTTTTTATGGTTGTATTTAAACAAAAAAAGCGAGGTGATTCATGTGTGGAATGCCATGGGTAATCATGACTTGCCATCATGGGCAAGTCATGATGACATGATATTTATTTTTTGTCATACGGTCTACAAGACTGTACCTTTACCTGATATTTGATTGAAATATATTTAATTTTATTACACACACAAATATACATAGGTATTCATTTAGTCCTAAGGTATATTTTGTACAGTTAATTGCTCTTTGTTGATATTTTTTTAATGTTTGATTTATAATTTGTTTATAAAAGGAATTGGTTAGTTTAACATTATTGTAATGTTAATGTAGGAAAGTAGTTAAGAATAAATTACTAAAAGTAATTATATTTGGAACTGTATTGGTCTCATGTTCAATAGATAATAGTGCGAAAAGTAATAAAAACCCTTGTTACTGTAAAGTCAAGGAATAATCTCTTTTCTCACAACTCACATTGTTGACTCTGTGAGTGGTTAAAAATAAAGTCACATCGATGGGTCTGGTAGTTTAGCTGCGTGATATTTTAGTGTGAATGTAGACCCCTCTGCATCTGTCTCACTCCTTCAGCACTTATTCCCAATTGTACTGCATTTCCAGAGCTACGTTGTTCATTTAATGCTGTTAACTTCAAAATTTAAAGTTATTGTTATAGCATTACTGTTGCAATCACTTGTATTTGTGGCCACTGTTAATAGACTAGAAATCTTATAATAATAATAATAAAAGGCATACTTCATTATTGATATGGTGCAAAAGATAAAACATTCCCTGAATTGCTAGATTTTCGGCACAATATAGTCTTCAGTTACTGAAGCACCAGCAACCTTTATCACTCTTATTGCTATCCTAAAAAGTACTTACTTAAGATAATTCTAATGAAGTACCACATCTTCTTGTGGATGTTTTGAGGCCTTCATAAGCGCCATGGGACATGTGATGAACAACTTCTCTATTATACATTGACATTGATTTTTGGAAAAGTTTTTATCAATAACTGAGCATGTGTTTCTGAATTTTGCTACAATTCACCTCATTGTAACTATTGATAGAATATTTGGAAAAATATTTCACCATTTCTGCTCCCTGATTACTTAAATGTTCAGTCATTTTTATGTATCTTCAAAGTCATGTAATGTTTAAATTAATGAAACTTTATATACTCAATTTGTCATGGATTTGTGGGAAAAAAATCTCAGGAATTCCTCTCATTTTCAGCATAAGAGAACTTCATATTTTGATCAGTTTTTGTGTAACGAATTTTTAAATTCTTGAATAACTTTTACATCACTGCAGATATAAAAATGATATTAATTAAGCTTGGAATGAAGAGATCCATGTTATATGTTATAGTTTAGTTTATCTTTTGAAATTTTAACCATTTTATTTTGATGCTTGAAAAAGGCTACTTGTGTAGTTGTGTACTGAATTGAATTTGTTTGATTTGCTTGATTTTAAAATTAAACATTGATTGAGTTTGGGAGTTGAAGGTTTTGCGAGTGTTACTGAGGTTCCTTGGATTTTGTTGCACTTGAAAGCATGCAGTATACCTTCCAAAACTATTCTCACCACATTAAAGCTAATGTTTAGGAAGTGAAATAAGCAAATGATTTAAAGAAAATTAGCAGGATTTTCACTGCAATAAAGTTAATGCAAAGTAAGTAAAATAAGCAAATTATAAGAAGGAAATGAATTTTAAAGTAAGCTGGTACCATGAGGATGCAGTTTTGAATAGAAAAACTGAAGAAAATTCAGGAATAAAATGGTCTGTTATGTGACTGGTCAAGACGATCCAAAGAAAAAGTGGAGACTAATATCAGGGATAGGGCTTACGGTAGTACTACCCAAGTATGTGATAAAAGTCTGCTGTAATAAATAAAATAGTAAATAGGGAAGTAAAGTTACAAGTGAGGGAATGAAATGAAGAATGAAAAGTTTTAAATAATGCCAGCAAATTTTATGTGTAATGCTCTACATGCATTATTTTTGAAGCATGGTAAGAGAAAAAATTATATACACAAATGAATAGCAGAAAGTTGCAAACACATGGAGAAAACATAGTTTTGCTAAGGAATGTGAAACATGAAAAATAAGGCAATCAGAGAAATGTCATCCTTTGGCAATTGATAATGAGTAGTGTTTTTGGGAGGTTAGGCTGTACAGAAAACAGTAGCCTGATTGTTTAATGATAACGGTTCAAAATGACTATTAGAAATGATAGACTAATGATGAGGATAAGAGCATGTTGGTGCTGGAAAAGTTGAAACAAAATGTGATTATAGGAGATATGTTGAAGGTAAAAGAATAAATTCTCCGAAAAGTGTGGATTGTTAGTTAAGAAAATGAATTGGTTGACAAGTTAGGTAACTAGGTTAAACTGCTTACAGTTTGCAACCGTCATACTTTTGCTACTTTTCTCACTTCATCAGGCCAATTATAAGCTCAGATTTAGAAAATATTAAAGATTTGTATTAGACCACTTACAAAGATTGAGTTCAACTTGACTCATAATTTACTAAATAGAATAGATGTCTGCTTCTCAAAGGTATTTCATTCGATGTTTGGTGCTACCCTTTCCAAAACTTGTAGAAATTTAGGGTGCTACTGGGCTGCACTGCACTGTAAGAAAAAGTTAGTTTAAATGATCAAATAGCTTGTAAAAAAGAAAAAAAAATATGCTTTCAGCCTCAAAGTTAACACAAGTCAACAGTTGATGTTCATGTTGAATGGTTGAAACTTGAAATTCACAAATTAATTGGAAAATTTCCTTTTTAAAGAGAAGTTTCAACCAGGTTCATTCATAGTATGCTTTAAAGAATACAGCTAAAGTATACAGGTCATGAATAAATATTTTTTGAATTGAGAAAAGCCAAAACAAAATCAGAATGCATGTAGTCTTTTATACTAAATAATTTTGAACAAGATGGTCATTTTTGTTACGAATATTTCCGTCGTGGATTTAGTAAAGAGCATCATCAACCTTAAGTAATTTTGTTAGTCGTGTAATATTGACAAACTTCTACTTTTTAGAGTATCATTGTCCCTTGTGTAAATAATTTACATAGTCTGTTCAGCTAATGATGTCAGAGACGTGATATTGACATGGGATGACCCACATTCATAATCATGTCTCTTTAAACTGCTTCATTCAAAAATCTCAAACTTCATGTATTATTTGTGCAGTGACATGCTTAAAAATCATTGATTATAATTAAAAATAAGGTGCATGATTGATTTTCAATACAAATAGGTTGACCGAAGATAACTGAATATCATTGTTGTTTTAGCACATATATGGATGCTTTTGCATGATCGAGGAATCGTGAGGATGTTGGTAAAGGCCTTGTACTTACTAAGCTGGAGAGCTGTTAAGGTAATTTGCAAGATAGAGTGCAGAAATTAGTGACCTAGTATTTAAGGATGTGTGGTAAAAAGAAATTAAGAGTGAATGAAAAAAATGTTCCAATGGGAATGTCAGAGGGGAATTGAATTTTCATTGGGGAATTGATGAAAGAAGTAATAGGGTTTAATCATTGAAAATTGTCTTGCTTCACATGGAATAAATTATATGTAGAATTTGTATTGGCTAACTTCAAAATTTGTTTGTAAAATATATATCAGATATATTATACCAGCTCTTACTCGAGATCAGACCTGTGTCAAAAACTTGAAAGCTGTTACTTAAGTAAAATATTCATCATGTAATCACGTCAACTATGATTTCCTGTGTGCAGACGATATACGAGACGTGCATTCATGATGCTCTTGCTGAACAACTGGCGGTTACACAAGCATCAGAGCTACGTTCCATTCCGCACTCCATTAACAAACGAGCGTCTTTCGATCAGTTGACTGTGAAAGACTCCAAGTGGCATTGGACGAAAGCTCAGTGGCAGAGTGTGCACCGCAGATCTGTGAATATGGACGACAACCTTATTTCTGGGAACACAATGAACAATCCCTTACTAGAGCCAACCAAGCCTTCAAATGCCAAGAATTTACCTGAGCTAGCTAATAATGTCGATCAAGATATGCATCCTAATACTCAGTCTCAACTTTATGTTGACCGTCAAGTGTTGAACACTGCTGTACAACAAATGATGAGTCTTATGAATTATACGACGACTACCACTGCGACTAGTATCTCTCGAACCAATGTTTCTAGATTGGAAAACAAACATGATATCAACCCCACAGAAATGAGCAAAGTTTATAATGTTAGTGGTGATTTACTATTAACAACCTCGAGTGAAATAAATAATATGACAGATAACACAGAAAATTCTACCACGTTGAACTACCATGATGCACCTTTGTTCCGCTGCAAAGAGCCTTGGAGTCGTGTTAAACCAGGAGTGTTTCCGGCCTTCTGGAGAGTTGTTTACTGGACTTCGCAGGTGCTCACGTGGTGAGTTTAACAATAATTTGTTTAAGTAATTTGTGTTTGCAAGTTGATTCAATTTTTTCCCATTCAAGTGTCCGTAATATCTGTATTGTTAATATATTTAACTATTTTCTTATTGGTTGTTTATTTTTGACGTAAATTAGATCTAAAACTTAGAGAATTTTTCTGTGTTTTCTATTGAAGAGTGTGGTTCTAGTACTTGTTTGGTTGAATTTGTTTGAAGTGATTGCTTTCTTTTGTTTTATCATGAAAGCAACTAAGAAAAGTACTGGATTCAAGTACGGATGGGGTTCATATTTTTCACTGCCTCTGATATTGTATGAGATAGGATCGTGTTGACAAGTTAGTACTCCTGTTAGTTATGTAAACTAACGAGCTGTTAACATGAAAAATATTTAAAATATATCCTTATACAGCAATGGATCCATTATGGATCTTCCCCTTTGTGTAGGCATTTGAAGGCAGTGTGATCCATGAATATTTTACCTGGGCTGGACATGGATCTCCTACCTTCTGTGGCAAGACTTTTGAATGGACTACTATTTTCCTGATAGTGATGAAACATATGATGACAACGCTCACATCTACCATGCCAACATTACCAAAAATTGTTTTTCTCAGTATGTGGGATCATTTCTGCACATTGAGTGGCCACTGCAGTCTCCTGATTGAAACCGTATTGAGAATTTTCGGGATTAACTTGCCATTGACCAGTGTACCGTATTGTCTCTTCTATCATTATGGAATGATTTCGATCTACAGATGCTGTAATTGTAGCCAAAATTAGAATCACAAATGATGCAAAATTTTGTAGAATCTGTACCAGTCTTACGGAAGTTGTTATTTGATCTAAATGAGGTCCGATAGCTTATTAATAAATAACTACAGTTGGGAAAATATCCCGGCTTTTAGTGTTTAGACAGTTCATTTTTGGTGTGGGATAAAAATTTGCCATGAGTGTGCTAAAACTGGTACTTACATTGCTTTAATTCAGATTTTGTTAAATAACAAATACTTTCATCATTAATACTAATGCAAAATCAAAACCAAAAACATTGCAAAGGGTAATCAGAGGCATAAAAAGGACGAATTAACAAAGAATGCACAACTGTCTTGCAAACTGTGCCAGGTAATCCAAAGATCGTCTTCAAAGATTGAGGGAATTTCAATAAAAGGACCTCATTTTTTAAGAAATGAATTCTTTATCTATGTTTCTTGCCCTCTTTATTGAAGTATTAGTATATAATGTATGAGCTACATTTTTAGACTTTCTTTCCCTCACCACTAACTGTTTTCGGCCAACATGAAAAGTTGTATGCACAAACTGTTGCTGACCAGAGATGGTATCACACAGAGTGGTTCGTTTGCCCAGGCAGTGTGCGTTTTCTTTTTTGGTGCGTCGAGAATAGAATAGAATAGAATAGAATGAGGCTATAGGAACGAACCTTCTGGCCCATTCTTGGGTCGGATAATTACTTCGATAATTATTCGGTTGTTTACCCAAGTCCCATGCCGTATTTCTAGCCGCGTCAACCATGTCGGCAGCGGGAATAAACAGCATCGGTATTGCAGTAGTTGATTTGATGCAGTACTTTACACTTATTGATCAAATTATTTTAACCAATCCTATACTGTAACTGTCTTGCTAATGTATATAATTGGCTAACATGGATCTTGAAGTCGTAACTTCGATTCATACAAAATAACACGTTTCACATTTTCTTGAGCTGGTATATTAAGCGTTTTTCTTCTGGTCCTCTTGTTAATTATTTGTTGTGCATGTTTGATGCTCCTGATGTTTTGCTGATATTGGCATATTTAAAAATTGGTTCTCAATTAGGATGATTTTTATGCAGGTTGGTGCTTCCCTTGATGCAGTCGTACACAAAGGCAGGAGAATTCACTGTGTGGGGCAAGCTACGTTCTGCTCTCATTGATAATGCCATCTACTACGGATCCTACCTGCTTATTGTGGGTGTACTCCTACTTTATATTGCACTTCGACCTGATGTGTATCTTGATGGGTAAGTTGTATGAATGTTTCCATCCATCAGATGCTTAGTCTATTTCTCTACACGGACTTGATTTATACACTAATTTGGATGCCATTGTACTGATAGCATTACTCAGGATGGGTAATGAGTAACAGATTTTCTTTGTTAGGATACTAAATTAAAGATATTAGGAATTGAACTATGTGTTCAAAAGAAAATTCCTTAGAAATAAATCAACCTCCATAAATGCCATGTTTTTGGAAGCAATAATCATTTTTATGTTCAAACACAAAATGAAATACATTTTATATGACAGATTTCTGGTACAAAACCTTTAGAATGGGGTATCAAGATTGCAATTTTAGAGTTTAGTAAAACAGGTGTGGTTCAGGGTGCTTAAGCAAAAATTCTGAAATTCAACCAAATGATAGTTTGACCAGTACTGAGAAGGTTTAAGGAAACGGGAAAGTTTAAAAATCGACCTAGCCTCCAATGGCTAACATGCCAGAACTTGTACGACCACAGAAAAAAAATTCGAAGAAATTCAAATAAGTTAGTTGACTGTAAATACTTAACAAACTAGCAAAGGTGAGTGATAATTTATGCAATATTTCATTCAATCAGAAATAAATTTGTCATAATAGGGTTTAAATGTAACCATGCACAGTTACATCTACTGGTCTCCCAGCGTGGGTAGCAGCAGTGTGTATTGTTCTTCAAATTTCTTGAGTAGACGTTATTGCTGTGCTATAGGACTTGGTCATCATTGGTTAACAGTTAATCCAAAAATTTGAATAGGAGTCTTTGAAAATGCATTGCTCTGCGTGTGTCAGTAAACTTGTGGTACAACCATCTCAAGATGTGAGCCCGCGCATAATCTAGTAGTCCATTAACATGTTTTGTTGTAGGATATATATATACTAAAAAACTGTTTGGTTTTACTACCAGGAGTTGCCTGGTGTGATCCTTGAACAAAAAATGGATGGTGTGTGGTGGTGGATCAAAGTTGGTGTTTGAGTAAACATTTAATTCGTTTAGAGATATTTCATTGTGGAAAGATAAATATTGAAGACTATTATTGATATTATGCGCAGTTTCATTTAATTATCGTCATTTTAATGCAGTTGAAACCAGTAGATAAATTGTTTATCCGTTTTTATAACCATGCCTTCCTGATCCAATCAAAGTCAACTAAGGTTTTGCTTTATCAATCTCAATCATAAAAGTTTCACTTCATATCTTGATGTCACCCTCTTTCTCCTTGACGTAGTGATGCTGACTTTTTATGTTATATCATCACATAATATCTTTGTGCCCTAACCATAAACATACATGTTCAGGTCCCAGTTACGCGCCATAGCAGCAAGCGCCTCAAACACGTGGGGGTTGTTTTGGTTGGTGTTGCTGTTAGGTTACGGTCTGGTGGAAGTGCCACGCTGGTTGTGGAATGCTGCATGCCCACAATTCATGCTTAATCAGGGATACTTCAAGAGTGCTAAACTGTCGCACGAGAGGGCTGAAGCCTGGGATCGCCTCAACGATCTGTTGCAGGTCAGTTTTTTCTTGATTTGTTTCGAGCTAAAAATGTAAAACAGAATTACCATGACAATGAAGTTTGAAGTACATATATCATTCACAAGTATCGGGACATTCGATGAACTAGGTTCATTCATTTATATTATTTATACAGATAGTGAGTGGTAGAGATCATCTACAGGGTTTCAAATTTAATATGTAGGTTCTCAGTGATATTAAAACTCGCTCGGAACTTGGTAAATCCGAATCAATACACATTTACAAGTCGCTAAGGTAAAAATTTTTTAGTAGGTTATTAAATGAACAACAGTGAATATGAGTATAATTACCCTTTTAGTAATTCATAGGGGGTTAAAAGTATTTGACTGAAATTGTGTAACAGTGTCTGTGAAGCTAAGTCTACTTCACTCTTTAATTTTTTAATCCTACTTAACTTGAGATCCTTACTGTGAATACAAGTCAAAGAACACAATATTATCGCTCTATAAAGCGTTAGTCCAACCACATCTGGAATATCCAGTGCAACTCTGGTCTCCTACCTTACGAAGAGACATTACTAAAATGGAGAACATTCAGCGTGAGGCAACGAAAATGATTCCTGAACTCTGCAAACTCAGCTACGAAAGACGTCTTAAACAGCTTGAACATATCTCCCCAGAACAAAGAAAACTGCGAGGACAACTCATTGAGACCTATAAGTATTTCAACGCCTGAACGATGTCACCATGAAAGGGCTTTTCGAAAGAGACGGTAATTTACGAACCAGAAATAACGGCCAAAAATTAATAATAAGAAACTTCGACATTCCAAGCTCTAAACTTCTTTCCCATCAAAATTGCTGCAACTTGGAACCAACTACCCGTATACATCATTTCTGCTGGCATGTGAACACCTTCAAAAATCGTCTCGATGAATATTGGATTAGGAACTCTCCAGTCTTATAACGTATTGAGCTATGTCCCTAACTCCTGGGCCAGTGTATGATTGTGATACTAGGGTGTATGTGCATGATTAATGTTTTTACTTTAGACGGCATGGGACTTGGGTAGCAACCCATGAATGAACCAAACTGCTAGTTTCTATTGCCTTATTCCATTCTATTCTACTCTTACAATGTTTTTCAGAAACTATGGTGGCAAAACCATACATAATCAAGCCATAGAATTGTGATGCATTTATGATGATCCGTATACAACATTAAAAGATACAATTTTCTAACTAATTGTATTTGTAAGTTCAAGTAATGGAAGCTACAGCCCAAATTTGTCTGTATCAGTATTGATGAAATACCAGCCCATTTTGGTGATGTGATATCAGTGGCGGCAAAATATCAAAGTTTTAGAAGAGGTGGTACTTATTCATTTTTCGTGGCACGGATTGAGATGCAGCATTTTGAATGGTCTTGACACAAGATCAAATTTTGACATCTGTAGCATCAGTATCCATCAATTATGAGGGAACAATATTTACCAAATTTCTGAAGCAGTTTATCCCTATTCCTAACCCTATCATTGAAATGAAATTCGGTTTCACAACTCCATTATTAGTTTGCAACACAACAAGGAACACAAATTTTGAGCATCCATAAAGCTCCTAACTAAAAGACCTCTCCAGCACCAACACGCATGTCTCTAGTATATAACTAATATAACCGCATATACACCATACATACACTCTAATAAACAACTCAATCACGAACCTCCTTTTACGACGGTTGGTATTACTCTAAGTAACAACTATGGCTGCCAGCAACCGCGAGCCCAAGCGGAGATCACTCTACCAAAGTCTGAAAAAACTACTGCAATCATATCAGCAGTCATGCCTGCCTGATAAAAATTTTCTGACAGGTTTCTTAATAATCATTTTCAAAAACTGAATTTATTTTTGCCTTTCTACCCAAAACCTTTTCAATTTTCAATTGTTTTATCTACTGATAGTTACCTCGTCATTTGCTCTCATGGAGCCTGCATCTCACTAGTGCTAGAATTATAATGTATTCTATATCTCATTTTGATATTTGAATTCTCCCAAACATGGATACGTCAGTGCACATGAACTTTGAGATCAATCAGGGTAAGCCTCGGTCGTTTAGGTTAGCCTCGTATATTGACAATGTTCTCTCAGGTTTTGGATTTTTAAAACGTGCATAGGCTCGCGTGGGACGTAAAATTTTAGCTGACATTGGTGTTTAATATCGAAACATATCTTTAATGGTAAGTTGTAATCACAGTGGAATTGTAATTGAGCTAAATTAGACTTCGATAGTTCCCTTACCCTTATTGTTTTGGAATAGTATAGATAATCTGAAAACTAATGACAATGAATGTCTTTCAAGTTTGTTTATGTGTAATACACTAGTACACTCTTTGATCGTTCGTGGCACTGATTGAGGCGTTGCGTTTTGTATGGTCTTGACACAGGATCAAATTATCTTGTACTCTGTCAAGTGAGTACTGTTTATGGTGAGCTAACCCTTTCTGAGCCAAAGTGGAACGTTATTGTATTAAACGTGAGTTATAAATATATGTACGTATATAAAATACCACATTCACAAATACCACATATAATCATGGTTTCTACTTCTATATTAGGGTTGCACCACCATTATTGCCATTTCTTTGTTACATAAATGGATGATTGATTATTTATGGTAAAAAAATATTAATAAACTTACTAGGAAGTCGATTCAAGCTCATTGTTATGACATTCAAAAGAAAAATGTAGCTCAGACATTTGATCTTGAAGTTTATGTTAAGGTGATTCGACTAGTGTGTCAGAATTGTTAGACTGGATTGTGGTGATATTGTAATATTATAGAATGTATAAGTATGGCTTTTTGATAGTATAATCGCTAGCGTTCCCGCCTGTCATTCGGGAAAAATGGGTTGTATTCCATGCTGAAGGGTCAAACTCAACCTTTGGTCACTTAGGCCTTAGCTGGTCCCAAGTCCGGATAAATAAAAAAACTGACATCGAGTCAGCACTCTTAACATGTAAAAAATTCCAAACCGCTAACCTGCGGGAAGAGGTATGCACTGCCTGTATCCGACGTAGTGTCAAGTGATTCTGTCATGCACATGTCATTTCTTCTTCATGGATGAGATTGTGGGGCCACTACTCTCGTGGCGAGGATATCTCTGAGAACTAACTCGCTCTGCGGCTCATAAACTGTTGGCCTATTACACTAGTGGGTCTTGTGCTGTTCTTCGTCATCTACTCGACAGAAGATCGAGAATAATGTTATTACGTATTGCTGTGTCACCAGTAATGTTTTGAATTTTGTACAGCGTAGCACGCACAGTTCATGCTATTTGTATGCAGCTTCTAATTCGTTCTTTGTGTGAACAGTCGCTTCAGAGCGTTGGCTCGAGCATTGGTAGTAACCATCCCTTGCGTCACCACCTCGATACTGTGGAGTCTCGCGTGCCTACTGAGCTACTAGACCGCATGAGGCGTGCTGCTCCACCTGACGCTCCCCACGCCGATGTGCCGTCTGAGAAGGCCCTTGTGCGTCTGCACAAGCAGGTGAGTCATATATTAGAATAGAATAAGGCAATAGGAACGAGCCGTTTGGCTCATTCTTGGTTCAATACCGAAGTCCCATGCCGTCCCATTCTCTGTATGGTGGTGGTTGAAATCCCACTTCATGTCAAATGTTGTTCGTTAAGTTCCACGAATGAAAAGTTTTTTAGAAGGGGGACGTTTTCTTGCATTTTTTTGGGGAGTATCGTATGGTTTGACTTTCTTGAAAAAGGAGTGACGACAATACAAAAAAATGTATTTAAATTAGTAAGAGTAGTGAGCATATGAGTGGGGAAAAGAGGAGAGAAATTTGCTCATGTAGAATATGAGGATGTATTTTTAGTGCAGGGCTTCAGAAAAGTCTGGTTGACCGAAAGCGAAGCAAATGGAAGTTCAGACTATATCGAAAGGAGAAGAAAGCGTTTTAGTTGTAGACAGCTGACCCTAAATATGTATGAGGGTAAGTGGGCGTGTGGTCTAAAAAGCTTTATATCGATGTTTCAAGTGACGTATGCTGTTACTGTCTTGAATCTAACAGCAAAGCTTTAGAAAATGTTCAAATAGAAGAACAACAGCCTTCAGATCAAGGGGTTCTAGTGACGTTTATACTGATAAATGAAAGAAAATGTCGAGCTCTGAAAGTAAGAATCTAATTTCGTGATACAATAGGCGTTTAAAAACGTTTTGAAGTTCATGGTTCCTTATTTATTATTTGGCATTAGTTCTGCTAATGTAAAATAATATACAATATTTATGTACACTTCATTTTGTCGAAGTAGTTTAGTCGTCTGGTGTAACCAAAGGTAATCATTGTAAACAAATATATTTTTATGTAAAATATTGTGAAAGCTCATTTAATTCATTATATGTCGGTGGCAGTGTACAATCTTGACAATAAGGAATACGGTTGCCTGTTATCAAGTATCCGGTGTTGAATTGCCAAACAGACTTCACAATTACGCATGGTTGCGGTTAAGCTATACAAAGAATCTTCCGAAATACCGCTCGTCATGCGATCATTTGCAAAATACAGAATTTTTATTCTAACCCTAAATCTTCCTTTTTTTTAACTGCTTCTGTATCTTAGGACCTGTTGACCATTTTTCTGTTACGGTTAGTCATGGATTAATTTTCCTGATCTTTTTCCCTTTACTTGATGAGTATTACTAGCGAGTGACATGGGTTGAAATCTAAGAGGAATTTTTGAATCTGTGCGGCACAGTGAAACGAGACAGCTTAATGCGCATGCTTAAATTTTCCCCCGTGTTCAAATGTAATTCTTCAAGTAATTTTGACGATACTCTCAGAATGAAATTTTCAATGCACCATACTATTTCTAATCTAATGAAGAGATGGAGAGAACAGTCGAGATTATAAAGAAGATGATTTATTCTCACAAGTTAAGCTAAGGTCATTGCTCAGCACTAGGTGTGCATTGCACCTAATGAAGTATTTATTCCTCACTGGTCCAGTGCCTGCTGAACTTATACTCTCAAACTCTTTACTGCACAGCATAACACCTGCAATCGAATTTTATTCAACATATGTACCTAAAATGATTCTATTTTCGAGAGAAATAAAAAAGTGCTATCATGAAGATGTTGAGATTTTACTACTAGTTGAAGAAATAGAATATTGTCCTCATGGTTCCGTAGATAAAATTGGTTTTGAATGCTAGTTTGTTCACAATCGTGGCCAGATTTTGTTGTAGCTTTTCTAAGATCTTTCAACGCGCTATGAAGTCTTCTCAGAGTGCGATGGAGGGTCTTTTCTTTTTAAGACAGATGCTACCAGTCTTTCAATTCATTAGTTCTCATGTAAACAGCAGATTGGATCACATTTGGTTTCTCAGCATGTGAAATTTAGCTCAGGTGTTTTTCACTCTTCTAACTTAACATGGCACCTAAAAAATTGCTCTAATATTCTGTTTACGAATGTTAACACTATTTTTCATTTTGAATTGTTATTAGTTCAAAGTAAATAGTGTAAATTGGTTTCAAATTGTCAGCATTTTTTTGCCCCTACCCTATACAGTTTAATCATTGAAACCGGTACATGTGCAGCTGTTGAAGGCCTTGCAGCACCACAACCGTGTTGAGACGCAGTGGGCACTTATGGTGGATAAGGTGATTTACCTGGAGGACGCTCAACGTAACTCCTGCTCCCATGACACACACTTTAAGCACTCGACTCCACGTGAGAGGAGCTACTGGCTCAGTCTTATTTACACCCCCACAGTTGGTGAGTTGTGCTTAGCGTTAACTGTTTGTTTCTTAGCCACCCATACAGTATCTCTTTATATCGTCAGGTGTCGTAAATTATGAACATATTTATGGCTGTACCGTAAAAGTGCAAGCCGTACCTAACAGACACTAGTTTTTAAGACCTATCAAAACTAACCTACTAGATATTTTATTGAATGTTAGAAAGTTTGGGATTTTATTTTTTGTGAAATGAGTGGTGTGCGACAATTTTGCTCTAAGCAGGTAAACTTATTAGTAGGTGATATAGACATCTCATTAAATAGTCTGTTTTAATTTTAATGGTGTATCAACTTAACACCGATGTTTTTAGTGTAAAAGACATTTCAGTCTTTTTTTTCAGCATTCGTCGCAATCTTTAAGTTGTATCCTATCATATATTCATAACGTACATAACTGATATATGCATATAATAAGGAAGCAGCCCTTCAAGAGATTTGGGTTCAGCATTTGACCGTATTGATAAAACTTGCTATGTATTTTCTCAAGTTTTATTGAATGTATGTTACATTCATTCCCTCATATGTTAATTAGTTATTATGAATCATTAAATGGATGGATGGATGGATAAGGAGGGCTACAAAAACCCAAACTCTGACTTTGAATGTTAAAACTCTGCAATAAATATGTAGATTTTAATGCAGTTTGTCTTATTTTAAGCACGAATTAGTTTTCTTCACTGACATTATTTTATGATCAATTACATAATTTTTATTAAATTTAGCTTCAATGGAAAGACTGGATCAAAAAATTTGTGGGGAATAATGGTAAAAATGGTGATTCCTTTTGTAAAATGTTCTAAGAACAGATTAATGGACAGATTGGAGAAGATTACGGTAGAGAATTTAAAGCTGTAGGGTGAACGTAAGATGGTGCTCCTAGTCACAGTAGATTAAGAGTAACTTATGTTCTCCGAGCAACCTTTCACAACTGTATTATTGGTTTGGACACCGAAGAGAATGGCTGCCGATATTGCCAAATCTCAAAACCCTCTGATATCTTTTTGTGGCTGCATATAGTGTTAAAAGTTTATTTTACACATGTATTGGATTTGAATGGCTACAGACAACGAATTGAGGGCGAGGGGAACACTGAAGAACACGTCTAAAGTTATCAGAAAGTTGATGCGGAAACTTGAACAGAAATATCTGTGTTGTACCGCGAAAAAAGGTCGCCATAGAGTAAAGACGAGCGAAAATATCTCCCGTTTTGAATATGTGTTACGATTACAAGTTTACAAATTATTGAAAATTTATACTCACTTCGTGAGAACATGTGAACTATTTATTTTAAGTAAATTTTAATAAAAGGTTATTTTTTACCCTCTCCTGGCATTCAAGTTGACGTTTGTAAAATTATGTAATCGATCATAACATTTCAGTATGTGATAGGAGCAGATCTATGCGTAAAATGAGATAAACCGCTGTAAAATTTACCGAATTATTACCATTCAAAGTCAGGGTTCGAATTTTGGAGACTCACTCTGTGTATAGTGACCACAACAGTTTCTTATTTCAGGCAAGTTCAACATGTGACATTTTACTAGTAATGTTTCATACTCAGGTACATGATTTCAGTATTTTACGTAGAATAGGTCAGCATTAAAGGCACTCAACACGCATTTTGTTATTCGAAACGTCGATACGAGATCCAGTTTGGTTCAAGCTCTGCAGCAAATCTGGACTGATTATGAGTACTGCATCTCTGATCAAATTTTTTAGCTTCTCCAAAATTGCAGGCAGTAGTGGTACATGAAATGTGCTCCTCAATTGTGCTTAGAGATGAAAGTCATAAACAATTACGGCCGGTGACCGTGTGTGCCGCGTGCAGAGCACATGGTCATCTCGTCCAGTACCACCAAGTCATCTGTTTGGCTGATTCAGAAATCTCGTAATGTTCATCGAGATGTCAGTGCAGCAGTGCGGTATCTTGCTGGGAAGGGTATTGATCACTCTCAGTAGCTAGTTGATGGCCATTAGGTGCCATCAGAACGCTCGAGTTATAGGCCCAACTCTACGGAATCGTCAACAAAGAAATTAGGAAGTAAAGTGTACCATTGCTTTGGAAAAATATTGACGATTTCAATACGAGTTGGTACCCGAGGATATTCGCTACTTCCCTTGGATTAGAAAGGGATAATTTTTGTCCAAACGTAAGCATATCAAGTATAAGCGTGTTAAAAATCTAATTAACATGTTGAAGACTCTCCAGAGTCGACTAAGAATGGTGTAGGTCGCCGGCAAGATGAACTTCAGTCAAGATCAAAGGATAAATACCTGCAACAATAGATGGCTTCCTGTCATATCCAAAGATGTGCTTAGAGTTATGCAGACGAAATTTATTGTGACAATCGTTGTTTTATACTATCAATAGTTAAATTGATGTTATACCTCCCCAGTTCTTCTCCAGAAACCTGCATAGTAAAGTAGTGAACTACTGAATTAGCTTATGTTGCTCCAGAGGGGCACACGTATGACAGTGAGAGACTATTCCTTTCCACATCAGCCTGGAATCCACGCCTAACTTTTTGAGGATTTTTACTGCAATGCATCAAACATTTGGCCTCAAAAGTCACATAACTACAACAACTTATCTTCAAGTGGTCCGCTAAAAGGAGAGACCTACAAAGCAACACGAAGCTGGAGCAGATGGTGATGCTCTCCAGAACTTTCCAGAGTCTGCTCTCAAGGAAAACAGTGACAGAGGTCTGTGATCAGTTTCAAGGCTATGTTGAAGCCGCCATGGAAAGTAAACACTGGTTCATTGAGTGGGATTGACAGAACAAGGCACAAATTAACCCGATTTTAATGACTAGCTCCGTATGATAGGAAAAAATGCCTTTCCTCTGAGTAGTCGTTGCAAATGAGTTCCGTTCGCACCCGGTATTATGGATATTAATTAGGAGTAGTAAAAACGTATGTTCTCTTGTCTAATCAGAGTGGCTGTGGGTTTGCCGCATACGTGGATGGTTACTGCGTGGTCTGGCTGTCATTGCTGCTACCACGAGTGCAGCAGTCGTGTGGTCTGAGCTCACATTCTTCAACCAGAGTCCAACGCTTTCTCTATTTGCCATCCTTGTCAATATTGCTAAGACAAACTACGACTACTTTACCATCGAGGCGAGTCATTATTCCTATTTTTTTTATAATAGCTGCGCAAACCATGATGCAAACGTCAAATTTTTGGTTACCAAAATCTACCAGTTTTTTTTAGTTCATAGTGTCTTTGGGGCTGCTCATGACACGACTTTCATTCATATTTGGGAATTGAGCGTCTGAGTTTCAGCCTAATTAATTGCAAGGAACTCGGTATTTTTTGCATAGGAATTGGTTTTGCCAAACCTATCTCCATTTTCTGTACGAATTTTATGCATTCAAAATCATTAATATTGACGTTTTGTACCAATATGTTATTCTTCTCTTCGCGTCTGTTTGTAAATGTTCAGAACTTCCTTGAACTTTAATCCGTCTTTTCACTTAGTTCATTGTTTTATTGTCTATGTATGTTCGTCTGTTATGAAGAAAAATAGAACAGAACAGTGAATGCGATGGCTTTCGCTCACGTTGAGACTGATACTCCCACTTCTGTAGACAAGTTCGAGTTTGAGTGTAGTTGTGCCAGTGCATCTAGTAAAAATTTCAGGCCTGAAATATTTTTCGTTGAACTGTTTCTTAACAGTGGGTGTAAAAGAATTTCGTAAGTGTTGAGACTGTTTCACGTCTTAAATCTTTGTTCTGTTATTAGTAAGCCTGTGCTTAGTGTTTGGCCGTCAAAACTGTTTGCTTGGGGCCTATTTATTTGCATTATTCTTAGGTATACAATATCTCCACTCGCTACATTTACCAGATTCGCCACTTGTTAATTTCCTACCAAGTTATCAGTGGCATTTGCAACATTAAGTCAAGTCAGTTGGTGCTACCACTTAAGCTGACAGCTTCTTTATAATTTTTGAAGGTAAATGCTACCCGTTGCCAAGATAGGTTTGTACCTGCACATCTGGCGATCCAACTTTGAAATTCCTAGTTTACTTAGGCGTTTGACTTGTTCTGCGAGCAGAGGTCATATATTGTATCAACGATAACGTACAATTTCCAATAATGGATATATTTATTCCTTTTTTTATTATGGTTAGTTTTTATTATTTATTATACACATAAAGACAACTCTTACACATGTATCTAGAGCTTGTTACATAAAGTTTACAATTGTACTGTAAAATTGAATCATAAGAAAAGGTTTGTATGGAAATATTTTTTTGATGTAGAACTATGTGAAATTCTTTGTGTGTTACACTAGTGTTTTTTTGAATATATAATTCCAAAGTTTCACACGCACTGAAATTTTGTCATTTGCAAGTAGTGTTTAATATTTTATGTATTTTTGCTTACCTGAGTGTATTTTTGGTATGTTATCCTAGATGACCTCTCGATGACAGTATATCTTTACAGTTAAACTCTGGGGTAGTAGTTCTGAGGTTTCAGTCTAATTAGAGTAAAGCTTTATATGCTACTCACTCTACGCATCACTAGTGTTTTCAGATTGAGTCAGGAATGCTTGGTATAACACCCTTAAAATGAAAATTTTAATAATTGCATGTTTCCTTGGGAAAAGAAATGTACCTATGAACAAAATACGCAGTATTGTCTGTAATTTCAAAGCACAGCTCTATTTTTCTATGGTGTAGAATTTGCTGGTATAGCGAAGCCATCACAGGCTGTATTGCCATGTTGACATTGAGATATGTAACAAAGATTCTTCTTCTGTAAATGAAAAGGCATGATTCAATTCTACATTTTTCATGGTGAATCTTAAAGTAATTGTAATATTCTTTCAGATAATATCAACGCTGACCATGGCATACATCGCTTTGTGCGCCTACTCCACTCTGTTTGCTGTACGTGTGCTGAACCTTTACTATCTGGCACCTCACCACCAGACAGACCAGTACAGTCTCATCTTTTCTGGCATGATGCTGTGCCGCTTGACGCCGCCCATGTGCCTCAACTTTCTCTCACTCATCCACATGGATTCTCATGTTATTAGCATCCGTACTCAGGAGACCCACTACACGCAGGTGCGCTAACACCGTTAACTTGGTGTTCCCATGTTTACGTTAAACTGCTTTGTACTTTAATGTACTGTATCTCATCTGTAAAGCATTTCCGTCGTGCGAGTCAGGACTGGACTGTTTCTCTGTTAATAGAAGACTTGTGAAGTAATGGTAAGAAAATAAAAGTATATTTTCGGCTTGAAATATGAGAAGAAAATTCAGGTTCCTGTGAAGAACTGACCTAAATTACGATGTTCACCAGGAAAAAAATATATATACTGGTACATAAAATAATAACAATTACTGAAAATTATACGCTGATCTAAATTCAACCAAGAAATGTAGAAATGATTAACACCTTTGAGCGTGACGACGGTGTGCGCTATAGCAGTCCTAGGTGTGCTCCAAGGTGTTAAAGGAAGAAAGGGAAACCCTGTGGATGAAGCATGAGAACAAGAAACGATGCTTCGGAAACCATGGTAAACAAGCGACAAAACAAACAAAAACAACAAAGAAATTGACAAAAATTGGCTCACTCGAGCGAAATAAATGTAACTAAAAAAAGTGTAAAAAACAAGTGAAGTTGTCACCAGACTACTGAACTCTAAATGTCAGATTAGCTAAGCTTTTCCAGCCAACAGTCATAGTGACAATCGTCAAGTTTTCTACTGGTTCCTTTTTAGGTTTTTTATGTTAAATAATACGTTGATTAAAAGGGTTCTTATATCTTTCTTTATTGCACTTCAAATTGCGAAGTGGTAAAAGTTACAAAAATGGTTCCAAGAAGCACACCAAATTCTGTAGCAGAGATCTTTCCACAAAGCAACCATTCGACAGCAGGAGTGATCAGGTGTTACCACTCAGACTGCAGGCCTTCGACTGTAAACCAAACTTACCGGTCGTCCCTCGACACATGGGGAACCACAGAGGTGTTAAATCTTAATATGTATACCCATGTTACCAAGAAAAGCATATCTGAAGTACACGTCCTGCTCGTTCGGCTGGAAACTTAGTGAATGACTGGGTCGTTCACAAAGTAATTAAATTAAAAGTAATTAAGGAACTAGTAAAGATTATAGGACTGAAATATGAAATACAATATTTAGCATAATCTACTACGACGAAAGGCTTATTTGATCTCATTCACACTAGCAAGCATAATATTAGTGGATGCAATACATAGCTAGTGTATCATTGACCAAATTCAAACTTGAAGGGAATATACAAACAAGTCAAGTAACAAGATGAGGAAAATGAAACCTCTGAACTTCACAAAAAAGATCTGAGGTAAATGAATTTCATTATATAAAGTAAATAATGAAATAACTAATGTGAATGTGATTGAGCAGATACTTACAAAATGACCTATCTCTGTTACAATTGATCTGTGACATAATTCTGATACTCGGGTTAGTTGAATCCGTGGGATATAATGTCCCACTAGCTTAGTTCGTCTCTTAAAATTTGGTAGCTCACTTGATATTTCAGATCATGGGGCACATGGATGTGATTGGCATCATTTCCGACGGCTTCAATGTCTACTTCCCAATGATGATTGTGGCGTTGTGCCTGGCTACCTACTACAGCCTGGGATCACGGCTGCTGTCAGCTCTTGGTTTCCAGCAGTTCATTGGGTCGGACGGGTTCACCACTGACCTTGTCGATGAAGGCCGAACTCTCATTAACAGAGGTAAGATGTAGCCAGTTGACATCTAGCTGTATCCTGTTCTGCAAAACAGGTGTATTTGTACTGCCTTTAAATATATGTTTCTATTATTTCGCGATAGGGCGTATTTTATATTGATTCTAATTTACCTAAATTTTCACCGTCCCAAGATCAAATTTACTATGGAACTGGAGTGCAATAACTTTGGCGTTCTGAAATTCCTAAATTTTAGACCTGACAATAAATTTCTCAAGTTCAGTATTTCATAAATCTACTTATACAGGTCTAAGGATCAGTTTTTTTAGTTCTTGCTCTTTTAGTTTTTGAAATTATAGTATTAGAGCCTTGCTATGCAGATCTCACAGTGCTTGTTAAAAGTTTTGCTATTTTGCACGACGAGTTATAATTTTTTATGACATACTTTTGTGCAAATTATTTTTCATTGGGACTTGCTGAATTTGTTATTCGGAGTTTCGGCAACCAAAATTTGTTTAGCAGTTCTTTAATTACGCTTCCTAAGAAAGAATTATCTGTTGCCTCGCATTTTTCCGGACCCGACTGAAAAATTTAACAAGAACGAATTACTGTTCCTTTCATCTAAATGCTGTTCAATAGATATAATATGTAATTAATCTACAGTTACAAAGATGAACTTCCTAAAAGTATGCTCTCGTCTGTAATTTGTTAACATAGTTGCGCCCTTTGTGCGTTTGGATACGTTCATATTCATGTGTCAGAGGAAGCTGGAAGGGTTTTTAATGCTGACCGCTCCTTTTTTAACCCTTTTCACTCCACTGTACGTACTCACGCAGAGAAATGCGATCTTTCTGTTGAATTAGAAGATTTTATTAGGATTAGAAGTGATCGCTACTGCATCTAGTACTTTAGATCTACGTATTTTGGAATCTTCATTCATTTTACCAGACGAACCTGCTTCAAATGGTATGGAATCTGTGTACCTCCTACAGATAATTTAGTTATTTTATCCACTTCCAGGTGAAATATTTTGTTTAGTTAACCGATTACTTGAAATGCTTTTCATTTTTTCAGATATCGAAAATGACCATTGCGGTCGAAACGTTCATTTTTAACAATGCTTTCACCGTTTTAGTAAATTTTAATCAATAAAATGTTAAGGTTTCAAGTGGCTTTTTTTAGTAAAATCGTACTAAAAACAAAACATCTTCACGTTTTATCATGTTTGCCTTATAGTTAGGCTCTCTACCAACTGGTACATATTTCTATTATTTTCTCTCGTGAACCTGCTCTATGAGTCTTTTTGAGGGATGGTGTTACAGAGTATTACTTTAGTTTCCCATGGTGGCTTGAAGGTGAAGCAGATTATGGAAAGGGCTGTCAGCCATTAATTTTAATTAAAATAACTTTGGTGTAGTACTCTATGGAATAGGTGATGCATTTTCCAATTTGTATTCATTTGAATCCCACTGCCTCTTTCAATGTTTAGTTTTGGAATATTTGTTAGTTTTAACCGTGTTGAAAATTTCAATCTGTTTTGTTTCTTATTTTAGATTTCTCTGTATTGAATGTGTTTGCTGAATACAGATAAGTTTTTACCTTTTTTGCTTTCTTCGTAATTTTTGTTATTTTTCCTGAAATACTGGTAAACATTTACGGAAAGAAAATCGATACACTGCTGTAAAAACAAGTGTTCGATCATTGGGTTTAAAATTTTAAAACTTTTTTTTACTAAATTTGAAACTGCACTTGCAGAATGTCGACGGCGTCAACGGCAGCAAGAATCTGTGGCTCGCCGGCGTGAGTTTACTCAGCGCTTTGGTGTGGGCGAGAGCACGAGCAGCCTATACAGGTCAGACTATATGAAGCTGATCAAGAGCTTCGTGTATCGTGCTTTCAATTTTTCAGTGGCTTTAGTACAATTAGGACGTTCAGAATGAGATAAATTTTGATTAGTGGTAACGAGAGGACGAACTTTGGTTCAATAATTTTCTTCATTGTAAATTTTGTTAGGTAGACTAATCTGGAGATAATATAGAGAGTCAAACAAGTATTCGTACCATGACGAATTTGGAACGAAAAATGTCTCACACCCAAAAAACTAGCGCTATACTTTCAAATAGGAATAATACGTTCCTGGAAGTGGTGCAGAAAAGTATTTGTAGTATAATAACATCGGTTTATTTTATTGTTATAGACGTATATTTTGTAATTTGAAATGTTTCTATACTATTTTAGAATTAAAAGGGCTTATGATGTAGTACCAGTGCTGCACGCAATCATTCTCTCACATGCATGCAAGCAAGAATTCAAGTAAGCGGTTTTCCAGACCATAACAATGCTAGAGATAAATGAACTTTCTTTTCATTACCGAAACATGATTGTAAAACAGTATAAGGCTCGTAAAGAATGTAGAAAGATTTCGAAGCAGTTCAGCGTCTGGGTAAGTTCTGTGCAATCCATAATCAAGAAGTGGAAGGAACAAAATGCAGTCACCAACGAACATATGATGGGTGCTTCCAGGAAAATAAACCATCGTGCGATCGCTAAACTAAAGGGAATTCTAAAAAAGATCGCAGAATAAGTAAAAATAAGTTCAAAAAAGAAATTGCGACCGTTTGAGTCAACGGCACAATGACCAATGCACTGCAACGGGAACATATTGGAAAAATAGTTTTCATTGTTTGTACTCACCTTTATTTCATTTATTTTTAATTTTGTGTAATATCTTGTGCTTGATTTTTTTTATGGTGAAACCTATGCATCTATTATTTATCCGTATGATTCAAGCTTGGTTAACAATATACCTTAGGGTGTGCAGAACTTGAAGCCAGTATGAAAACTTGAAAGGAGAATTACTTATTACCTAGTCATAGAAAAGTGAATACCTATCTCATTGTTGACATGCGTTTGTTTCAGTTCATAAATTTTACTGAAATGTAAAGCATTTTTGTTTATAATATGTTATAAACAGTAAGTGATAAACGGTACTGACGGGGAAAATTTCCATGCAGAAGATGAAAAAGCTGGAGTTGCTTCACAAAAGAAGAGTTTTCAAGCTTCGGCTTCTACACAGGGTCTAAGCTCTGAGCTCCAGCTGTTGCGATTGCTCCACTGGTACTGTTCAAGACACTCGAACAGCTCGAAAAAAGAAAATTAGCTAATTTAGAACTTCTGAACGTCGCATTTACGGTTTAGAAGAAATGAAAGTTACACAATATATTCCAATTATTCCACTTAGTTATGATCAGCCCTTTAAAAAACTGCCGTCACTGTAAATTTTATTTTGATGTTTTGATTTATAATTAGTGGGGAAATATTATGAAAAAATTTGATTTGTCAAATTGCCTTATTGCTATAAAATATTTGTTGAAGAAAATGGGATATATCAGGTTATCCCGTAAGTTCTGTCGGAATTTTCATTCATGAGGCACCCACTTTCCAAGTTTAGGAACTTTTCCAAGTTTTTGAAGGTGACGATAAACAGTTGTATGGTTTGAACTGAGAAGCACTGCCAATTCTTCAGCTGATAAACCAAGATTTTTTCAAGAAGCTTTTCATCAAACTCGACTGGACGTCATCTTCAAGGGTGAAATCTCCAACTCTGAATTTCGTAAACTATCTTCTGCAAGTTCTTTCATTCACACATTCCTCTCCATAAACTGATTGAATGTTTCTAGCCGCTTTGATTGCTGAGTTTCCTTTCTTAAACATAAAGCATTATGTGCCTCAAATGCTTCTTGGGTACTTCCATGTTAGCAGGGTTTTAATCAAACAAAATTTAATTTTATTGTTCTCTGAAATAAAATTTTATCAGTTTAAATGCATCCAAACATAAAAACAATGTTCAGCTCCATTGGAAATTATAAAATACTATTAAAATTTCGTTCAGTTTAAAAAAAGGTAAAATTCGGACAGAACTTACGGATGACCTGATACTTGCATTATAAGTGTTGGTTGATTTAGGCTACAAACTTTACCGGAGCTACAATCACGTAGCTATTCATATCGTCAGTTTTCTTTCATGATAGTAAAAAACTTATTATCTTGAATTACACTTGTTCTAATCTGTAACAAACTGTACTATTCATCTACTTTCAATAAGGTTCCCATTTATCTAATATGTTCTAAAATAAATTGGTGCAAGCTAAAAAATTATATTGAAAATTTTCTTCCGTTCAATTCATTCTTTAATATTCTCCATTACGAACACCAATCGAATTAAATTTTCTATGTAAGACGTACACACATTGCAATCTGTGCAGGTCAGCAAGACAGCGCGCAGAGGAGCTACTGAGCCGTCCGTCCCGTCAGTCAACAGCTCAGGAGGCAGCTCAGATGGAACTGCTAACTCCATCCCCAGCCCTAAACTCGTGCGACTCTCCATCCTACGCACCTGCAAGTCATGGCTCACCTGCTCGTCAGTCTTCTGCCCAGAACTCTCCTCAGTTTCAGTATTCGACCGCCTCTCACTACTCTCACGGCCCTCCTTCATACCCAGGTGCGTGCTCACTTCCTGTCTGGCGCTATGTGAACTTTTTTTGCTAAATCATTGTTGCAGTAAAATATTGATTTATTCATTTTGGTACTATTTCTTTGTTTTGAATATTCATATTAAAAATGAATGCATTACTGCTGGAGTAGCTTATCATTCGAACGTTTTACTTAGTCTCAGACAAGCTCTGTCTAATGGAATAACGCGCACTCTCATTCATGAAATATATAAACATACATACAGTACTGATGAAACGTATTAGGACAAAACCTTTTTTATTTGCTTCTATCGCATGTGCATTGTACGCAAGTAAAGAGGCAAAATAAATTATGGGACCTATAAACTATATTCAGTAAATTTTATTCCATAGATTTAAAACGAACAATAACAGTATTGAAGCAACAATATTTAATGTATAGTGTGTGACCCTTTAGCGACCCTTTTATTGTCGTTTGTTTTGTAGTTAGAAATTTATGTACTAACATTTATTGAGTATAGTTAATAGGTTTCATAATTGACAATATTTATGTTTTTATTTGTGTACAATGTACATGCGGTAGAAGCAAAAACGGTTTTGTCCTAATACTTTGACTTGTTCTGTATGTTTAGATTCCAATGTACTATCGCAGTGCTTCTCAAACTATCTGATTTGACGTACAGGCATTTTTTTCTTTCAATTTACCAGGGATCAGTAATATTTCTTAGTAACATTAATTTATACCGGCAGCGGTGGTTCGTGGACCGGCGTCGGTAAGTTTCCTAACATTTCTGGCATTCCTTATTTACCATTAATACATTTCATGCGTGATAACTTAATATTGCTTTAATGACGTGTTTTACCTTTGGTCATTGGTGTTACTAATAAGTCAAATTGTAAAAATGTATCTGGTTAGCATTTTAAGAGGACTTGCGTTGATGATGTAGAAAAGCGAGAAGGTAAATTACAGTTATAGTTTCATAGTACAATATGTTGAAAAAATATATACTGATATAATGAACAAATATTCATGGAACTATATTGACAGAAAAAATTTTCTTGCTACTGTCTGATGATAAAGTATGGAGTAGAACCTGTGAACTCCATTGCTTAATTGCAAGGAGGATGTTCAGGCACCCTGACGTACTGTGCTTTCTCGGGTTGAGTAATGCGTTGTGATGAGACGTGTAAGTTATGAGTGAGGACCGCATCCTTGTTTGGTAAGAAGAGTTATTTTCCATTGTAAGCAAAAGTATCACATTGTGTGTTGATTCACATTCAAGCAAAAAATCATTTCTAGAGTAAAGGAGAGAAATTTGCTGTAAAAATCTGAGAAAAGAACATACGCTGGATCCTCGATTTACGTCGGTGTCCTGTTCTTGAGGCGCGACATAACTAGAAATTCGCCTTAAGTCGGATAAATGAACTGCAATATTATACAGAAATAGGGAGCGTAACAGGAGTGTGCACATTGCATAGGCAGAAGGGGCGTTATTAACTGAAACATATTAATGTGAGTGAATAAAAATATTTATTTAAAAGAAACTCCCTAGAAATTCATGTATGTAGTAGCACACAGGTAGTTACATGTTAACTTCATAAAGAGGAACGACCGTATTTTTAACACCCCTTCTTTAGATCAAATGAGACTATCAACGATCACAAGTTCTCTTGAACACTTCATGTTTTATTGAATTTTTAACAAGTAATTTAATCGCATTGTTGATTGAATCCGTAAGTTTATGAAAAAAATGATCATCCCTTTGCACTATTGTTAGCTGTGTCTTTAAATAAACTTCCATGTAGATTTTCTCAGCGGCTGTATAGCAAACCATGGCTGAAAAAAATGTGGTAAACTTATCACTAACACTAGTTTTTTAATGTCCACACAATTTTTCGCTACCTTTGACCCATCTTGTATTTTACGGTTGATAAAACCCTGTATATAGGGATTTCACGTGTGATGTTAGTTAATATTAGTGATAAACCTTATTTTGATTTTAGTTTCGGCATTTTACGATTACTCTTATTTCTGTTGCAATAACTAAGCTTTTATTCTAAATTCTTAGAATATCACATTGTCCATGTTACATTAGAATGTACCTGTACTACAGAGGAATCGGACCGCTACAGCTCGCCCGGCTCAGCGCACTACGCCACCAACTATCTAAGCAGTGGGCAGTGGCGACAACAAGACTCGCCTGAAAGGTACGGTGAGAGCAAATTCTCGCGGCCGCGCCCAGCCAATGGTGACAAGGGACTCTTCGATGACGTCTAGACGTCACAGCAGCTACTGCGTGCAATGCCTGCTACTGCTTGGTAGTGCTACTCTGTATCACTAATTCTAGCATAATTACTCATGATAGAGCTTAGCTGTGTTCTAATAAATGTCCATTTCCGTCGACAGCTGCCGTAGTGTTTTCAATAGTGTCATGTCCAAATGCTCGTTCAAGCTTTATCGTATCTCAATGAAGTTTTTTGCGTGTTACTGATTTCCTAAATTTTCGTTGGAAAATTGTCATAATGGTTTGCAAATGGGTTTCAGAGACAGTAATTGCTTGGTGTGTTCGCATGATGCTTTGCATGAGCGTTGGCTTACTGGGTTACTGATTTGAAATTTTCGTTGTACTTCAGGACTTAATATATTAATACTTTGTCATCAAAAGTGGATTACGTATGTTTTCTCTTGGTTGGTGAACGATTTTCTTTGGTTTACTTGAATTTTTCTATCCGAGGATCTTATAGAATGTACGGATCGCTGTGTGAAAAAGTTGGCTTTAATTTAAATCTTTTGATGCCTGACTGCATAGACATCATTTACTGTTTGAAAAGTTTATAGAAATGTTGAATTAATTGTGTAATATCCCGGTGCCTTTTCCTAAGTTTCGTTATGAAAATTTCTTTAGTTAAATAACTCATTGATTTACAAACTAGTGCACTGCTTCTAATATTTAATATAACATAGTGACTTTGTTACCACGGAAGACCTTGCAGCTGATGTTTCCAGTAGAATTTACGTATTTTGAAGGACTCGATAAATTTAATGTCATGTGATGCTCGTGTTACGAGCGTCATATATTGTTGATAATTCGTGGATAATATCAGCTAGTAAATTGATGTGTTTTTTAAGCATAAGTTTAATAGTGTCTAATATTGCTTCTGTTCTCATTTGTACGCTAATCTTACTCTGGGTAGTTTAAGTACGCTCTTGTGACCCTTGAATACGTCACTCGTACAAGAGTGACGAAACTTGCTCCTACCGCCACCAAATTATATTATCTTATTTCTGATTTAAGTATTTGTTTGGTTACCAATTTGGATTATTTGAGTCTTTGAGCTGTTATAACAATTCAGTTTGACTAACTTATTTGGCTTATTATTGCACTAGAGATAAATAAAGGGATTTTTTTTTGCTAGAGCTACTGATAACGTTGTAACAAATTGGGCGATTTATTTTAACAAGAACCATTTTTATCATCTCCGGGCATTAAAGCTATGTTCCTTGTTTTTATGAAAAAAATTCCCATCAAGTATTCTCTTTTTCGAGCTTCCAAGTTCATTTAAAACGTGTGAAATATTCTTCCGGTAAACTGAGAGATTTTTCAATTTAAAAACAAGAGTCTTGAGTTAAAGGTTATAGGAACTCATACAGAATAAAAGAAACTTTTTTACGACTACTTATATGTCAATTTCTGGCCTCATAACTCGTGAAAATTCAACAGAATGTACATAATTGAAGTGTAGGTTGTTATTACTAAGCAGCTTTATCGTGCTTAGTGCCTCTCCCAGAACAAACGAGATCGTGGTCGGTAGGCAATCTAAAAATTTTAATCGAAGCGCTTTAATAGCTGGTCCTCCATCTGTGTGTAACGTAGGGAAAGACTGTCTCGACTCACTTGCCCAATACATGCACTTGACATGAACGACTTTCTTCAAGTAAAGGATTTCATGAAAGTCTAAAATCAATACCAGATTTCATAATCAAATATCACTGAATAGTATGTATCGGGACGTCGTACGAGTTTTGCTCTTCATTTAATTTAATGTTAAGGTTACTTTAATCACGCAGTTAGTTAAATTTTTACTTTCATGATCTCTACCTTTGTCGACAATATCTGTCCATTTATCTATTTGTTCTCTGATAGGTCTTTTATAAAATTCAGTTATTTTTAATCTGAGAAGACTCTCAGCTTATTTTCCATGGGATTTCGAGAATGTAAGGACTTCCTTTTGAGGTAAATTTTTTAGATTACCGAAACTAAAAATTTGGTGGAGCAATATCGAGAGGCGGGCTGAGGCAGTATTTCCCGGTCACACGCTAGAATCTGGTATTTAGTTCTTTTTGTGACGAGTGCACGCCCTTTATCTTGAAAAACTTCTTTGCGATGGGTAAAAGTAGAACGCTACTACTACTGCTCTGTGAAGCTTTTGCAGTTCCTAACTGTACAATTCAGCTGCAATCGTCTTTTCTCTTAGAAGCTCGTAGTGAATGATCAATTTTATATCCAACCACACGCTTAACAGAATCTTCTTTGGGTAGAGTCCTAAACGAGCAAGACTTATGTTGCAATCTGATACTTCCACGTGTGCGAACCTTTTTCTCTTCATTGAAGGAAAGCCTTCAGTCTTTCATGTGGAACGAGTCCCCGCGAGCCGCATCCAGCTACACATCAGAGCTTTATGCCATTTGGCGGCTCTCATTGCTTGCCGTTCTGCTCCGACAGAGTCCGTGACCAGAGTGTCTGACTGTTGCAGTGCACTCCAGGGTATACAAGAGTATAAACCACAATACTCCTTATGTTCAGCCATACAATTGTTTGTCACTCAAAGTGAGAAATGCATCACCTTTTGCTGGATACTCAGCCACGTTGGTGTGAGAAGGAACGAAAGGGCAGATGAAGCAGCAGTTCGAGTTACACACCTGCGGGAGATAACCTCGAAACCAATCCCTTATTTGGATTATAAATCGGTGATAAAAAGCACTATAAGAAATGATCAGAAACCTGGACCGCACAGTACGATAACAAACTCGGGTAAATTAAAATGTCAATTCCATTTGCCACAAGTTTTCAACAACACCGACCGTGGGAAATCAAGCTATGCCGTCTGCGTATTGGCCTCACGCATGCTACGCATTGACACCTAATGGAACGAAGAGCACCGTTGGAGTGTGGGAACTGCAGGGTAAAACTTGCGGTGTAACATGTCCGTGTTGAATGCCCGAGCTATAAACGCTGCCAGAAACTACTGCTACAGTGGACACCCTCCAGCTGATCTGAGTGGCTATCTTGGTGATGATGAGCGGGTGGACATCGTAGGGCCTTTATGTAAATTCCTCAAACAAATTAACTTCTGTAACCTATATATTGACAGACAGATTTCCTGAACTATTAGTAATATTGAGTAAACCTGGTTGTGACCTTGGAAACTCTACTTCCCATAATGTTTACTTCTGAGATATGTAAACCGTTTAATTTTGCTTCCAGTTAAGACACCATCCTGACAATGTTATTTATCCCCTTTTCCTCTAAAACGTGTGACTATAAAACTTAAACGACTATCTCATGATACCGTGTATCACTGCTGAGATCGCTTTTGTTGTGGCTACGGTGGTTAAACTAGGAATATAATAATAATTATGTAGAAAGAGTCTCATAAGACAGGTATAGTGAACGAACTTTTTGACAGAATAGAGGTCAGAGTCCAGACTCGTGGCATGTAAGAAGAGTAAACGTGTGGTCACGTGCATGTTCTGACTCATAGTTGACCGTCTTTGTGTCGGTAAGTAGGGGCTAAATATACTATATTATGTAGTCTCTTACTAGCTTGTCACCTTACGCTACCGACTACTAAAGAAATACCTCATATTTATGCTCTTCGAATGATGAGAAGAGATATCTTGCAATCTCAAGAGTAGGAATTGTCATTTAAATCATATAATCTCCACGCCTTCGCATTTCGTTAGTCTCTAGTGCGTACTGTATTAAATACACGTAATTGTAAGTAAAAGTTTGGAACATGCCATATCAAATCTCATGTTTAGGTCTCTTTGCAGCAAAGGCATTCGTGTTTCACTTTAGGACTTGATTTATTAGGACTTGATTCTTTTGACATCCTCTTATGTTGAGTACTAAATGAAGTAATAGGCACGTGTTTTTGCGTATGTATACCATTGGAGCTGCCCCCTAAATAGTTATGCACTCAGAGATGTTGAATCATTCCAACTTTAAAAAGCCAGTCAGTCTTAAGCTTTATAACTCGTAAATTTTTGTTGAGAGAGACTTGTTAATTTTAAAACAGACAATTTACCGCCGATGAATGTCTACTGTTGATAGATTAACGGCTCTAGCTGCCATGCTCTTGCTCAGCTGGGTTCACAAATGTTTATAATATTCTTACACATTTACCAAAAACACTTTCGCAGGTGTTATGGTGGGCCTTTGTGACTAATTCCTACATTAAAAAATTGACTGAAGTTTCTTTACTGCATAAACAAGACATTTGACCTATAAACTTTTGTTTCGTTCTACAACCACCTCGTAAGCTTAATTTGTATATTTTGATGCAAAACTCTCATTTCAAGTTAAGTTAATCGAGAAAATTTGACGAATACCTCTATTTTAATATATTTGTATTAACAGATTATGAGGGGTTTCTACACTTAGCGTTCGGTTCTACCCATAGCGGTCACGTAATTCTTACGTATCCTCTCTCTGGGATGCGCTAAAAGGAATTACTTCTTTACCGTATTGGAGGACATCGTACCTCGGCAGATATACGGGATTTTTGTGCTGCACTTGAGAGGTATACCAATTGTGCTTATCCGTGACAGTGTGTCTTAAGTTATTGACGCGCTGTTGGGTATTGGAGTTCCTCAGTGGTGTCACTGACTACCCACGCGCAACATTGGCTGCACTTAATGCAGAAGGCTGTTGTCGTTTAGTTCTTTTGGTCTTGTCGTGGGAAAGACGGGTGTCAAGCCTACTAGATATCCTAAATATGCCTTTTCGAGACTCTCATTCGTCATATTTTCTTTTTGTTGAACTGTTCATGTCTCTGTGAAAACACAAAGGGAATATGGTAGTTTAATTCTTGAATAATAATAGTGCGTTGGATGCTGTTGCAACCCTCAACTAAATTAGGTAATCTCTACAGTAAATACAATGTCAGTAGTATGTAGCACATCCTCACCTTTACTCTGGTCTCCGATTCGTCTTTAAACTTTTTTCTCAAACTGTGTTCGTATTTTCATAACTGTCTAACTGTACGCTCCAATTTGTGTCACTTGACTAACATTCTAGTGCACTGTAGTGAACGTAACTGGTTCATAAAACTTTGAATTTTGTCAATTGGTTTGGGTTACATGAATAGATTGTACCAATTCCATGTTCATGGAGATTTATATTATCTGATTTGCTGCTGTTGGGAGATTCCGAACATCAAACATGGTTGTGTTTACGGTGCATTTTTTTAATAACAGTAACTGATGAGTAGCACAGAGTTATTGTTAGTGCTATTCTAAGCGTCTATATATTTTGTTATTGTGAAATTTGTAGTGTTTGTGGTCTAAATGAATGTTATTTCTCTGTGCATAATTGAACATTCTTTCGATTTGTTGTTCTCTATGGCTTTACTTTAATTTTAATTGACCTGCTGTAGATGCATTCAGTTACACTCAAGCCTGGTCATTTGTCATAATTGAAGTTATAATTGAAGATTTGAAGAGTTTATATTTGTGGAAGAACGTCGATCAAAATCACGATACGAACGGGTAATACTAAAAATCATGAAGAAATTTTCTAAAAGAAACACTTTAAATAGCGAACCACGCAAATGATGATGGCGAAAATAACTAGGTTTGAGTGTAGCATGGACCTCATTCGTCGTAGGGCACCCGTCGGAATGAGGTACATTACGTATACTTGCACGGTCAACGTCGAACATTTAATTATTTATTTTCTTATTAAGTAATGTGAAGGAATAAATTCATATGTGTTCGAACTACTCGGTAAGTAACTGTGTTCATTGGGTCTGTTGTATCTTATGGACTTCTTTCTTTCTCAGGGGTCTATAAGAATGTGATGCATATTATCGGTGATATGTTATAATCAGGAAGCTGTCATTTTTTTTATATTTGTGTGTGAAGAGCAGCCAACAAGGTTGTCAGTTTTCACCTGCTGTACTTCTCTCTTTCTAGTCATTTTTTTTATAGATGCTTATACTGAAACTATTGATGCGTCCGGTGCGATTCCGATAATAAGCATATTTAACCTATTTATATCATCTCAGAGCTGTACCTTTGTATTATAAAACTTTCATAGCTTTCAATGCCTCACTTCACTCATTTGAGCGTATTTCAAATTGTCAATCATTGGAAATATCAAACTTTCTTTTAGTAATGCTACCGGCGTATCGAAACGTCTATAAGATATCGAGGCAAGCCAATAATTATTCAGAAAATTGAAAAAAATATTCATTAAATAATTATAACCCCTGATAGAGACGATTTGAAGAAACGAGTTCTCTATTATATACTATAGAAAATTAAAATTTAAATCTTAGAAATGGGGTCTGCAAGGTAAGTCTCGTTCTAAATTGAAGAAATGTTCCAAATGAACGCAACCGGTAAGTGCCCAGGTCAGTGCTAAATTTGCTCTAAAATTCTGCATACGAAAAAGGAGTTTGTTCGAAATCCATATTACTGCAAAGATCAGATCAATACGGAGATTAGGATAAAGTTAGCAAAAATTGAAGAAGTGCAGTTCCGGTAGCACCGAGAGCGCTCAAGAAGTCTTCATTTTAATACGCTGAATGAGAACGCCAGCGTTCGCATGAAACCTATGTAGAGCAGCGAACCTTCTTCCTTTTGAAAGATAACTCTAGATATTGGAAATGAAACTTATGTACTTATGGAATGTGTTTATTTTAAGTATAGAAGTTTTGAAAAACTGCATCAAATTCATTGTTACTCTTTAGGAAAACATTTTTTTTATTATTTGATGTACTCAAAAACTCTGTTTTCTGAAGCCTTGTCTTTATCACTCTAGAAAAGAGCACTATTACTCTTTTCATCGTAATTTAAGATCATAAGAGTACTTCATAATTTTGTTTGTTAGAGCCCATAGAATTTGTATCGTCCGTCATATGTATCGTGAATTTTTTCAAGTCACGCTCGCGCACGAATGCCATACTACCAAAAATCACTCGCCTTTGAGTTTATTGAAACGCTGACAGGAATGCTCTCATTTCCTACTAAAAGAACAGGACACATTTTGTGCGTAATTTTTGTAACATTTTTTTGCCCACAGTCACAGGAACTTTGTATTTTGTTTCTTTTAAATCTAAATGTTTATACGAGTGAACCTAACAATCGGTTTAGGATAAATGTAACGTATGCTTGCTTATTTTCCATTTCCTAGGTAGAGTCTTACCTTAATAAAAGGCTCTCCTACATATATGGAACATATTAAAGTTATGACTCAGGATTAGTTTCAGAATGTGTGGGTTTTACGAATGATTCCATTATTTGTTAGTGAAAATTGAGGCCTAAAAGTTCCTACATTACGCCATTATTTTATACTCCGTTGTCCGTTTTCATCCAGAGACGAATAATTTTTCTACATGTATGAATGAGGAAGTTATCTGATTGTAATTCGAATTTCATAGTCCTTGTTCATCCAAAAAGACGATAAATTTGAGGTCTGTCAACTTGCTTAGTTCTGCTGCTACCCAAGTAAGTTCATTATCCTGAAAATCTTTAGCCTATACATTAATTTCTCCTATAGTTTTGTCGTTGATGGTTGTCTACTTATATATCTGTCCACCGTAAAATCGCTTCCTTCATTTTTCTCTAAGTTTCACATTTAAAATTCAGTATTTAAGTCTAATTAATACCGTAAAACTATGAAAAAAGAAGCGCACTATCGGTTAACTTGAAGGTTAAACTCATCGTTATTTACGTCGAGTTGTAATCGACAACATATCTAACAACATTGAGTCTTACATTATTTCATGACTGTAAGTGAAGCTGCCAGTCATGAGCCTTGCTCATATAAATGTCAGTTTGATCACGATCATATATTGCTCCAGAGTTTATTTTGCCTGTTTTCTTCAGATTTGTCAGGGATCTAGTCGGACGTTTTCGGACTGAAGGTTTGTACGTATTTAATTTATTTACTTTTCCATTTGTTTTGCTTATCCCGTATGTGAACCACGTTGTACATAAATATAATTTAAGTCAACTTGGTTATGATTTATATACATTTTTGTCATTTTTTAACATGGTTTAAAATAATTTTAACATATATGAAATAAAGTTAATCTAATTTTATGGTTTTTATAGTGTGTAATTACGTATATTTTCTTGAGTTGATACGTGTTGTGTAACGTGAAATGGTCCTGTTTCTTGAGACTAATGAGTTCTTACTCGAAGCTGCTTTGCTACGCAAACGCTTTCCTGCAATGATTCTCCCGATGATTAAATTTAATCAGATAAACTCGTGAATAATAAAATATGAGAGCATCTCATTACAGCAATATTCGTTCTCATAATAGTTACCTTTCACACAGGAAGATATCAGTGTATCATTATTTACTTGAACTGCTTTCACTATCATATCTAAAAATATAAGCGTTCAGAGTGGTGGAGACTTTCTTTAGACTGTCCCTTTCTGGCCTTTCATACTATTCGTAATTAAAATAAGAAATATAAGCCTGTACGCGACGCGCATGGTTTTTGTTTGCCGCTACGTTTTCTTTGTAATTCTTAAACTGGTGAACGTTGCTGTAGATCGTATAAATAAGATTCTTGCAGATTCAGCAAGATACAGAATTTCTGATCTTATCTCTTCTGACAGTTGGCCACAATTTTTTCTAATGATAGAGGTATTTCTCAAAACTTGCAGCAGACTTGGTTATCCATTTATGCTTGTATTTGGTTCTCTTCCTTCGTCCATTCGTTTTGTGTAAGTGATAAAACCTGCTCCTTATTTATGTTGAGATACTACTGCAAAAAATCCTTGTGCAATTTATGTTTCATGTCAACAGGCTTCATCAAAGCATTTTGCATCCAGTTCTACTCCCATCTGTATCAAGGATACGAAACAAGATTCAACATCTGAATATTAAGGTAATTCATTCATGGTCATCCACTTGATGCAAGAGAATTTTTGAAGTAATTTTTCCCGTTTTCAAAATATTCGAAGCGTGAGCTAGACATGTTAACTACTTGAACGAAAAGTCCGTTACACCCTTCATATTCCGATGTGAGTTTCTGAGTAACGAGTCCTTTAATTTTAATGGATATGCAAACCTGATCTGTTCTTTCTGAAAGTATTCTACTGATGGACGCTACGCTTTGTAGTGCTTCTACCGTTGGGTTGTTTTCCTTTTCAATTCCTATATATTATGCGTGGGAAATAAACCTTCCAAGAGTCATTTCATTTTCAACGAATTTTAAACTGGTTGTGATTCTAATTTATGTTGGTCCTGTGATAGAGAAGACTTCAGAGCAGGAATCCTCTTCAGCAGTCTTGTGATGTTATTGAATTGACAGTCAATGACTAACTGTATTAAAGTAGCTTTCTGTACTCAGCTCCAGCAAATTTCTAATACCTCATTTTGTCTTTATAAAATGTGCACACATGAAAACACTTTTAATTCTTATCAATTATATTTTCAACATCAATACCTATTTTTTCTGCGCCAGGATAGATACGGTTGTTCAAATTATGTAATGGGAATGAACTCATTCCAATTAATGTTCTCTTTACCAACGTCTTCTTCAGATGTACAAAATTATTTTCTCTTTCATTACGCTCTTGTCCTGGAAACGCATGGCAGTCGTTACCTGTATATGTCCTACCTTCTGTAGGAAGTCTACGCTTATTCCAAGTTACTTTAACATATTTTGCAATTGTGTAAACAGCATCGTTATATGTATTCTTTAACTTAATCGGTTTCAACCGTACACTACCATTTGTTTAGTTTAAACATTGAATAATTGCAGAAGTAATTTAAATGTATAGTAATTCAGTAGTACAGTTGCGTAAATTTTTGCAGCACTGACATCTTCAGATTAACTTTCTGATTCGGCACGAAAATTTCTCGCCTATGTATTATCTGTAGGAATACTTTTTGCTTAAGAGTATGGTTTGGTAAAAGTACATTATTTCGATAAGCAACAAAATTTAAAACGTAAATATAAATAGTTATCCGTAAAAAAGCTTTCGTAAATATTTTTTGTACATGTATTAAAAATGTTTCAGGGCTACTAATCGATCAGATTCCAGAATTTAAATTTTTAACTATTGGAAGTTTTCTTGTTATTAAAAAATTATCTGTGAAAAATTGTGCACTATTTTTTCAAGAAGCAATTAAATTCCACACGTAAATAAAAGTTTAATCGTGAAAAGCTTTGTAAAACGAATCGATTGAAGAAGTTAACTCATCGAATGTATGTAATTAGAAATTATCTCAAATTATTTCACTGTTACAATTTACAATGAAAATTAATTCAGGAAGTCACTCGTATTAAAATTGTAACCCATCAAAATAATGTTCTATAAAGAATCAGAACGGAATGTTTACTGAAATAGGACAGCTGAAGCTGGCGTTTTTCCTTCTTAATGAACTGTGTTGATTGTATGTAACTTGAGCTGCTTTCAACTCATGGGTTTGATATCTTTCATTGATGAATGATGTCTGCCAAAGTCAGGTTGGTTTTTAAGGTATGTTTGACATAAGCGAAGACCAAACCAACACTTTGGCCAATCAAATAGATTTGATGCACACAAGATCCATAATTAATTTGTTTGTAATGGTAAAATTCATGCGGACAAGGTACTTAACATTTCATATTTTAAAGGTCATTATTTCAATATTTCCTTACCTGAATGTATAGTAAATATACAAATGTGACGCGGGAATTAAAATTTCAAATGCAAGAAGTTATTGATTAATATATACTTTCTGTAACTCATTATATAGTTCATATGGAAAATTATCGAAAAATTTAACGTGCAATGCAAACTAAAATCAGTCCGTTATACACATCATCATTATATGCATCTTTAAGAAAATTACAATGTAAACTTCTGTTTCTAGGATCAGAAGTTTCACTTTTCATAGTGAGCAGCAGCCCAACTGCTGTCCACTTTATGATGAAGCCATTTTCAAACTTGTGCTCGTTTGAGCTTTTTTTAAGGGCGTATTTTTATTTACATGAACCTGTTCTCGAGAGGAGTCGTTAGATTACAAATGCTTGTGTTTGGTACCTTGCTTCACTCAATATTTCTACGAAAGCGCTTAGAAAATTCAGCACTGATAGATACACCGAATTAGTGCAGGGTTACGACACCAGCCATAGGTAACAACATCCTTACGCTGTCTGCGTCCCGCTCATGGTCTGAGCTACGCATTGTGAACCACATTTTGTCCCTTAGGATTATTTTAGGCCATATATGATATTTATTTTTTCTATATTTATTTTATCTAGGTGTCCAACACTGTGAACGAATGACATTGTGATTTTCTGCTGCTTGCTTGTCTCTATCTCAACTTTTAAATATTTCGGTATACAAGCCCCATCGAGATCGAATGCGTCTACCCTTCGAGTTAATAACATTCCACTGTTGGTTATATTTCTCGAGATCAGGAGGGTCCCCATTTCATGATCAGTATGATTTCAATTGCGATTATTAAAGTGGGGGACCGAGACACCAATGGTTCAAAAGTATGCCTAAAAAAATTTTCTCTCACTGAAAAAAGACAGAATACAAGAAAATTACTACATGTCGAACAGGAGTTACCACGAACGACACGGCCACCTCAGCTAAATGAACCTAAGGCTTACCCAACCCCAAAACTAAAAGCCAACGTAGATGTGATCATATATGTACATGTATAAATCACGAGAGCAAATATTTCCAGACGCTGATCCGGTGTAACAATTAATGTTAATTCACAGGATGTTACACTATTCCACCAAAATCTTACTTTCCTGAAAATAACATTACACACGTTCATTCAATGATAATATACAAGAAATAAATAGGTGAATTACTTGTCTTTTGTAGATTCATTGCAGCGCTGTCCGCCGCTGGTGCGCTTGATATATTCATCAGGCATTTCTCTGTACGGTACCTCGTCAAATAGCAGCTCTTGCCTCACCACGACTCCTGCACAGAAAAGAATCAACAATTACTCATTAGGTATCAACTAGTAGACCCACACGCGAAAATTCACGATTTTTTTAATGAATGATTTCATTTTATTTGGCAGTGGACGCAGGTTTTGTGAAGGAGTTTCCACACTGAAGTCTTTGATATCCACAATACAATGCTCACAATACATGTATACCCTACCGAATTGTCTCATATCTAAATCCTTAAGAGCGTAACAGAGAGACAGACCAAGCAAGCAACAAACTGTGTTATTAAACCAGAGGTCTGTACTCCCAATAGTTGGCCTCTACTCCGCGCAAAATTTCAACAGCTACGATGAAATTCAGCTGAAAAAACATTCAAAATAGCGACAGGATCAAAAGCTCTAATACAGTATTTTGACTTTCGAATATACAGGGTGTCCCACAAAAAAAACTGGCGTGTCTCACAAAAAAGAGGCCCAAAATTTCAATTTATATAACTTTAAAGCTATTGCACGTAATTCGGTTCTGTAACAAATGTTTTGTTAATAAACTTACATGTATCAGTGCTACAACTGTCATGACAGACTGTAACTATGAAAATGGGAACATTAATGTAAACTGTCCTTTGCTAAGTGATATCAAATAACCACCTTGAAATAACCCTTCATCATGCAGCTAACAACGGAACGAGTGTTTGTAGTAACAACCTACGTTCGAACTGGAAGTATTAAACAAGTACAACATTTATTTGCAGAATGCTTTCCAGAAGTGCCATAATTGTGAAATATATTAATACATTACATTCAGTTTCGAACCAAGTATTCCATTGAGTTATACTTTATTTTGTCCTTTCAGTTGCGAGATCGCTGGTACACAACCCAACTTGTTAACTTAAATAAATCTTAGAAGAAAACTGCTAAATAAAATAGCACTTTTTCAGTGACCATGAATCTTAATTGCAGTCTTTCATTTCTTTACACCAAGCACCAAAAATGTAACTATTTATGCCCCCAAATACACCTCATACCCAGTACAATTCAATTAAATCTATGATAATTTAGTTTTGGCAATATCAACTTTTTTTCATTAAAGATCTACGCTTCTTTAAAAATGCATTCCGAATTTGATAACCCTGAAAAGAAAGAAATTACATCATAATATAAAAGGGATTCACAGCGCTAAAAAGTTTGAAAAACAATCGTAGTCCCAAATTTTCAAGTTGATATAAACTAGTGAAAAGTATTCTGAAACATATCTAGTAATCGCCAAGCAAAACAGTACTCTACTTTTACTGTTCTACAAATATACATACATAGGTCAGGATTAACTAAAGCTCCAGTAAATAGTATGATAATATGAAAGACTTAAGCAAATGAACCCAATTACACACATATTTAAATTAAAACCGCCAATACTTACTATATCGATCTTCTTCAACTTGTTCACACTGCACCACACTTTCTTGGAGAAAAGTAGCAGCTTCATCGGCAGTTCTTATCAGCTGAAACATTAACGCCAATTAAAATCTTACCAGCAAGCCAACAAGGAAGTTTTATTTCACTTGAAATATCTCACGGTATCCTAAGAAGGAATAGAATCAATAATGCAATACATATCAATACAATAATTACATGATACATATATACACACATAAATTATGAATACAATCAGATTTTTTTGCTGTAAATGAGATCCTATTATTTATTTGTTATAGAAGGGTTCAAAATCATAATATTGAGAAGGTAATTGCGATGGAGGTAAATGTTTGTGAGTAGGTGCCACTATGGGTACAATTGTACACTGTGAATGTTGATGTTGAAGGAGGTGGAAATGTTCTTCCCAATATTCCATTATTGAGACAATAATATGCAAATACCACCTGTAACCAAACTACATGAGATAAATTTTTAATTTTTAACAAGTCCAGCAAGATTTGACCCACGCATTCTGAAGTAGTACGGTTTCAATGTTTTTCCGACGTTATATTCTTACTTCTGAAGCTACCTGATTAAGCTATGATCATAAGAAGTTAAACCATTGCTATGCCTCGAGCTCCATATCACGGTTCCTGTGTGAAGGCCTATACTTTGGGTTAATAGTTCCAAGTTGGCTAAACCATTATCTTCTAAAAAAAGAATTGAAAAGGACTTTGCTGAGACAGCCAGGGTCATCGTTTTCTGCTAGAGATCTCTGTTTACCCAGTGTGCTCCTCCCATCAATACTATCACATCATTTGATGTGTACTCTAATTGCTGTTCATGCTCTACCTAAATTAGTGTATTAAATAGGTTTAAGCATTATCCTAGTTCTTGCTCCATTACACTGTCTTCTGCTTGCCATTTCAAATGAACTAAATTCAGCATTCCCTTAATTCTATAAAATACTTTGAATTTTTATTTTATGATTATTTTTTGTTCCTAGTTAACATTGTTCTGATTAAATAAAACCTAAACTTGACATGATTTTTAGGAGAGGAGGTCAGTGACAGAGTTATAGTATACTTACAAGTTGAAATCTCTCGATGAAATACAGAATACACACCTAGACAAAGTTAAGCAATAATGTCTGGCTCTTGATTTTTTTCATCTTTTAAATACCAGTTTTGTTACTTACCTGTTCACAGTTTACGGAGAAATTTTTAAATATTTTTTATTCTTTTTTTCTAATTTTCATCTTGTCAGTTAATTTTATTGAGTATGACTATGATGCCACCAGCTTGGTCGACTGGTGAGCGAATCTGCTTGCGAGCGGAAAGACCCGGGTTCGAATCCCGTTGCCGACATGGTTGACGCGGCTAGAAATACGGCATGGGACTTGGGTAAACAACCGAATAATTATCGAAGTAATTATCCGACCCAAGAATGGGCCAGAAGGTTCGTTCCTATAACCTCATTCTATTCTATTCTTCTAGTCTCAAAATATTTACAATAAAGATTTTACCATTTTTCTACAACACATATTGTTCACTTGCTTAAAAAAATGTTCTTCCTAACAATACTATGCACCCACAATTTGTGTTCAATCAAGGTAATTGAAGTAAAATTTATTGAAGGCTCAAATCCACAGGGTTGCAACATTTCAACGTGTTTGTTGGCACGACTCTAAATTCCCAGTAAAGAAACAGCATTATCATATCAAGAACAGCAGAATATACTTTATAACATGAAAACATTCAGTAAGAAGAGTAAAGCGAACACAAAGAAACAATAATTAAGGTCAATTGCCCAATATACTTATAACTTCCTCTAATGATATAGAGCAGGAGCTTCAGTTGAATCTTTAATTAACGGACTAACTGGGGCGAGAAGGTATTGATGTGATCTTTAGGATCGTGAAGGATTAAAATAATAAAAATCCACTGCAAATACCACTAAGGTACATATTAGTTCTACTCAAGTACTGTGCACATAACAACCAACATAAATATGTAAGTACATTAACTATTGGTACATAGTATATACAATTTTCAATTTCATTTGCCTGATGTGGAGGGAGATGAGGCATATTTCTAGCGAGGTCGTATAGTGGGAACTCGAAGTAGTAATTTACTCTGAGTCGGAGGAGCTAGTATACGTGAACTACTGCTGGTTACACCTGAAGCAGTACTCAACCTGGTGCTAGACACCCGTTTCTCAACTTTTGATAGTCCATGGTACGCCATCCCCAACAACAGAGTCGCTTAACACTCGTGGCTCCCTGCCCTCCAAAACGTTAAGCATTTGCAGTGTTTCAGCCTCCGCCTTGGGATGCCCTACATTGAGAAACACTGTGCTAGACTGGGATGATGATGATAAGCCTAGCTGTGATTCAGGTGGGGCTCTACGTTTGAAAAATGCATCCCGCCGTACCTGTTTGCCTGTTACATTGTACATAAATTACTGGTTGTTTGGAAGTGCAATGATACTCAAAGATAAGATTGCAACCGCTACAGACCACCATATCCCAAGAAAGCGAATCAGGCCAACTAATAACCCTCCTTGG